>JALDNG010000002.1:8760000-9107500 GCA_024349245.1 Neodontobutis hainanensis | reverse complement strand
AAATTCTGAGATAATAATTTTTTCTCCAGTCATTTTAGTCATTCATTTACATTGAGGCTTACATGCACTATCCTCCTTTTCAACCATACCTTTTCCATTCTGATGCTGATCAGATCTCATAAGCAGTATTGGTCCTTTTAGCATGGCAGTCTAATAGCTCGTAAATGTTGATAGTGTAATGACATCTGGCTCTTCTGCAGCTACCCAGGAGATTGACAGTTTTCCTAGAGGCTCAAACTGTGATAAAAAGCTGTAAGTTGTAATAAAAATACCAGCTCTTTATACTTAAATTAGGTTCTAGTGCATAGTTCTAGAGCATTTCTAGGGGAAAATAAACATAGATAGGGGTTATAAGCAAATGTACATTGGGGACTATGAAATTACTGCAGATAGAAGCAAATCTCCTGCCTTTGATCTTTGTTACCATCAAAGGGATCCGTCCTCCCAAAGACCGACACTCGAGCTCTATGTGGCTCTATGCTTGGAGAGAATGTCAAGCATCTCCATCTCACCAGTTGCTAATCTCCACTCTCGGACACTGTAGAATTCCAGCCATAAGTAAGTAGTTAGCACAATAACATGTTAAAGCAAAGCACCTCCTGCAGCAGTCTGGACGATCATATAATATTCTGTTTAGTGTGGATTTTGATACCACAAATGACCACTATTTTTTCAATGTCACAACCCAATCTGGTTTTATCATTATCACTGAATTGCAAAAACTGAAGTCCACAGAGCATTAATAAGGGCAAAACCCTAACTTTTTTTTAAAGTATAGTATTGCACATTTTCCTCCAATGACCATTCTTACAGTTACGTTATGTTTACAGTCGTGTCTTGAAGGTGCTGTTCATCTACCTCTCGCGCTCTTCACTGCTCAAATGGCTCCCTCGCGTAATTGCCCCGGGGAAATGAAGCTTATTCAGCTGTTTCCCTTTCGGTGATTTACTTTGTGACCGTGTCAACTTTGCAAAAACCTAGAATTGAGAATGACATTATATACTTTGGGGTAAACATTTTCTTAATTAGGCTGATTATAATTTGCATAATTTAAAGTTGCAATAAGAAGTAGCTGTTTTTCTCTCAATACTTATTTTAGGGACTTGTGGTCTTACTTCTCATTTAATGAAAATCTTCTGACAGTTTTTTTTTACACTGCAGCTGTTTTATTAACCAAGTACACTTTCTCATATATTGCAATTCATTACACAATTGAATAAAATTTTTGAGATTATTATTATTCATAAGTTTTTTTCAGATATAAGACACCGGCTCCAGCTAATGATGCACAGGACAAACTTCAGACAGTGATTGCTTGTTGTTTCTTTTTTTTCTCCCCTCCATAATGGAGTAGACAACTTAGTGAAGAGACATTTAAAATTGATCTGTTTGCTGAGCAATGGAAATCCAATCCACTGTAGGATTCAATTAGTGATGATGGCTCAGACTAAACTTTTAACAGCCTGCTGCTTATCATTTTAGCAACATGTACTAGTGTTAGTTAAATTAAAGTTCTTTGACCTAAATGTAGTTTTAATGACTTCATTGAAATAAGTAGATAAGTATTATCTACTTTTATAATGTTTAGTTTTCTCCTGTCAAACTTGTTGAGGGAGGCACGTGGCAGAGTGGTTAGCACTCCTGCCTTACAGCAAGAAGGTCGTGAGTTCAAAACCCGACCGACCCAAACATTCTCGGCCGACTCCGGTCTTTCTGTGAGGAGTCTGCATGTCCTCCACGTGTTACCGTGGGTTCTCTCCAGGTACTCCAGCTTCCTCCCACCGTCAGACATGCATGTGTAGGTTAACTGGCAACTCTAAAGTGTCCCTAGTGAATGAATGTGAGAGTGAATGGTTGTCTGTCAATGTTTGTCTATATGTCAGCCCTGTGACTAACTGGCCACTGTCCAGGGTGTACCCTGCCTCAGGCCCAAAGCTGCTGGGATAGGCTCCAGTCACCGGTGACCCCTAGCGGGACAAAGTGGTAGAAAATGAATGAATGAATGAACTTGTTGAGTCAGTTGAGTTAAAAATGAGGTAAAATGTGACTTTGGGATGCAGAAACAGTAACATTCAATGTGCTTCTGACTGACACTGACAATGCCTTACTACTTTGTTTTTTTTTTATTCAATAGATCAAACACAGCAGAAGTATTATCAGCAAGCCATCTTTCTCCAAGCTTTAAAAACTTTCTGTACATTGGCACACGCACAAGGAAGTAGACGGATGTGCCGCACGAATTTCAAAACCAAAGCGTGTCTTGTTATTTAACATTGGTCATTAAATCATTACACCTCTATTGTAATCTCAAAAGAAGACAAATTATTCTTCCTGTTTCATGTCAAAAGAATGAATTTAAGGCTATTATATGAATACGTTTATGCTCAATATTTTGAGGTTAATACGTGGCATAGTACGTGATGCTTTAAACCGGTGGTTGGGAGTCGGAAACACATAAAACTTTTATTTCCTAATGCGTTTGCTGTGGCCCTGCTTTAGATGGCGCATACGGTTTTGTTGCCACATACAAAATCCCATCAAAGCCTTTCACATGGCTCAGCAGGTGCTCTGCATTTTTCTGGCCTGAGGTTGTTACTAAACGACTCCTGTCTCTTCTATGCATCCATGACTTTTAACTCATAATGTTTTATAGCTGTAGCTCTCAGTGTGGCATCTGAAAATGGAAACTTCAGGGCTTAGTTTTTAACAAGTTATACCAGGGAACGTACAGAGTATTAAAAGTAGAGAAGTACGATAATAGAAAATAGATTAAAAGGAATAAAATTTCCAAAGATTTTTTTTCTGGTATTTTAGAAAAAAAAGATTTAATTATTAGGAATCTTCAGAGAAACAAAGAGCTTAAGACGTTATTGAGGCTTTATCATTAAGGGTTTTAATATAAGAGACTGTTCTGCAGGTACTAGAAGCTTTGGCCAATCACATGCTTGCAGGGGGACTTATGGACGCTCCTATTGGCTGGGAGGTCTAGACTGCTTGTCAACACTGAATGAATGGCTGCTGAAAATACATACTAACATAGCTTTTCCAGCTCTGATTACATCTGCGTATACAGTGAGACCAAGCAAAATAAAAATGGTAAAAAGAAAAGCAAAGTGAAACATGCATAAATACTGGCAATGCATTAATGCAATGTTTAACAAGGCAGAGATATTGTGGGATTGCGCTGGGTCTTAACGCTGAGCTCAGTGCTAGTAGTTCAAGGAAAGCTCTAAACTTTAGTTAAACAAATTTGTTCAGATTTATATACATTTTCAATTGAATAAAAGCAGAAGAGGTCACTAAGTAATGTAGCTTTAATTCTCACATTGAATTAATATTCTGCAGGTTAAAAATGAGTAAACTATAGCCCCTTAAGGAGCATGGGTGACTGGAGCGTACCCCAGCAGCTTTGGGCTTGAGGCAGGGTACTCCCTGGACAATGGCCAGTTAGTCTCAGGGCCGACACAGAGACACTGACAGACAACCATTCACTCTCACATTCACTAGTTGTTAGAGAGCAAAGACTTGCAAGCAAACTTTGGTTAATGACAGATGTGTAATATGCAACTAGAGCCTGGTTTATATACAGTATACAAAAACATTGTGCAATATAGAAGGTACCATGTGGATTTTGCACTCTGTCCCACTGAAGGCAGTGGGACTGTAGCTGTACTGCCCCTGTTGCTGCATCAGTGATATCTGCCAGCGACCATTACACCAGCTGATAAAGTAGAATAAATATATGTAAATTAAATTACCCTGTGCTTTCACTGGCATTCATGTAACACTGGGAGTGGGAATTTGTTGGTCAGAAGACATTAATTAATTATGCCACACACAATTAGCTCATCAAATCGAGTGTGTCCTCCTCTCCTGTAGAAAGGTGATGTCAGACTTTTATGGGGCATTAGGCAGTAGTGCTCTCCTTTTTATTTTCCTGAAGATGGCTGGAGAGTAACAGGGGAGGAGTACATTTGCAGGCTGTTATTGTGTGAATGAGGAATTGTGAGGTCTGTGGGCTGAAGAGAGGGCTAACTGATCCTTTTAGACTGATGTCAATACTAATAGCCATCACTGTTTGCAGGGTACATGGCCTGTCTGTAATATCTCTGGCATGTCTGTGATCGAGCGAAGAAATGACAGTGAGACAAATTAAGAGAACAGACTGAGTCGGCTGCTCCTATAGCTCCTCATTTCAGAATGCAAATCATCCCCAATACTTCACTTAGGTTTATCCAAGGGACTGCAAAAAGGCAAGTCACAAAAACATCCATTATTTGTTTTTCATAATTATTTTGCAGGCATATTGTCAGGTATTTCTATTCTGTCAGGGTTTCATGATCCAGTATACATTTTCTCATGCTTTGGCAAACTTGATGTCAAAATACATCAGGATACAAAACCTTCAACATTTCCTTATGAACACTTTTAACCTGCCTGCATTGGCATTGTCACTATTTTGTCATCTTATTGTTCTTATCTGCCTTAAATAATACCCAATCTCTAAATCCTAAGGTCAGTGTGTCTAATGTTTCCAAGCATAGAATCTTCCACAAATACATTCTATAATAATTTTATTATGGTGGGATGAACCTTCTTCTCAGTACCTGTTTTTAGAATCTTCTTGTATGTCTTCAGCATCGTACTGTAGTAGAATTTCTTGGAGAAAGTCTGTGAAAATAGAGACTGGGAATAACTCTTCTATTCATAATGTTAATGTATTCAGCTCGTTAATGAGTAATCTCACCGGCTAATTAATGTGGATGTCAAATGTGAAATTAATATTATTGTTGTCAAACAAAGCTTTATGTGTTTAATTTATTCTGACATTTACCTTAACAGCTATTAGTTATGTTGTATGCAGTTGGATCTGTTTAGTTAATAAGAGACAACAAACATTTTGGCCATCCTGTATTTTTATTTTCTACCTTTGAATTTAGATATTGCAAACATGTGTCTCTACTTGTTATCTGCCAGTAAGGACCCCATTAAACAGCACTATAAAGTATCAAATCTGTTAGGAAAGCCATAACTATTGGAACTCCCTGTGGCATGCTTTCATCTTTGATTTTACAATGCTGTAATGGCTCTTGCTCACTGAATGTGGTGCAACTAAAAGTTAAAAGTAAAAGTAAACTTTGTCATGTTTTATAGTTTTTATAGGCGTAGAGCACCTTTAAACTGCCTGCATTGGCATAGTCACTATTTAGTCATCTTATTGGTCTCATCAGGCCTACTTAAATACTATCCAATCCCTAAATCCTTAAATTTGTCTTCTGAATCCAAACATAGAGCAAAACACCAAAGGCAGCAAGATTACAAGAAAAGAGAGTCCACTTTTTGTCCACACAACTCTATTCCCTAATTCTCCCTTTTATGTAATTATCAGTATCTTGTTAATGTTTGGTGAAGGCATTGACAAGCCAACCATGGATGAACTATACACATGCACATTCTGTAAAAGACAATGAACACACCCACATACGCAATTCAGAAAACCAGAATTTCTTTAAAGTCCTGTGTCCAGTTTCTCGCTATAAAGAACTACACGACAAAGGTTTTGTACTAAAATAAAGTTTAAAACAAAGACTGTGAGCTGAGTCGTTTTGCTGAAGTGCAAACCAGAGCCTGTGGCCTTCTCCGAGGGTTGTATTGATTTTCTCTTTAATATAAAATGTGTGGATGTACACCTTTGTCTGGTTCAAGGATAATGGCTTGATGAAGTGTATATAATATTTGCAGCCTGTCCTTTTAGAGGTGGCCTGGTAAATACTGTGGTAGTTTATATTAGAGCCAGAGATACACGTGGGCTTTTATGGCCACTTTGTGTATGCTGCTTCCTCCTGCGCAGATGGCTTGGAGGGATAAGATCTGCTCTAGTGTCAGGGCAGTAGTTATTTCATGTGATAAATATTACTGGGGGCCAATTATTATGCTGTCTCTTTTCAATGTGGAATTATGAGTCCTGGCGCTAATACACACTTGTATTAAACCATAAGTAGACTTCTACTTTTAGCATAAGAAAATGTACAGTTTGGTTGGAAAGGGTTGCACAAAAAAGTACAAAATCACCATGGCGCAAAGTTTGTTGAACTGCAATAATATAAAGGACTTTTTACTCTGCATGTAATATTTTTGGACAGTTACTCTGTATCAAAAAAGTCCAGAGCCCTGGATTTCTTTCCACATTTTTTCTTGATGTTTTGCAGCCCTGTACCTGACAATTTTTTATTTAAAGTAACATGGCAACTGACACACTACACTTGGTATTTTAATAAATGTAACTTATTGCATGGAATTTCGCAAAAGGAATTGCTTTGTTCTCTTTGTATTCAGAGCATGACCATTGATTATGTAATGTACTAATGTAAGACATCTGTCCTGTTCTTATCCAAGGCAAATACAAACCCACCATCTCTTCTAACCAGCCTCTTATTGACTTTCATTATAATATAGTATTTGTCAATACCATGGATTGTTTAAATAGTGAATATAATCCGCCCATTGGTCACCTATTTACTGATATTGTTGTTACGGCTCAGCAATTAAATGGCCGTTAATGAGCCCCCCCCCCCCTAAAAACTTAGCTCTAGAGACCGGAGCCATCTTTTGTACCAGGCTGTAAACATGTTTTTTTACACCCGTAAAGTCGGCATTGTGTTTCTCCTTATATTTCCACTTTTAGAGCCTGCCCTCTGGTGGATGGCGGTATATTGCCATTTTTCGCTGTATTTTGGCGTATGGCGGCGCCCTTACACAACAACCATTTAGGAGGTTCCTTGCCTTTAGCTTGGCTACAATTGTCATCATTAGCTGTGATCAATATGCTTTGTGGTCATTATACAGTATAGCTGTATAACAGGGCTCCAGACTAACTTTTTAATCACCGTGCCAGTATCCTTACAAAAGCCAGTTCCAACCATAAACAAATGTCAACTGCCTCCATTTTTTTTTTAATATAGCCTAAAGTTTGTATATTTGAAAGTTTATAAATAAATTTAAATAAAATCCAATTTTACATGTGTTTACATACAATTTAATTTGCTTATATATATATGGATATTAACAAGGTTTACTTATAATCTCCAATAGTTCTTCTTTTAATGGATTTAGACCTAGTTGGGTTTAATAATTTCTTCTTAACTTTAGCTGAGACTAAAAACGTCTTTAGATCAAACCCAATAATAAACACTGGTCTCATGTTTTTTTGCATTTTAACTTATTATGTATTAATAATAACAAGAATGTATTAACAGTAATAATTAACGTGAGGTCCAGAAGTGCTTCACAAAGGACCGTATTTGGTCCACGAACCTTAAGTTGGACACCCCTGGTCTTTACTCTCAGTGGCTGCAGGAGAAATTCACTGAAGGCAGCACAAGAACACCAGAACATTATTATATCTCTCTATCAAGGTCCTCAAAAAGGTGAACACTTAGTTTAAGAAAGTTCTGACTGTGTTCTGAAATAATAGCTCAGAGATAGTTCAGACTCGGGATGACAACATTTGTTAAAGGTGGGCCTCTTTGCTAACACAGATTATTGCTCCCATTCTCTGTATTCTCCACCTGTGACGGGACATTTACGGTACTTTCTGTCCATTTTAGAGAGAGTAATACCTTACACACAGACTTGGTTATGTTGCGCGCTTGTTAAGCCCCGCTCGTTAGGTCCGCACGGAGCCAAATTATTTCTCTCAACCAAAGTTTAAAATTGTGTTGATATTGTGCACATCCACCTCCTGAACTGACTCTGTTACAGTGACAGAAGGGAGGTGTGCCCTAGTAAACCAATACTCTATTATACTGATTGCTTTGCTGGCTCCTCAGTACCCTCTTTCTATTCCTTGGGCAACACATTGAAGCCCAACTTGCCAAATGTTATTGTCCAGCTGAGAACAGAAAGATTTTGCAAAGGGCATGTCCTTTTAGATGGTAACTTGATATTTTATCCAATTAGAGCTCTGCCAAGCAATACCATTACACTTTACGGGCATAATTGTCTCTTCGTTGTCAAACCTGTACCAGTTCTGCCAAACCAACATGGTTTTCTGGAAGTTTGTGAACTTGCATACCCTGTGAGAATCCAGCTGCAAAGCAAGCTCCAAATAACCTGTTTTTTTCGGAAAATAATGACAAATATACAAATAATGATTGTGCTTGTGTAAACGAATGGCTGATGTAAAGCATGTGCGAGTCCCAATAAGGTAACAAGGTAAAAACTTTATAAACAATTTACAATAACTAATCTAATCTAAAATCATTTGGATTTAGGAGAGTGAAATGAAATACAGCATTAAAATATGCTCCATCTAAACGTCTGTATGCATGAAAATTGTTTAAATCAATACCCTTTGAAACACATAACTTAACATTTGATGCATTACCGATAAGAGGCAGTTTTGTAAACACAGAAGCTCAGCTGCAGCTTTTGTTTGATTATAATCTCCTGCCGTTTGATTACAGACACCTGTTGTTTGCCAACTAATTTGCATGGTAAAATAATCAAATACTAAAACAAGGTAGAAATATAACACTGCTCAGATTGATCTAATAAATTTTTCTTGAGCTTGGCTATGCCCCAGTGCTACCCTTACACTGGCCCGCAGGTGTCTGAGAAAATGGCACTAGGTTGGGCCATGTGTGTCATGACAAAGGCACCCCCTGGACCACACTGAAATAGCAGCACATATGCCCAACATGGCGATCGCTACAGTGGCTTGTCTGGCTCCAGGCACGTCCTGTTGCTTACAAACCACTCAAATGTATTTCTTTTATTTCCTGCCGCTTTGAGTTGGCTCCATCTGTTCTCACTCAGCAAGGGGCTTGGGATATTGGACACCCAAGGTTGAAAAAGCAGGACGGTGAAGTTCTTAAAAAAAATGATAATTTTGTGTCATTAGCTTTAAAATAAATTAAAATAAAATCCAGGCAATTATGTTTTGTGACATTGTTACATGTTGTAAATGTACTGTGTCCTGAACAAATGCCTTTTCCAAGATAACAAGCTGTAATTCTGCACAAACAAGATGATTACAAGCATTTCTCTGCACATATCAAAGTGAGGAGAAATCCCTTGATGAGTTGGAGGTAGGATTCTGGATGCCAGGAAAGGATACACGTTTACTTTGTAAACTTATCACCGCCAGTGTGTAGCCATGACAAATACAATGTGTTGGTCTTTTCATACCATGTTGGTGGGAAGGTAATTACAGCCTGGACTACAAGTAAAATGTGGCACTTATTGGACTCTTCAGAGTAGTGTCCAATCAAGTGTAGTAATGAGCTGCATGAGTCCGGAGGGACCCTCCTGTGCTTCGCCCATGTGTGTTTGAAGGAAACATCTGGCCTTTATCGGAGCTCAGGGCCCTGGGAGACTGTCACTTTGCAAACACTTCCGAAGCTAAAGACGACAAACATACTTCAAGTATCAAAAATGCAGTACTTTAGTGTTTAAGTGCTTCATTTAGAAAGTCAAGAGACGTATGTTGCAGACCTTTTTAAACAAGGATAATATACATAAACAAAGCTGGGAGTGTAAGGTCCTGAAAAAGAAAATCAGCTAAAGTTTTCATTTCACAGTAAAATATTGCTCCATGTTTTCCTTCCTATTATCTGTCAGCTGAGCTCTGAAGGCAAACACAAGGTTCATTTAAAGGGAAAATCTTATTTAGAGGGTTAGACACTTTCTTTTTTTTACCCTGGGACTGGGTAGAAATGCAATGCTTGATGAAGACTTTAAAGGCAACAGCATATTTAGCGGAGTCTGTTCTGCTATATATGCCATAATCTTAGAAAAGGTGTATCTTGGGTGCTGTGAGCAGTTATTGAGGCTACAAACAGAAGTGTGTGGGCGAACTTCAGTAAAAGGTTGACAAATTTCTTTCACTCGTTTGTTCTGGATGCTATCTTAAATTGGCAGTATTCTATAATCAATCTTAACAATTTAATGTCTGAGCAAGAATACTTCAGATGTGCATCAGCATTATCTGAGATTTTTAATAAGATATGTCCGGTTCTAATTAGCATCATGCACAGGCACTAATATACATCTATGCCAACACCACTTATATAATTTAAGATAACGGCTTTTAATAAAAAACCTTCCTCATGCTCCATTTCCACTGAGCTGGTGGGTCTGTTGAATAATTAAGGAATTAATTAAGCTTCAGCATCACAATTTGAACACAATCAAACAATGTAGCCTAAGCATCAAAAGCAGAGATCAAACAAGGAAGGAATGATGTGCCAAGCAAGAATTTAGAGTTGTGAGCTCTATCATCCGCTGAAATGGAAAGGTCTGAAGTGGCTTATCTATTTGATCTCTGAATCCTCTGGTTCCACTCCACAGAGTGGAGCTGTTATTTCTCTGCTCGTCCATATTATACTGCAGATTCCAGAGCAGTCCTCTAAGGTATGCAGTGTTTCACGCTGTATCATCCCTTTGGACGGCTCCCCTCATCATTGCCAGTATGTAATACAATACATTTTATTGACTTCTGTAGAGACAGTTCTCACAATGAATTGAAAGTGTTGCTTTTGTTAAAAGTAAGCTAATTTCACTCAATAAGTAAATGTTAAATGAAGCTGCTGAACCTTGCAGCATGAAGATATTGTTGCCCTAACTCTGCAGCTCCATATGTTCTACCCCATGAGCTCACGTATGTGTGCATAAATGAATATCTGCAGGGGGGTTTGGTCTGCTCGGGGGCTGCCGGCACAGATCTGTGTTCAAATATAAATGAAAGCCATAGTGCATTATGCTGTAGTAGTGGAAATCAATGCTGCATCTTCCAGCCTGTGATATTCAGGTAGCCTACAGAATCACACTGGTTCTCTGGTAAGTTTGATTCTGTAAATTTAAATGTAAGTGAGTGAAATGTTTGGTGACAGGGTTCTGATTAAGTCAACTGTATTTTAATCTTTTGGTGTTGTGGATTCTTAAAAGAGAAATAATGAGAGGCACACACACCAACTGACAGATCAGCAACTCAGCCTTCATACAGCACTGCTGACACACACAGTTCTTACACTTATTTCTATCATCACCAGGCTGCTCAGGTGCACAATTATATCCATATGCTTTGCTTTAAACAAATACATAATTCTGCCATTAACACACCAAAGTAAAATTTTGGTTTTATCTTAATGTCAGCCCTGTACAAACATTTTCCTTAAACACACACACTCTTACAGTTATGAAGCACACCTGATTTATGGTGTTATGCATTTTGTGTTGTGTATCACAGCGACTGATGAACAGACTCAGGCTCAAGTTATAGTTGGGCTGTAACTCATGACACAGGCACATATGGGGGACTGCAGTAAGTATACCTTTGGGTTTTATACACTTCAGCTTCAGGTGTATGTAAATCAATTTTGATCAGGCGTTATGTCTTTTGACAGCCTACTAAAAATAGATACATACAGAAGTTGCATCTTCTTGCAACATTTCCTGTTAATTCAACATGCAGGGAACACAGGTAGGTAATGATTCCTCAAAATATAAACATTTTTATACATAAAATGCTAAACCTTCTATAATCTAATGGTATTTCATGTGCCAGACATTTACACTTTTGTACCTCCTATTGTTAGTGCAATACTTAACAGCAACATAGACTACTACATAAATCTACTGTACTTTATTTCACCTGGGACCTATGTCAAAAATTAGGAATAAACATTTGCCATGATATCCATTTTAAACCACTGAGGGGTCATTTTCCAGACAATAAATATAAGCTGCTATATTTGCAACATGAGTTTTTACTTGTATGAATTATGAATGTGTTTTATGTGAGTTTTGAGACTGCTGTCGTAAATCTGTAAATTATACTCTAAATCAACCTGGTTAAAACTTACCTGAAAACTTCTTTAACCTCTCCAACTCCTCACAACAATGTGGCAACCTGCCTAATTTTATTTAATAAATAAGAAAATATATATATACCCTGACCCATTTTACCGCTGTACTGAAAAGTTTAGCGCCCTGCAACGCTTTCTGTATTCTTAATTATAGTGTAATAGCATTGCTAATAATTGTGCTTCAGTATGCTTTATCTTTTTTGCACTGTTTTTACATTTTTCTAGTACAGTTTTCTGCCACCGTTGATTCAGTGTTGACAGTCCGACACTGAGAAACATGCATTAATTTGATTGGGGACCCCCTTGTATGCGAGCGTGCTTGACAATAAAGCTTGTATGATGGACTTAGAAGAAGGGTTATTGGGCTCAGAATATTGTGTGTTAATGGCCTGGTAGAATTGTAAATATAAATGTAATTTTCTGAAAACTCCTTTTCCCTTTTTCCTGTTTTAAAAAAAGAAAAAAATTACCAATTTCCTACCGCAAAATAACAATTTATTGTATCATGTTGTTCAGTGTAAGACCAATGTGATCCGCCAATTAACTCTAATTTTTTGAATGCATTTTCAAGTTCATTTAGCTTCCCTTTTCTGATTTTTTTTTTTGTTGTTGTTTTTTGCTGTTTCTCTGTGTAAATACACGTAATCAGCACTGAAAAGGTTCATAATGAACTTTCTCCTCTGTTAAAATCCTTGATTATAAAGCCTGGAATGAAGTCTTAAGGTGTCATTGTTATTACAATACTCTAATATTAGGTGATTTAAATGTTTTTCTCAAATGCAAGAAAGCAAATCAGGTAATGTCTGTTTAATGCTTTGCTGAACTACAGTAGATAGCTGTAGAAGGATCGGGAATACAGGATCTATGAGGTAGTCCCCGGCTCATCCTCCAGGGAGCACATCCCACTCTGGACATATCCATAAAATGTATGAAAAATGATTAGGCTGTGACTAATTACCCGTTTAGTGTCGCTGAAAGTTGTTAAACAGACCATTGCCTTTTAATACCTAAAGTCAGGAATGGGATTAATTAAGCAGAAATGTATTCTTCTTCTCTGCCAAGTCCCTTTCTTCCTGTTTCTAAAAACACTGTGTGATGAGGTTTGCACCCGAGGGAAATAGTTGGTAATGGCCTGAGAAAGGCAGTGTCTTTATTCAACTCACTGCTTCTTCAGGGTGGATGAATGGATAAGAATATGAGCTGTCTCTGGGATGTTATGGTACAGAGATTTATTCTTTCCAAAAGTATCAGTATATATCTAAATGTACTCTAACTTTGTGCCTCTTGGTTACATTTTGATGTGCATGGATACGCTGACATGTTGTCTATCTTTTATACCTTATGTTGGAGAAAATACTTATAAATTGTTAATGGTCATTACTATTAGACCTCTGATTGATTGTCTTTTTGCTTTTGGTAAGGGAACCTCTTGGGGCCGCAGGGGTGGAATACTGCAGTAGCTCAAGGCTCCCTCTAGAGGTGAAACCTACATGCTGAAGTTTGCGTCAGAACAGTTGCTTTTACACATTCGTCTGTTGACTGCAGTTGAGCAGCAAGCAATGCAAAGCGCAGCCATCCCGATTGTGCTACAATGACAGTGGTTGAATCTGCTCATCTTACTGGCAACAATATAACTAACCAAAACTGTGCAGCTAAAAAGACCTCTGTAGTAAATGGCTCTACAGTGTTTCAGAACTTTTTGCCTTAATTTAAATGGGATAGTAGATAGACAAAAAATGGGGTGAGAGTGCAACGACACTGGGCAAATCCAACCCGGGGCTCCAGAGTATGTGGTACATGCTCTACCAGAGGAGCTATTAAGTTTTTTTTTATTACTTCCAATTTGCATGGATGAATTTTGAGAATTTTATTAAATACAATCAATGAATGTGTGTAATTTCTCTGCTATTGATGTTTTCCACAGCTAGCCTATGGTGTATATGACTGTAAATCCCAGCTGTAGACAGTAAAGAGTGGTCTGTCAGCTGGGAGATTTACACTTTACATGTTCTTAAAGTCCTGGGCTGACATGCAGAGTGCCAAAAACCCCTGCCAGGCCAGAAAGGGCTAGTACAGACCATTTATGGCTCTGCTTTCTAGGCTTTCTAGTCTATGCTGATGAACTGAGGATAGAGGCAAAAGAGAACATTGACTGACCACTTGACAGGGCTGGAACACCACACCTTAAAACTGCAGCCTGAACACTTATTATTTCTTATGTTTATGACCATTCTAACCAGGTAGCTTTTGGAAGATTCTAGAGCATTGTTATTGATAATTTTATTTAAAATTTTAAAAATGATTTTAATTGCATACTAAATGTGAAAAGAGTTGATTAATTTGTGCTTGTTTGACTTTTTTTCTTTTGAGCACCTGGCTTAATGGAATCCCACAGCTATTAATCTTTTTGCGTACTTTTGAGTCTCTTTGTCAGCAAACCACCATGAGATTGCAAACTGAGCCTGACATTTGACTAATTGCAATCATTTAAGACTGATCACTGCTGTAATGTATTGGAAATGCACCGCAGCATAACAGCCTTCAAGCACTCCACTTTGTCTTGTGACACATTTAAAAATCCTACTAGAGGGAGCAGATGAACCCAACAAAATAACACCAAATAAAGTGGTGATTATTGCAACCAGGCCCTATTTAACTTTCACTTGGATGTTCACAAATCTAGAAGCAGAGCAAAGCCAAAAATATTTTATACTGCAGTCATTGAAAGATGACTCTTACCTGTCCTTGGCACCATGTGAATTGCAGTACATTTGATTAAGACCTAGAGTGCAGCCTTGTGGGCTATAATAGAGTGATCACAGCGTCCATGCATCGAAAAGACCAGCTAGATAAGGTGTGCATGTGCACAGGAGTGCGTGAAATTAGGCAGAAGAAAGCTGTAAATATGAGTGATGGGGAAAGCCCTTTATAAGGTGAAGTAAGTGGCACTCGGGGAGCACGCTTGTACATAGTACCTGTCTTATCATCATTTAACTTTATTTGTTGGTCGTACAATGCTGTCAGCAGTTCCTTGCCTTTTTGGCCTTTACCTGTAAAACACCGTAGAAATGCTGACAAGCTGACAAAACCGATGGTTAACTGGGAAAGACTGCTGCTGCTGGCATTTCCTCAACTCCTTTGTTGAATTAAGTGTTCACAGAAGGGGGAACATTTCAGTTTTAAAAAGCATAGTCCCATTTTGAGCTGCAGTCACTAATTGACTCTTTTCCTCTCACAACTCAGTGTTATTTTACTATTGTATAGGATGAGATCGCGCCACCTTCTGAGACAAGCTTCTTCAATTCATATAGTGATGTTTCCTGTAAGTGTGGATTTTTCTGGACAAATTCAATTGTCTCTTGATGTATTCCTTGCTCAGCTGAGCATGTCATTACACACACCATTTGTATGCAATTTAATGTACTATGCAGCAAGGTTATATTTGTATGGTTATATTTGAGAAGTCAAAGCATTTCAGATGCAGTCATTTTTCCCCTGTGTCTGATTTTCACTCTCCAAAATTGCTTCCGCAATAGGTTTGCACTGCTCTGCACAGCTTGCGTGACCATGCCAAAAGTTTACATTGGGAGATAAGGACCATAATGTAATCATTCTGGTAAATACTTAAATCATGAGTATGAAAATGTATATGCCTTTTTAATTTATATAGATGTTTTGCACTTTTTATGACTAGTGAATTCAACTCAAATATATCTGTTTTCTTCTGTATTTGTAAGACTATTAACACACTCATGATAATTATCTGGTGGGTCATTTATAAAACACTGCATAGGATCTTTACTAAACTAGAGCGTACGCCTGTTAGCCAAAAAGGGAGCACGGTAGTAAATATCCTGACTTGTAAAAAGCGTGCGTACACTCACATGCACACAGTTTCAGCTTTCTAAATCCCACCCGAAGCAGAAATGTGCACGCGTAAAATCCGCCTCATGTCAGACCCGCTCCACGCCTCAAATCAACAATCAAAAAGGACAATGCAAATCGACCGGTGAATTAATTTAGTCTAAACATGAGCGACTGATGAGTGGGTTTTACCGAAAAACCTGAAAGTGAGGGGAATGTGGATGTGTTTTACAATGTGAATGCTGCTCTTCAGACTAAACTGGAACTACCCCTCTTCAAAATTATTATAACATTAAATAAATTTTACTTAAAAAATGTAAAACTAATAGGCATACTTAAAATATTGGTGATAGAGTTTCCAGCGCTGCTATTGTGACATGTAATGAGTGAAGAGCATTAGATGGAGGGGGAGCTGTTGCGGTCACGGACTGAGGCACGAACAGGCTGTAGATGTGCTGTTGAACAGGGGAAAGATGGATGAGCACAGTAGTGGTGGGTCTGAAATAGTTATTTCATAAATCCAGCCACTGATTCTTTGGAGATTAGCCCTGATCAGCCCTGCTTCACTTTACACTGCCCTTAACAATAGGACGATGACATAGAGCCAGTGTCACTGTGCTCCAGCGATGTGCCTGGCTTCAGTGAACCGCTTTACTTTGATGAATATTGAGCCAAATTATGAAAAAAGAAAGGGCACCTTTTCTATAAAAAATACATTTGCTTAAATGATTGTACATATAAAATTCCTGTTTAGATAAAGTGAAAACAAAAACATACCAAACATGTCACAAAAAAAGTCACATAATTTTTTGGAAAATGGTTCAGTTCATCACCTCGCCGTGTTGGTCATCTTTGTGCCAAGTATCGGAAAAAGTGCGTCATGAGGGTAAGAGCTGGCATAGGGCTACGCACAGTTTCACGTCTAGTTAGACTTTTAAAGATCCCATACTTGGCATAGAAAGTGGCACACGCAAGTTTCAGCCCTCATTTTCTGCGTACTTTATTACTGAGCTGGGCCCTGGGCTGCTTGTTATTCGTTAAACATAATATAGAAGTTAATGTAGTAAATGGAAAGTCTAATTTGCTGTCCCTACTAAATTTAAAGTTTTGCCTTTATTTTTAAATAAATAATAAAACAAAAGACTGGTCTCTAAAAGTTCACCAAATTCATAGAGCCTCTGTTTGGAAAGGAGAACTGCACACTTAACTTGTTCAGTCAATAGAAAGTAAGAAGCAGACTGTACAGCACACTTTTTCATTTAAACACCCCACAATTCCTCTTTTTTTATAACCAAACCAGGCACTGTGCCGGTTCTGGTTCCTGAATCTGATTGTAAGCCATTGAAACCAATCAAACATATTTTGGTTGGGGTTCTGAAAGTTGGCCCCCACCCCAAACCATAAAATTGTTGGTCCTCTTACTGTTGTGTTGTTTTCTAGCCTCATTAAATCACTGTTGTAATTATAAAAGCTTACACGTAATCTGTGCCATGTTAATTCTGTTGCCATGACAGCTGTTAACATTCAGAGTGCATTGAGCCGAGCTGTCTGTGGAGATGTACAAAATGTTGGTTGCACTCAGACTGGTGTGAACCTGAGCAATGTTGTTCATTTTTAATCTCCACCCCCCATCAGCCACGTCTTTTAACTGTTTTTGTGATAATCGCAAAACATCACACATCTCTGTCTGTGTTTGTGGAGTCATTGTTCTGTAAATGTGTACAAACTGAGATCAAGCCCTTATTGTCACCTGAAATAATTAGTGCCTCCTTTCATTGCCCCAGTATGGAATTGACAGGGTTTTCATTAACTTTAATTACTGCGTGCCAACACTTCAGTGTTTTGTTCCGAGAAGAGACCGACCCACCCCCCACTCACAGCCACAGGCCCTGTCCTTCATCACCTCTGAAGGTCTAATCGTATCTGTGACTTTTGCATGTCTTGTCATTAATCACTCCTCGCAATCCAATCACATTTGGACTGATGGTTGACTTATTCAGCTCTCTCTCCTGTGCTGTAAGAGCTGATGCAAAACAACACTTTTTTGTGTGCATATTTGAATTTAGCTGGAATCAAATTGAAGTGCACTTGAAATAAAGTTTTAAGGTTAAGGTAAGTCTGAAGTCAGGATGTTATCTGCATTAATAGATCACCTATTTAGAAATGCAATAAAATGCGATAAAAGCTTGAGTGATGAGTAGAAGGAGGTTGAAGCTGAAGGATCAAGGAGGAAGATGGAGTAGAAATAGTTTGTTCCAGTAGTGGCATAATATGAATGGCACAGAGAGAAATCAAGCCTAGGTAGCCCCAGCCGTTAGCCAATCCATAGTAATCAGTATGACTGAATTGAGCTCTCCGCTTCATGGGCCCTCACCAGTCAGCAGAGAAAACAGAGATCTGTCATCTGTTTTCCGCCACTCGCCGATAGAGGCCGGGGGCAGTGAGAGTGAAGTGTGGTAATTATATCCAAAAGGTGGGTGAGGAAAGGATTGGGGCGTGTGTTTTGGTCTTTTGGTGTCATAATCAACTTTTATAAAAGTAGTTTTCTTTCTTCTGTCACTCACTGCTGCGAGCGTCCTGCTGGCAGTGATTAGAGGATTGATTAGGGATGGAAACTAAGACAGGCCCACTGCTTGTGTCAAAACACAGATGGCATGACTCACTATGCTGTCATCTAAAGAGATTTTGTTAAATCTTGTCTTGTGGTCTTCCAGGGCGATATGGGGTTCTTGTTTCCATTGATCTCCATTAATTGCCGTGACACTGAAATGTGAACCTAAACACAGAATATTGTCTTGGATTGTGCGGTCATTAAGTATGGGGAGAAAACACTCTCAAACCTATTTATAAATGTGTAATAAATGATGCATCTGCACTATAAGACACGTGTGTGAAGAAAAAGATGTTTGCATTTCTGTGTGGAGTCTGCATGCCCTCCCCATGTTACCAAGGGTTCTTCCACTGTCCAAATACATGCATGTTTCAGGTGGTGGTAATTGGTGACGCTAAATTGCCCAAAGGGATTTAATTTGAGGTTGTGAGTTCAAACCCCAGCCAACTCAAAAGTCCTTGGCCAACTCCAGTTTTTCTGTGTTGAGTGTGTTAACGTGGGTCTCCCACCGCCCAAAGACATGAGTGAATGTTTATCTGTCTATGTCTAAATTTAACCCAGCGACTAACCATTTTCCAGGGTGTACCCAAAGCTGCTGGGATAGGCTCTACTCACCTGTGACCCCTAACCGGAAAAAAGTGCATCAGTAATATGTATATTTAAACCCACTAAATGCAAATGATCAAATCTGAGTATGTGATTAAAATTTGTGTGGAAATTTAAATTTGTGCTTGTGCTTAAAACATTGTTAACATTTACATTTTTTTCACACACAAATTTATGTAAATTGTTTAATGCACATTTCTAAATAGAGACTATTTTTTCTGTGTAATTAAGACAGTGTCACATCCATACAAACAGCTGTTCTATATGCCGTTACAACATAATGGCGTTCCTGGTAGGCAGCTCATTTGGCGTTAGTGTGCATAGGTTTTTGTAACCTTTGGATGCCTCCCATCCTTGTCCTATAGAGAATGGAGGGCAATGATCTGCCCTATTAGAGATGAATAATGAGCCTGTTGGCAAAAGAGACGTCGGCAATGTTTTGTCCAAATATCTCAAATCTGCTCCCAATGATAATGTATTCTGCTCTAGTGCCAAACAGCTCTGAGTTTGAAGAGGTGATTTCATTGCAGATATACCCCAGAAAATGAATATATATATTTTTAGAGTGCTTGACATACAGTGTTATGTCTCACAGTTGTAAAGGATTAACAATAAGAGGTTTGTTGTTTTTGAAGCTATGACTGTGGGGCGCCATGGCTTTGTTTGTTTATGCTAATGAAAGTGATGACCTGTTAGGCCCCAATCTAGCGGGGTAAATGGCAGTCAGTGCTGTGGGGGCTCTGATCTGTCTAAGATGCCTTTTTTTGTGTTTGGGATTAACTGAGCAAGAGAAAGACAAATTTACATTTTTGAAAACCATTGGGAAGACATTTAATTCAGAACACATTCTTTATGCCTATGTAGCGCATCAACCTCTAGCTAACTGATGCTTTTGTGGCTTTTACCATTCTATTGGTGTAAAAGTGCTCACTGTTCTTGCCTTATAGGGGGCTCTTGGGGCTTGCTGCTGCCTAAACAGCTCTACTGTTATTCCCCTACTATGCAATAACTATTATGAAGGCATAAACAAAAACAAAGTGGTGCACGGTAATAGATTCTCCAGTGTTAGTAAACAATTATGGAAGTTTGAATACCTTATTTGATATATTTATATAGTAAACATGAGGACTTTTTTGTGTTTGAATGGTTGTTTAGGTAAATTAACTAAAGACAGCCTCCATCTCTTTTTCAAACCGTGACCATCAGTGGAGCTGAAGGTGATTAAGATGTTGTCTGCTTTTAAATAACGGTAAATACATCTGAATGAGGATCTTTTTCCTTAGAAAACTTCAGTCTTTTAATGTACGTTGAAGGCTTCGCGGCTGAATGACTTTTATTATCCAGTTTTGCTAATTTGATTTTTATGCTGCTGTCTTTTCAGTGGTAAAGGAAAGCCTTAAATACTGACGGAGGGCAATGTGCACAGTATTAGAAAAAAGTCTGGTGGACCATGACGAAGTGTTGGACTAACATATGTAGCAGGGCTGTGCCTATATTAAACAACATGGACCATCCTCCATAAATTAAGAGAGCAACAGAAAGTGACCATTGGATGTTCATTTTGCTGCAGAACAGAGCGCCACAATAGCTTGTCTATTCCCACGGCTTGATGCGTCATCAGTCACTCTTCGTTTGCATTATCTGGGTAACTGTTAGGCTTGTAACTGTAGCACCAGTGCTATTAGTGCTATTACATGCATAGTTTATGCCACTCTGCCGTTCGCTAACCTGTCTGTTGCTGTTTTGGTCTCTCATGACATAAAATGTTTAAAAGAGACCCTTTCCTAGATTTTATTGGACAGGACTGATTTTGCACACTCACGGCACAGCGGATGACCTTAGACCCCCCTCCCACCCCCATGCACTTTTTTGTATGTTTGCATGTATTATTATTATTATTGGTTTTCTCATGTTTTGTTGGTGACTTTATGCACAATGTTCCTAAAATGAATGTGGCCTACATAAAAATTGTGCATTATTTTAAAAATGAATAAATGAAAAAGGCAAGACGTATGTTTATGATACATTCATGTGCTTCTTAGAAGCCACATTTTTTTCTGATTTGTGCTTTATGCAAGTCTAGAATGTGACAGAAACCATCAAATATGCGTCCAACAGCTTGACTGCAGAAAACACAGCAAACCCCGTCTCTTTATGAGACAAAGTAGCAAGATAAGGGCAAGGGCAATGTAACTCCATCTGTCCTTGTGTTAAGTTGTGCTTTGTATGTACAAAAGCCGTTAGAGGTTTATTGTGAAGATGCAAAATAGTGGAAATTGGCGGTTGAAAAGTTAAGTACGCTAAATCTATGCAAAGAAGTAGTGTGGCTCCACCCATTTGTACATATGGTTTAAACACACTATTGGTACACTATTGCACAATGGATTATTACCCTCTCAGGAATAGAAAAAAAATAATATAATGCTAAGTGTAATAAGGATCAAAATCTACAGTAATAATATCACAGGGTATATTTGAAACATTGCTGTCTATCTTAGCTGCATTGTCTGATAATAAACTTTTTTTCCTTACAGTATTAAATGCAGTGTTTTAGGTCTCTCTGTTCATGTTTAGGTTCACATGATGTGACCAGACTCACAAAGGTCAGCCTTACAGGAATCAGAAAGACTTGTGCTCTTCACCACTAGCTTTTTTCGAACTAGAAAACAGACTAACATTCAGAAGGCGCGCAACACTCACAAAGCCAATCCCCAGGGTGGATTATTGCCTGGTAAAATAAATCTTTAAATGGGAACATTCACCGGTACCACCATCTGACCACCCACATTTTTTCAAAATGTCATTTCTTTAGAGCCACAGTTCTAATTTTTGTTCCGTTCAGTGTAAGTAAATAGGTCTGACTGTGAGTTTTTGTCCGCCGATCCCAGGAGAATGGCATGCGCGCTCAGCTGAGAGACCTCTCAGTGCAGCCTCCCTCTAACATATTGATCAGGAATGGCTATTGGCGTTAGCCCTCTGAATAAAACGCTACTCTGCTGAGTTCAATTCCCCCACTGAGAAACTGAATAGAGAGACAAAACCTTTAGCGCTTTTGAGGACTGCTATTTATGTCCGCCCCTGTTTCTAATGACATCATCAGCAGTTACAGGAAAAAAAGAGAAAAATTTGAAATGTCACTTTGTTTGACTGCAGTGTGTTAAAATGACTATTCCCTTATGTTATGGCCTCTGCAACAGATCAAGAACAGATCACACCGAGATTATTTATATCACTAGCAAGTAAATTGTGTTTGTTTCCAGCTCTAAGCTCAAAGTTTGTCGACATCAAAGAGAGGAAGATGCCTGACATGTGCATCTAGACACATTTCCCCTCAGAAAGCAATAATCCCCTTGACATTTGAAATAACTGGAACATGAAAAACAACATTTAGACAGAATCAGAGAACAGCATGTGCACCGTTTTGTATTCACATTATGGGATCAAGCATTTGCTCTTTTTGTGACTTGTTCTATTGCGACGGTAGGGAAAAGGCCTCTTTGTTCTCTTTTTAAGCAATTCCAATTTTGTCATAAAATAATTGCTTTTGTAATCCCTGTTCCAGTTTAAAATGATCATACAAAGGAAATCCATTCTGCTGACTACTTCTAAATTAAGAACATACCTTTGGTCCACCAAAAATAATTCTCACAATTTAATCTGATTTGAGTGTGTTTTCCCTGAGCCTTAGAATGACTGAGAAGTGATTTCCCATATATCATTTATTTATTTAGTAATTAATTTATTTGTGTATTAATCTATGAGCTATGTATTTAATATTAAATAATGCACAGTCCTCATCATGAAATTTATGATAGAGTTCGGGCTTTCTCAGTGGTCCTTTGCTTTCTGTTTGGTTGGAATATAGGGCAGTACAGTTTGGGTGCTCTTGTCAGAGACAGTTTGTGTGCTGCTATTTCTTAATAGTTTTTTGCGGCAGCTGGGGTTTAGGAGACCTTTCCTTGGTAGTGTGTGAGCACCCGTCATCCCCTTGACTGGGGAGGACACATAGGAAGGTTCTAGACAGTTATGAAGAAGAGAGTGCTCAGAGGAAGAACGCTTGGGGGTGACCGAGCCGGCCAAGAAACTGGGTTCGCTGTCGCTGTCCGGTGTCGCGCAGCCGCTCTTGTCCTCCTGCAGGTCCTCCTGCTCCTCCTCCTCTTCGTCATCATCGCAGCACAACGCGTGGTAAAGGATTTTGTCACTGAATCGGACTCTCTCTCTTGTGCCAGAGGTGCGCGATGTTTTGTGGCTGTGTGTGGAGCTACTGGCCTCCTCACTGGACGAATCTGGAGTGATAATACGGGGCCCATTGGGGATGGGCAGCCCCCCATTCATCTGCGAGTAGACTGAAGCAGTGGTGGGGGGTGGGGTGACTGTCTGCGTGGGTATGCTCCCGCGCACCAGCTCTGGTTGTGCGTCTCCCGTTTGCTCTCCACCAATGCCAGTGGCTCGGCGAGCAGCAACACCAGCCGCCTCAAGGTAACTGCAGAACTCCCAGCTGTCAGATAGCACATCTGCATTGAGGAAGTCCAGCCTGAAGGCCTCGCCCAAGCCACGCTCACTGCTGGACGTGCTGCTGGCTGTGGCCACTGTCCAGTCATCTGGTTCCAGGTCAAAGTCAAAGTCTGACGTTAGTTTATCAATTTGGCCCACCACCTGCAAGAAGAAAAAAAAGAGTTGATGAGATATTTTAGTCAGAGTCTGTCCAAGTATATATTCCAAATGCAGACAGTGGAAAAACAGGAAACTCTGGGCCGCTATTAATGTCAGTCTTTATAATTATAATGGCTTCATTGGCAGGTACAAGAAAAGTTGTGTTTGTTTCCCACTCAAGGTTTCTAACCTCTTAAAGACATATTCCTATAGGGTTTTGCAGAATGCTAGCCTTTTTACAACCTTTTACACATTAAAATATGGTAATAACTTTACCCTCAAATTATCTTTACCTGCCAAAACATGCCTAAAAACCAAAAATAAAATCACATTTGTATGACTCTGTGATGTCTTTGCTACAATATATGTAATGTGCTGATGCTTTACACGCTACATAGAGTATTTGCTACCGGAGGCACCTTCAGCAAAAGCAGCCCAGCTCTGTTTGCTTCTAAAGCGTACATTATGACTGTTAATCCATAAAGCCATAAAGCCTTAATTGTTTGTTCTGGATTGTGATATGGTTTTGATTTCTTTTCTCTAAAGAAAGAGTGTGTGCATTGAAGATGAGTCATGACTCATCAAGAAGACGTCCACATCTTAAAGACAGAAAAGAAGCCTCTTGGACGTATTCATGTTCAGTTTAGTCAGTCTTTTCACTTCTTTTGTTAAGGTGCACCAAGCCACCAGTATATACACGGTGTTCAACAAAAAAAAATGTACATACCCGTATTTCCTCATTAAAAAATTTAAATAACTCACTTTCACACTCTACCAAAATAAATCAAATGCAAGCATATCATTTATTAATTCTTGGGGCTTTTGTCACCAGAATTTAACATATGAACTAAATACAACCTCCATGCTTTCCATTTAACATTATTGTACTTTCAATCAGCATGTTCTCCTCTCACCAACGGTTTATTGTAAAATGAAATCACTCTGCATGCAGTTATGTAAGCAAGTGATCTCTTTGTGCACATTTATTATTAGCTTTATAAACTCAAGTTTTGTAATTTGTATATGTTGACAGGTTACACCATTCATTATCACAGCAACAGAAGAGAAACATTAACCCCTGAGATTGATACCTGTTTTTGACCCTATAAACTCTCAGTGGTTGTTTTTTGACTTTTTTTAATACAAATGAGAACATTTGTATCAACAACTTTCAGATCATGTGCCTTTAAAGTTTTTATTCCCTCTCTCTATGACTTTACAAAATAAAATAACTCACACGATTGCACCTGGCTACTTCTATATAGTTACAATCAGCTCTGCTCATTTCTCTGCTTGGGCTTTGTAGAAGCACAATACATTTACAAGTGAAAAACTGCCAAACAGCTATTAGCTTGACATTTTGACACTGTTGAATGATGTATGTAATAGAAAATACAGTAAAGCATCAAAGGCTTTACTTTGCACTGTATTTGCACTGTATGAGATTATACTGTATCATTTTTATCTTGAAACTATCAAAGAACTGCAACGAAACAATGTTGACTGAGTCATCATTTTAATAATAGAGTCCTGGGCAAATTGTAGTTTTTGTGTTTCCTGAGGAGTGTTTTTGAATAATTTAAGATTACCCCAATCCACATAAATACAGATGAAAATTCTGGAAAAAGGTTAAGCGCTATTGTCGCTATTCCATTAAAATCAAATGTCTTTGTCATCCACACATTGAAGTGAGGTGTGGGTCTATGTATGTATGAGAATAAATTGTGTATGTTTTGATGAAAGTAGATGAAATCTTTTTCAGCACATTAAATGAATACACATTATGAGTGCCTAGGCTGCCTTTATTGACTAAATTACATATAAAAATTACTCACATTTAATATTGTTCAAATGGAATCTACTCAAAATTTCTGAAAGAGACAAAATCCTAACCAAACCTAACCTGACTGTTCGGTATTTCTGTTCTTTTCTCTCTCTTAGTGTTGCAGTGATGTGTGGCAGCCTCCACTGCTGGTTAGCCTGACCCTGCCTGCAGTAGAGTATGTAGGCTAATTTAGCCTGATAAGTGTCTCTGTCTCTTTCTAGGTCACAATGCAGCACATGTTCACTGCACCAATGCTGAACACTAGTCTCTGCGTTTCCTTCCAGTCAAAGAACGTGTGATGAACAAGTTGTGAGTTGAGCAGATTGCTGTAGCATAGAGGATGAATAAACCCATCAGAATGGCTTTATTTAGAATCCACACTGAATAGAAAATGCATCGCTAAAATGGATAAAGTGCAAAGTAATACGGCAAGTAATCATGAGACTTTATCATAAGACAGAAGGGCACCTTCACAGCCATACATAAGAAGCACAGACACCAGATGTCTTCTTGGCAGTGCCCTATAGTAAATCCCATTTGGTGACAAAGAAAACAAGTAATTTAAGAGTACATAATTTATCAAACAATGCTTGAGTAAACAGAATTAGTCTGTTGCTCATTCCCCTGCAATACCCAACTTGTGTTTACTGTGCCAACGGTTAATAGCCTTGTGTGTGTACAGGTGAAACACTTTTCCATAGCTTTTAGTAATGTTTGTAATATTCAATCTGTAGAAATGTGTAGAATATTAGCATTTAAAATTTTTTTTTCAGTTAGGCTTAGTCGAAAATAACTAAGCACAGTAGCTCCGAACTCCCTCTATTGATACAAAGTTATATAACAGGCTATTTGGGAATGGTGAGACAGAGTTGCACGAGTCAACTGTGGCCACTGCACCTGATCAGTACAGAGTTGAGTCATTTCAGAGTTCTCAGAGGTACTTTAAAAGAGAGCCCGACTTGGCAGCA
The DNA here is from genome assembly GCA_024349245.1 of Neodontobutis hainanensis. Classification (NCBI taxonomy): domain Eukaryota; kingdom Metazoa; phylum Chordata; class Actinopteri; order Gobiiformes; family Odontobutidae; genus Neodontobutis; species Neodontobutis hainanensis. The sequence continues at coordinate 9,081,106 of JALDNG010000002.1, read as the reverse complement.
TCAGTCGACAGTTTATTACTGCACCTCAACACCTGTCTGAGATGATTGGCCTGGGTAATTGAGGGTCACAGTGAAGGAGGCCACTCGGAGCCTTGTCTGTGACAGAAAGTTCCAGTGACGTAAAAGACAGCCAAGGATAATGTAACAGAGAGTGATGGTCTTTAATGTGAAAACTCACTGAAGACCGTCTTCTTAAGCCAAGTGTTGATGTTTGTAAAATAGAACTGTACTGCCCAGTAAGCTTTTGAATTTTGTGTCACGACTATCCTGGCCGCGATTAACAATATTATCACAATAATTATGTAATTATCATTACACTTTAAGGTAATACTATCCTATAATTAAAATTAATAAACATGTTGCCTCTTTAACATGTCCTGTGGTGGGGCTATCTTATATCGTCCCACCCGTACTGCCCAGCATCAACCGAGAAGCTCTGCATGACTTTTATTTATTTTGAAGTAATTACTTGTTTTACTCCTTTTTTTACTCAAACAAATAAGGAAGGAATAACTCATCAGCTACTAATGTGTGATGAGCTCCAGCCAGACATGGAGAGTATCAAATCCTATTTGCTCTAATGATAATTGTTCTGATATTATTATTAATATTGTCTTTCTGATTGCCCTAAACAGATGTATCATGGGATAAGCTTGTTCTGATGTACATTAAACAAACAGAAATAGTTTTTTTTGGTAAGGTAAATAATGCCAAATAGCAGGTTTTAAATGTGTTTCCAAATTTGAATCATAGTATAAAAATTAAATGTTTTTTCATTCAATACAGGTTAGTATATTAAAAACCACATTCATTAACTTAATTCATTCAAAATGCACATGGTATAAGTGAATATGTGTGTGGATTGCTTCATTACTTTGTTCAAGTGGCCTATCTCCATCTGTTCTCGTGCCACCTGTCCTTTTCAACAATCATTTTCTGACGAGACCAAGAGAATTTTGCAGTGCTTGTTTGTTAATTATGCAGCACGCAGCTACCAGCACAGGGTCGGTTCTTAATGATATAATCCAAAATGTGTTCAAATGTATTTAGTCGAGCCACTGGGACACATTTATGTGTTATTTCTTTCTCTCAACATGTCATAGACTTCCATTCTACTCCAGCGCAGCACTTATGGGCCTGGAAGCGCTCTCTGTCAGATAGGAGGTCTCAGCAATTATCGCAATGGCATTGCATGCTGGCACCAAAATAAAACAATAGCAAATATTTAAATGTTGCTTGCTCCTGCAGTTTTCAGCAATACCCTCTTTTCCACATCTCCCTTCAAGGCAATCAATTGTAATAATAATAAAAGTATAACCACTTTTTTAAATTCATAATTTTTTTTAAATGTTACATAAATTAAAAACATAATTTGATGCTCTTCCATCATCTTCAGCACCATATACTAAAACTAATGTGCTGAGGTTCAGTGATTGAAGATGATCCAGTCAGGCTACAGTGACCTGATTTAGGTCGACCCATCTTGATTGGCGAGATATCTTACCTGGTGATGGCAGAGGGGTGAGGTTAATTTGAAGTGTATGCTGGAAGTATTTGAGGTAATTACCCTGTCATGAGAGGGGCTATAAGCCTTAGACTTCATTAGGCACATGCCTACTTTTCATTTTTCTAAAAAGTAAATAAATAAAGAATATGAATAATCTTTATGATGGTCCTAAAATGCTGAACAACACTGTGATGAGAGTGCAGGCATCCCGACAACTTCCTAATCAAACGCGTCATTGCAGACTTTGCTTCTTAATGGGCCTCAGTTATCCCTCTGGGTCTTTAAAAGAGATGGGCTTCTGCTGTCCGTGAGACCTGAGCAACTCAATACCTCCCTGGACAAATCTAAATGAAAGCCTGTGGCTTGTGAAATCAGCAAAGAAACAAGATGGAACCTTAGTCTTTCTGCCACAGCAGATGCTGTATATGACACACTGATCATTTATTGAGGTTCTCCTTCATTGCTTACGCCTGTGTTGAGGCCTAGTGCCGGGATGACCAGGAAAAGATGGTAGCGCCACGCTACAAGGATCCGCTGTCTGTTTCCCAGAGATAGTGCTCGGATTAGACGCGGGTACTGTCACATCATGCTGGCCACATGTGAGGAACAACTATGTTGACCTATTTTAATGACTTAGTTTCTGTTTTAGATTAACAGTTAAACGCCAGCTGAAGGTGCTTGACGTTTGTCACACTGTGTATTTATGTGCATGGTTTGACTGGAGTGTAAACATAGTTGAGTGGCCAAAAAGAGCAGAATCTCTCTAACAAAAAGAAGATACAACACTATAGGAATACGCTAAAACCAACCCTGCAGTAAATTTACACCATCTATCCAGAGGGACCATGAAATATTTACGGCATACTTAATATAAAACATAATATAATATTATGACAGTATAAATGCACAAAAATATCAAATTGATATGGCATGACCAAAGGTATGGCTCAGTGGATGTTTCTTATACAGCTGCAACATCACACAGACTATAACATTAACCATAACATTGCCCTAAACATTTTAATGTGTGAGAATATAATTCTTGCTGCTACATTTATATGTTAAAAAACTGGGCAATAAACCATTTCTGAAACCCTAAGTCTTCTTGCTGCATTTGAGAAAAAGAGACACTGCCTCCCCTGAAAAGGTCAGCTGTCTTTAATGTGCAGTGGGTATTCTAAACATTTACACTAAAATGCCAAACAGCTAGTATGTCTGCTGAGCTAAAGAAAAATATACATAATCTTAAACTGATGCACTGATGTTACTGATTTAATGCAAAGGCACAGCACTGGAACTACAGCAACCTCCAACAATGACTTTGTATCCTCTGTAGGTTATGCCATCTATAATAATTTAGTGACTTGTAATTTGACTAAAAGCATTATTCAAACACACAGTTGTGCTCATAAGTTTATATACCCTGGCAGAATTTGTGATTTTCCATTTGACCTTTTTTCAGAGAATATGAATGATAACACAAAAAACGTTTTTTTCGTTAGTGGTTGGGTAAAGCCATTTATTGTCAAACAACTGTGTTTACTATTTTTTAAATCACAAAGACAACAGAAACTACCCAAATGACCCAGATCAAAAGTTCACATACCCCAGTTCTTAATATCATGTATTATCACCTTTAATATCAGGGACAGCTTGAAGTTATTTGTAGAAGTTGTGGATGAGGCTCTTTATTTTCTCAGATGCTAACGTTGCCTATACTTCTTGGCAAAAATTCTCTTGTTCTTGCAAATTTGAGATCATCCCAGAGTGGCTCAATGATATTGAGGTCAGGCCAGTCCAGAACCTTCACTTTATGCTGCTGTAGCTAATGACAGGTCGACTTGGCCTTGTGCTTTATATTATTGTCATGTTGGAATGGAAACATCAGCGATCCACCTCCATGTTTCACAGTAGGACTTTCATCATAGACCTTGTTGACTCTTCTCCAAATATAAAGTTTATGATTGTGGCCAAAAAGTAAAATTTTGGTCTCATCACTCCAAATGGCTTTGTTCCAGATGTTTTGAAGCTTGTCTCTGTACTGTTTGCCGTATTTTGAGCGAGATGCTTTATGGCATCTGTGTAGTAATGGTTTTTATCTGGCAACACGACCATGCAGCCCATTTTTGGGCTTATTGTGCATAGCCTCACCACCTTGTCCTGAATTCCAGCTGAAGTTATTTGTGGGTTTTTCTTTACATCCTGTATCATTTTCCTGGCAGTTGTGGCTAAATGTTTTGTTTGTCTACCTGACCGTTAATTAGAGATGAACACTGCTGATTGGTATTCTCAATTCCTTGGATGTCTTTTTATATCTCTTTCCTGTTTTATACAGTTCAATTACCTTTTCCCACAGATCCTCTGACAATTTTTTTGCTTTCCCCATGACTCAGAATACAGAAACGTCAGTGTATCACTGGATGAGAGATGCAAGGGTCTGTCAGGAGCCCAGAAACTTACTGACCTCTTATACACACACTGATTAGAAGCAAACAGATCACAGGTGAGGATGGTTATTTTAGTAGCCATTCAAACTCATGTGTGCATGTTATCTGGGTATGTAAACTTTTGATCAGGGTCATTTGGGAAGTTTTTGTTATGATGATTTAAAAAGAGTACACAAAGTTGTTTTACAATTAATGGCTTCAGCTAACCACTTACTACGAGTTTTTGTATTATCATTTATGTTCTCTGAAAAATGGGCAAAAAATATCACAAATTCTGCCAGGGTATGTGGAATTATGAGCACAACTGTATATTGTGAATATATGGCTGACTATTACTTTAGCACAGATTAGTTTATGTTCTTTTTAAGAAAAATCTGCGGTTGTTTTTGTTGGCACATATTGATCACTGTGGCTGAAAAGAACAGCAGCTAACCTTACTACTAATACAGGCTAAGCAATCAATATGCCAGTTGAATTTCTAGGTTTCCTTGGCCTGCAGCGCTTATCTTAATGGGAGTGTGCTTCCATTTTCTTTTATTCTGCCAAGCCATTTATCATTACCCACACAATATCAGGTGATCTACTATGTTCAAGTGAAAACAAAGAGGCCAAGAAAGCATTCATGGTATTTTCTCCTTTGACATTTACCTTTCAAACAAAAGGTTCTGAACTGTGATTATTGCCAAAACATTTAGATTTTCAGATGAAGAAAGGGAGGAGAGAACATTATCTGATTGTTTTGTTGATAGACTCATATTTATGCAAATAGCTCACTTGGAGTAAAATCATAAGCAGATTTGGCTTTTGCTTAAATGTTTTGAAAAAGGCTTCTGGTCAACACTCAGGTTGCATTACAAATGTGTAAATAAAGATTCTTTATATTTGAAATGCAATGCTAATATTTCTTTGCTTTTTTAGCTTCTAAATATATGTTGCCTAGAACAGGTGACTTCTCATCGACAGCACAGTCTCATGCCTGTGTAACTGTGAGTCACTGTCTGGGGGTGTTTGCAGTTTAAAATTAGCTTACTTTAACACATTACTGTGTATAACAACAATCCTCTTTGCCCTGATAACTTTAAGAAATAAATGATTACATAAAAATGATAAAGAAACACTTACCGGTGAAGTATTATATTTTTTACCCTTGAATCAAGAACATACACAATGACATCTCATCCCTGCTGCCCTGTGGGTGTCCTGTGTTAAAAACATTTCAAATAATTGTGTTATGTTTGTTTGAACTAATATACCTACTGAGCCTGTTTGGTACGTAACTTGCAGTTAGCTTATAAAAATGATTTTGAAATGGTCAGTTCAGTAAATACACTTTGGCTTGAGCAGTCACCTCAAGTCTCTTTCTCTAAAATTCAAAAAATCAGGTTAGAACTCTAGGGGTCATCATGGACTCAGACTTGAATTTCCGCAGTCACCTAAGTCAATTACATCATCAGCCATTTTAACACCCTAAAAACATTTCCAAAATCAAAGGGATAATGTCTACACCAGATTTAGAGATCCATGCTTTTATCTCCAGCAGGTTAGTTTACTGTAACGGCCTGCTCACTGGTCTCTCAAAACTAGGGTTAAAACAGCTGCAGCTTATTCAGAACATGGCTGCTCGGGTTCTAAACAAAACCAGAGAGTACAACCACTTCAGTCCAGTTTTAAAATTTCTGCACTGGCTTCCTGTTGCACTTTAAAACAGCAGTTTACATGTCTCTTAATGGTTCTCTTCTTTTAAAATGTTAAAATTTTTCTTATTCTTAATCTTGTAAATTGGCTTTTATTCTTGTAATTCTATTATTGATTCTATTACCCAGCATATGAATTATAAAATTGCCTTGCCTTCTGGTGTTTGTTGTATGCCAATTAATCATAAGTGGGGTTAGTTGAACATACATTTAACAATAAATGTGGGAGAATTAAGCCAATTTTTACTTTCCCATTACAAAATATATTTCATCTATTAGTTCTTAGATCAATTTGTCAGTGGATGATAATGATGTAGTAAAAATATATATATATATATACATTTTTATTTTTTTTTATATCTGGCATGCCCCCTAGCTACAGCTGAATTTAGTTTTAAGAATGACCATTTTGTATAACAGCTAGTATTATTGTCACATTATTACACATATTAAACATTATTGTCACTGTCTGCTAATGTTGAAGCACTGACCTATTGATCAATGAGGTACAACATAAATCCCAAATTAGCTGGACCACTCAAATGTCCGTGGCTGCTCACCAAAACCAAGAGATGTACTCTTTTAGAAGAGGAATTCTTCATTATGAACAATCCCTACAGCAACCAACAATAAAATGAATGAAAAACTATTTGTTTTCATGTAAAGCAGCACATTTTCCTCATTTTCCTGTTGCGGTCAAGACACTAATGCACGGACAATGGGAAATGAATAAAACAATCTTGAGTGATGGCACACCCACATATCTTCCCACCTGGCTGAAGTAGGCCACAGATATTAACTTGATCTCCAACTTCTCTCTCAAAACAATTTGTCATTGCTTCCAGGACTATCTGTGACAATCTGCAGGGCAGTCGCCTCAGAGAGTGACAAAACCTGTCAGAGTGCGTCACTTTCACTCTCTCCCTGGCGAGCGGCAGGACATCTTTGAGTCTGTGGCACCTTTATCAGATATGGCACTTCCTAAAGCTCTCCCTTTAACGGCAGGCAACTTGGTGGAAAGAAGCCGCCGACTTTATAGAGGCCTATTTGCAAACAAAATCACTAGGAGGCATTTCCCACAAGGCACCATCTGGCTGCCACGCATACCTGCTCTCATCACTCTCTCACAATCAAAACCACCGTTATTTATAGTGGCTCTGTCCATCTGCCCACATACTGCATTACACACAACCAGAAACTAGTAAAGTGAAAAATCTGAGTTGGTCTTTCATTAGTGTAACAGACATCAACGTTACATTGCAATAAACATGAGTAATGCATGATATTAAACTATGAGTCCCTAAAATGTAGGAAGCAGCTGCACCTTTTATAATTTAAAGTTTAAAAAGTTTGGAAAAATCTGGAAAACTATTTCTTCTACTGCCATTTACTACTGCAGCAGTAAATGGCTTTATTGCCACCCTTTTGTACCACTGACCACTGGTTTATTCTAATTAATGGAAACCTATCTACATTTTCTATTCTACTATTTTCTCTTGAAGAAGTCCAACTTTTGTGACCTTCCTGCACATTACATATTGAAAATGCAACAAGCCTGGTCCTAATAATGACCAAAACAAACTGTATTATTGCAGCTCTTTTTTTCTCAGAGGGAAGCTCTCATATCTGCATCTGTATGAGCTCAGGTTCAGCTAACGTTAGTGATTTAAACAGTTTGTTAAAAACAATTTACAACTAATTACGTTTCCATAAGGTGTAAAACTTGTGCCTCTCATTTCATTCAAACCTGTTGTGTACAGATAAACATGTCACGGTCTATTTTGACATGTTTTATTTGACGCTGCTCACTACTTTCACTTGTCTCAAAGTCTCTTGGAATAGAGACGAAACGTCTTCACCTTTAAAACGAAGTCCAGATGCTTTTACTTAAACCTTATTTTTTTTTTTCAAGATGCCCTGGATGACTGAGAACCTCCACAGACTTATGCATTGTGAGAAACCTTTAGTGCATATTAAGAAGTTAATGTTACTGTTGCACATTGTATATGCATAGCAACTTATTTTATGTTATTAATTAATAAAAAATATTATTATTATTTTTTAAAGTTCTTTAATGTGCAAAAAAAGTAAACAAAATACATTTTTGGTATTTGATGCAAAGGCCTTTTTCTTTAAGAAACAACGTCAAATAGGAACAAAAAAAATAACAATAAACTGCAAACTATAATCAAATATAAATAAATATCAGGTCAAAATTTTATTAAAATTGGAGAATTGCTTTTGAATCGAGAATTGATTTTAAATTGGAATAACTGGCAATATATTTTTAATGAAATTGTGACCCAAAGAATTTATACAAATTGAATCAAGGGATTTCTGAAAGATTCTCCCCTAAATGTTATGTGAATTTGTCTATTTTTAACTAGCTGCTTTAATAACAAGGAGCAGCTATGGAAAAGCCCACTATTGAGCATGACAGTGAGAAAAATATATACTTATTGAGCTTTTAGCAGAGGATCATATTATCCTGATGGAAAGAGTAATTTCGCCAACAATTCTGTGGAAATTATCCACTTTTCTAGCTCAGTTATTTCTGATGTAATATCACTCAAAGCAAAAAACAGGAAGTGTGGCAAAAATGCCATGTGACTACTTTTTTTGTCCAAATCAACACACTGGGGGGCGCAGTCGCTCAGTGATAGAACGGTTGTCCCTTAACCGAAAGGTTGGTGGTTCGAATCCCGCTCTCTCCACAGTTCATACTGTTGTTGTGTACTTGGGCAAGACACTTAACCCACCTTGGCTCCAGTGGTGTTCCAGCTGTAACATTGATAAATTGAAGCTTAAGTCGCTTTGAATAAAAGCGTCTTAAAAAAACGCTCTAATCATTATATAGTGATTATGCTATTTTGTAGTGGGGTCCAAAGTAGGGACTAGTGGAAGTGGAAGATATAGTATGTGTTCACCTTTATCCAAATCTTTATTTATTTTTTATTTTTTGTTCTCGGTTTTATATATTTTTTTCATTACTTGTCATTTTCTTCTATGTAATTCCATTGGCATTATTCGAAATAGACATTCAGACACCACTGACCAGACCAGGACCAGACCAGGACTTTTGGTGGATTACAACTGTTGGAGATGTTACGGTTGGTGAGTCTTTTCTGTCACACAGTCTGTGCTGTTGTGTGGGGTTCACTGTGTGTTGTAAAACATTTTATGAAGATGTTTAGATTTGAATAGAGCTCTTTATTCAAAACAAACCAACATTACCAGTGTGGAGTCGCTCACAATCTTTCTCTAAATTGTCCTGTTTCCTCGTTAAACGCAGAGCTCGGCAGAGGAGAAAGTGTATTTGTTGTAGTACATTTTTGGGATCTTTAGTTTTTATTAAGCTGCTATGTGTCAGTAAAACTACCCCTTATGTATCCGCTGAGAGGTTAGTGGGGTTGCAATAAGTAACCTCCTTACGTCTTACTGTTGACCTCATGACGTTGGACACAAAGGTAAAGGAACAGTGGTTAGGAACAGGAATTAGGAGCTCTCATATAACCAGATTTGGATTCCGAACCGGTGAGAGCGGGAATTGAACCGGTTATAGGATGACCACTTTTCCACTGAGTAATATGCATTGCTGAGGCATCAAAAATAATTATTTATTTAAACTACTTATTTGATTTGATTCATTCAGTGATGAATACATATCATTCCTATAATAAAAATAGCTCTGCAAGATAGAGCTTTTGTTAATTTAGTCATCAAAACCCAGATGTGTTGGCAATGCTTAATATTAAGATGTTCTCTTTTCTGGATTTATTTCATCATTCAATTTGATGTGAGAACAATTAGTCAGTGTACATGGATCAGCTCTTTTAATTACATATTGAAATATTGGCTTCATAACATATCTTTGCAGCTTGCATGAAATCTGCTGAAAATACATATGTTCCCCACAGCTTATTTTTTTCTGTAAACAATTCACTTGGTTTGCATTTTTTAATGTATGTTGGTAATTATAGTTGGCAGAGATACATTGGTGGTTTGTAGAGGTGCTACTTCACTCTTAGAAGAACTTCCTGCCAGAAGTGCCTGGTAAACAAACCCAAGAGAAAAAAGGCTATTTACAAAGAATTTATACATTTCGCACAGTTCCTACTATGGAGCTTTTTAGACTGACTCTACTGTGTGCGTGTCCTGGTGGCCCTTTTTGCATTTTATACATGTCCACTGACAAGACAACAATAACATTTCAATGAAAGATTGCATAAAAAACAAGGACTATATTTTTTTTAACTTGGAAAAAAAGAAGGAAAAGGCTTGCACACACATTCTTTTCAGAAAAGAGAGAAGTGTTGTCCTCAGACCACACTCCTGCATACCTGTGCATTTATAATAACTTTGCATTTCTCTACACCCTGAACAAGGTGTGTGCCAATACACTGGTTTGAGCTGTGAATGGCACTAGCCCCATGAATTAAAGCCATTTAAGTGCCATGACTGTGATTTCAATGCTTTAGTATTGAATTCCTTTGTAAGTGACACCAGTAGCACCTTGATAAACTCTTAGATGATCGATAGATGGATTGGACATAACATATTCAAATAGACATTCTGTATTGCGCATTGAAAGCCCAGAATAAATACAAATAGTTATAGAATATAATAATCTCTCTTCTCCCCTGTTATCTTGATAGAAGAATACTCATAGAACTTTAGCTTGTCTACCTGCTTTTCCTAACAGCAATGAAAGGGACAATAACTAATGATAAATACAGTGAAGGTGAAGGAGAATAGAGGCAGTTTTCCATCTTTCCCTGCTCATAATTCACAGCTTGCTCTCACACTTGTCATGGCCTAGCTCGACAGCCTGACAAACGTGACCAGGGAGATGGAGTTTCAAAATAACAATAATGTGATTTATTTAAATAACTTTAACTAATAATACATAATGTTAGTATGAGTCAGTAAATCAGTCTGTCTCTCACACACACACACACACACACACTGGCAGGAGGGTGATGTGACACACTTTACATGTACATTTCATAAACAGTAAGCCCATTGTACTGCACTGTTGACAGAAATTGGAAGATGTAAAGAATGGAGAGGCAATGCCCCATATAAGCACATTTGTCTTTTCCGTAATGATGGTGCTGGTAGAGAAGAAAAAGTTTGAAGTGATGCAGAGCATGCAATTAGCAGGTAGAGATGTACCGTGGATGCTTAGGCAGCCATCTGTGGGGAATATTACAACGTCTTTTTTTGTCACTGACGTTCCCTTGGCTCTTATTTTGTGACCCTCTCTTGCAACTGGTTAGCTGTAAATCAGCCAGCAGTGCTGCTTTGTCTGTATGATGCAATAACGGCTGTTTGTCAGGCACCTTTTGATGCAAGCTTCTCGCTTTTCACACTCCATTTTACATGGTTCCTGGAAACATTTGAAGAGGAACCTCATTAATAATCCATAGAAACGGAGGCTGTGGGTGAGTTCAGTGCAAGTCTTAAGTTGGCCACTGTTTTGACAGCTTTCATTGCTTTCTCTTTTTGTTTGTGACAAGGAAACTTTGACTGATGACAGCAAAAAGAGTGGTAAAATCTGAGGGCCGCATCAAGAGATAAGCGACTGGCTGAGAATGAGTCAGTGTGTAGCAGCGAGTCGGTCTGCTGCAGCCCCGAGGAGGAGCACAAGACAGAAGTGGGCAAAGGAAGAAAGTATCAGGGGGTAAATGAGGCCTAGCAGTCTGCTAGCACACATAGCTCTATCACCCCTGGCTTCTGTTTGGGAGACAAACACAACTGGGCTAATGCCGCATTTTGAGAAGAGAAACACCAGCAATGTGATGTACATCCAGATAACATGAGCACCCGAGTATGCACACAAGTTGAACATGCTGGAAATTCTATATCTTCTGACATATTTGCAAACACCCACTCAAGCCCTATACATCAACCACAAACTCTTATATTTTCTTCACACAACCAATACCAGACCAGCTCATGGGACTTTGATCCTGATGGAAAACAGTAATTATTGTAATGGTACCATGTGGATCTAACCTTGGGGTTATATATTTTTATTTATAGACCAACATATCAAATGTGCATTAGCGTTTGGTCTGTATTTGTGACATCTTAAGGCATGTCTGTTCTGTGACCTTGAATATCTGGAGAATGAAGTGTGATCAGGTCATTTTAGAGCAAAGTGCCCTCCCCACTTTATGTATACACATCATTTATGCCTTTTGTCTCAAGGTGATAGCTACTGATGATGTCACAACATGTTGGAGCAGTGTGGACACTGGCATTGGGGGCTTTGGCATGCTCTCCCTCTTTAAATAGCCCCAGATCTAATCTGCAGACAGCAGCAGAGTTCTGACAGATCTTGCCTTGGTGCCTCCTCCCACTAGGTGACACATTCTTTATTTATTTTTCCTCTCCTCCACTCTGGTATTCACTCCATGGAGCACAAGCCCCTCAAGCTATTGTCAGTTCCATTCTTCCTGTGTGTCCTAAGAAAGCAAATGGATGTACAGCGTTTACTATCAACCACTCAATTTTCTGGACATATGGATGAAATCATATTTCAGCCACATTCATTCCCACAATAAGAATTCTTAATAATGACTTGGATATCATAATCACTGGTACAAGGTTGTCCATGATTTGTTGCTTGTAGTGTCATGTGACAAAACAATGTTGCTAACTGTGTGAAATCAGATCCAGGGCTATTCTTTTTAGTGTAGTGTAGATTCTTTTTAGTGTAGTGTTGATTTTTGTATCAATCTTAATTTCTATGTATTGTACACCTATGGCTCTATTTCCTGTTGGAACATGTTCATCAACTAGGTACATGGATTAGATAGGGGTTAGCACTTTGCAGATAGATAGTCTCTTTATATTCTATTTTTGCAATATATTCCATTAACCTCACTTGACCAAACATTATTGAAAATGAAATATTGAGTTGCCCTATTTTTCTTCATTATGTTTGATATTCTGCTGAGAAGAGACATTGTGTGGACAGCAGAGAGGAGCAAAAAGAAATATACTTTTGCTTTATGCATCTGTGTATGACATGATGAAATCCATTTCTGTGAGATATTCACTCGGCCCTCCCCACTCCATGCACAATTAATTTGATACAAGCTGGAAGCATAAATCCTCGATGATTGTGCAGTGCTCAGGACAATGGCAATGAATATTTTCATCTCATGCCTCGAGAGCAGCAGGGGATGGTAAAATTAGTTATGTTGTATCATGTAGATGCTGGCAGATACTGCTGCATTGACGGGATTCTGCAATCAAGGATTTTCAGAAGTTTATTTTTTTATTTTTTACTAAAATCTGGGCATGCGTTTTTTGTTCAGACAACCGGTTGGAGTTCTTTAACTAGACATAGTTTTTCTCTAAAGCTCATTGGGTTTAAGCAGCTGCAGATGTTCTGTCTTGGGGTTGTTGTGTCTCTTGAGCAGTGAACCTGTCAAGCGAGACTCTCTCCGGTAATGATCAGAATGTAAATGTAATTGTAGCGATCCCCCACCACGGCCCCCTCCCTGTCTCACTTTATCCCTGATGAACACAACCACAATTAAAAAGTGCAGCCGTTGGGCCTGGAAAGTGGCCAGTTGTTGTGGGTTAATAGATGGGCTTGGCCAGACGTCTGCGAGGTGACCGCTTGCTGGCAGCCTGCTGGATGGGGTTGCAGATTGTAAGTGGACATGTACTTTGCTTCCCTCTGTGTGCGCTTGTCACTGGAGATGATGAAGCACCCTGCATCTTGCTCCTTCTCTGTCTATAGCTCCCCCATCTCAACCTTTTTCTAACCTTTCTCACATTTCTTTCTCTGCAGTGAGAGCAAGCGCAGCGTTCATTTCTGGCTGCTGTCTTGCAGCCCCCTGACATTAGACCCCAGAGTTAGTGTCTCTAGACCCAGGGGAGTTCAAGGGCTAAGAGAGAAGAATAAAAAGTGAGACAGAGAAGGGGAGGAAGAGACAGCAGGAGCTCTAGCCCATGCCCTTACAGTTAGAACAGTTACTCCCAGCTGCCTTGAACAGCTCAGTCTTCCAAGGAACAGTTGAATCTGTCCACATCCGCTATGACCTGGGATGACTTGAAACGGCATGCTAAAGGATGTACACTGCTCTAAATATTCACACACAGTGTCCTGGTTATAGCTATTTCTCATTACAGCTGCTCTGCTTTGAGATTTAATTTGGCATCTGCACTCATTAGAGACGAACAAGACAGGGTTTCATCTGCCAGTGTTAGCCTTGTTGTCATCTTTGGAATGGGGCCATGTTGTTGATGTCAAACAGCATTGTTGGTCAAAAAACAATAATGGAGGTTCAGTAAAAAATATTTAAAGTTTCTGAAGCGTTCTCAAATAAGCGCTTTGGGAGTCACAATTAATCAATGCAAACACATAAAACTTTTTATTTTAAAATATGGAAACCACAATTTTTTTAAAGGTTAGCCTTAAATTAATGTTGATGTTTTCTTAACATGAAATACAGAATGAGTACAGCAGGTTTGAAAGGTATTCCACAGTTTAACTATGGGCGTCAGCCAGGGCATGCTACCAACTTTTTTTTTTTTCAGTTACATTAACACAAAGTTACATCAAAACTTAAAGCATTTTCTCCTTTAGATCTGTAGTATATGTAGTGTTGTTTTTAATTGATTGACACGATCGTTGCTGTAAGATATGCACTGTATATTTTGCCTCTGCAATATGTATATTTTGAAGTACGATCAATTGGGTAACACACAAAATGCAGATTTTTCATCTGCAACTCAGTCTCTTTAATTATGTATGGGTGTACTGTATCTAATCAATAATTTATATAGGCAACCAAATGACTGATTGAGCCTCAAAAGTATTCACTCTCTCTAAAGCAAAAGGAAGAAAACCTGAATATTTTAGAAAGCAATAAATAACTGGTAATGTTTGCAGACTTTCTAATAGATCCCATCAAAATGCATATGAAATATTCATCTGATGGGTCACAATTTATTTGGATGACCCGTGTTGAAAATTGGCATCCCATCAAGGTGCTTCAGTGTGTCACTAAAATGCCTTTGGTACTTGAAATGCTGCTCGTAATTTTGTATCTCGAGGCTACTGTTAACTCCTGTCAAGGGATGGTTCTGAAGTGCAGTGTGCAGAAACCCTGAGAGCTTTAATGCAGTAGAAAAAAGGAGGAATACACAAGCCTCTTGCAGCTCTGTTTGGCTTCACACTGGCCTGATTAATATTCTTTCTGCAACCAAGAGCATCAAGTCTAAATTTAACCATAAAAAATAGGGAAATAAGGAATTCTCTAAAGGAGAACAGAGCTGACCAGGCATGAACATGGCAGACCTTCTGGAGGACCAAGTTTGTGTTTTTGGCTCAGGCCACAATTCTGGCTCTTCAGCAACAGCCCCATGTCTGTGCTTGATTGGGTGCTTCTAATGACATGCCTCAGAGCTGCTGGTAGGGTGCTTTAGGCCCACACTTCCACCAGCACCAAGATACAACTGCAATGCTCCAATCCAGCTCTGATAATACTGATAATACTAGAAATGATCCAGCTGATTTTTTTTTTTATGTTTCCAGAATTTTCCAAGATGCACAGCCCTTCATAACATAATGTACTTCAAGTACAGTAAGTATTTAACCCATCTACAAATATACCATAGAAAAAACTGGGAAATCATGAGAAACAATGTTTTTAGGAGTAAACAGACCACTTTTAATGACCATCCAAATTCTCAAGTCTCAAAGTCTCAAGAAACATGCACACAAACAACACACAAAGAGAGCATGGTCTCATCAGTTGAACAACCCGCCCAAAGTTCTCTTGGTCTTCCAGTCTGGTTTGGCAATTGACCTTTCCATCTTGAATTTACCTCATGCTGCAGCTGGGGTCTTGTGAAATTTGAGAGAACACACAGAAATCAGTTGTTGATGGGATAAAGTTTCATTGTAAATGGCAGTAACTCACAGGTGCTTTATCCAATCATCAACCAGGTATTGATCTAAATTTACCTGCCCTTTGCAAAAGCTTTATGTGGAGGTCCTCACAGATGGTTCTGTTTTGGAAACCATTTGGTCAGCAGAGGTCTTTAATACCACATCAATTTCCTTTTGGGAATGACAACATTGATGCATTGCTGAAGTGCAGGTGGAAGACAGACTCAATGTTAGCCCAAAGAAGCATTTTTATTATTTAAGAGTTTGGGCTGGCCTTGATGAAAATATCCTACATACTGTACAATACAGAACACTCATAGACAAATGTTTTCAAGTCCCTGCAGAAGAAATAAATATCATGCATGTGCCCTATGTCAAGTGACTTTCTTTGCTTTATTGTCACTCCTTAAGTGTCACTGATTGAAATTGCACATGTTCTTGCAATCACTGCAGTCTATGCAATTCATTAGCCACCAAGATACCCAGCACTGAGCTAAAAAACTCACCATTCTGCTCTGTTTAATGGAAGTGGCAATAAATGGATAGCTTTGTAGGGAGGGAGTGAATGGGGAAAGCGAAAAGCATGCATTTATCAATTAAATGACAGGGGCAGAGTGTGTGCAGTGAATTAAGAGAATCCAATGGCCTATTTTTCCTCTCATTGGAAATCATCAACACTAAATACAGCCATAGCAGATAGAGGAAGGAAAGCCAATAAAGTAGAAAAATGGATGAAAAGTGCAACTCTAGCCTGTCACAGTTTACAGAAAGGCTGTCATTAGGGTAGTTTAATTTGCTACAATTTGCACAATGCTAATTTTATTTTTTTTTGTCAAAATGGTGGTCCAGTTACTAAAAACCCATCAAATAAATAATATTTCAAAATGAAGTGTTCAATTTAAATAAATTCCATGAGCATAGCCTTTCTAGAAATATATATTCCTAGCAGTTTTTAAAGCATTAAGCACATTTGACATACTTTGACAGTGTACAAGAAAGATGAAAACAATGTGGGTGGGGGGCTGGATCAAGATGCTGTTATTTGCGCCAGAACTATCTTCCTTGAAGCCTGTTTTTACCTTTTAATGGTTGAAAGAAATGATATTCACAGTAATAGATGTGATTGCCTTTTTTTTTTGCAATTCTATAACATAATCATGCCTAAATTATGTCCTGTTATTTTGTCAGTCCAAGAAAAAGACAGCACACAGTGACTGATGTACAGACAATAAAAGTGAGTTCATGAACCTTTATGGTTGACTGGACTGTCAGGGTGTCTTTCTCCCCTGCATGCCAATGAGTTTACATTATAGGCTCAGTCAGGACATGAGGACTTTCCATTGCCTTTGTGTGTTTGTAATTTAAAAGGTCAATGAGCATGAGGATGTGAATTTATACTGTTTGTTAGGTTTCCAAAAATTTGTCTTTTAAATTTTTTTATAATTACTTATAATGTTTTGTTAATGCTGCCATTTACAATGTTACATATTCTCAGCATAACAAAATGTATCTATCTATCTATCTATCTATCTATCTATCTATCTATCTATATATATATATATATATATATATATATATATATATATATATATATATATTATATTATTATTATTATTATTATTATTTGTATTTTTTGATGGCCTCAGTAGTTAGTACTAGCAATATTTGAGAGAATCAACATTAGCATTAGAAAGATTGTCATTAGAAGGCTTGATTTCACAGAATAAGCCACATCTCTTGTTCCTGCTGTTACCAGTTTCTCCTCTGTAATGGTGTAACTTGGATGTGTCAGCATTAATAACAAGCTGGATGGAAAAACATTTTTTTAAAAACCTTCATGAGTGCCTCTTCATACATATCTACTGTTTATTGTGAAGAAAGGCAGCAGTGAGCAGGGAACAGCGTCAAGTGTTTTTTACTTTGTATGTCTAATTGCCTGACCACCAACGGTTATAGGGAGATTTAAATCCAACAATACTTTACACATACTATTCTCTGCTTCACAAGTCCAAAGTCAATATCACTAGAGCCCAGCTGAGGTGGGAGCAAATGTTCCATCTACCTGCAGCGCCGAGAGGCTGCAGTCAACCTTTATCAATCTGTCAGTCAGGCAGGGGACTGTCAAAATGAATTTGAGAACATCTACCCCACTCCTCCAACATTTGGCTCTGCACATTCTCCTGCCTGCCAATGTAATGTCTATGGAATTAGGCGGCACATGAAGTAATGGTGCCACCCTCACCCAGGTGTCTGCACTGGCTGCATCTGGTCAAGTCGACTACAATTCTTTGAGGTGCGGACACGCAGCAGTTCTCACAGATCTTTACACGGACACGTCAAAGCAACACTCTGGATCTTTTGGCTGCGGGCCTCAATTAGTTAGAGCAGCGTAGTTTTGCACAAGATTTACATTAACGCCATGTGATGTGTAAAGGTCATGCTGTCTCCTGCTTGTGTCAAAGTGAAATACAAGAGAAAGGTTTCAGCCAGAATCCCCAACACGTCTGCCTAATTTTATACTCTCTAGACACACAGTTTTATGATAGCACTAAATGTCAAAAGAAAGGTTTATCTTTAGTCCTCCTTTTCTAACCAACACTTTGAACTTCTAAAGCAATCAGCATGAACAATATTAGCAGAGAAATGAGAACTTCTGCCATGTTGAACTCCCTTTTTTGGTGTATCAAAGTAGGGCAATAAAATGGCTGTGAACGGAAGACAAAATGGGATTTACTGTTCATAATACATTGATTATTTCACAATACGACAAAGCTTCAAATGGTGTAGAAATTATAGCTAACTACAATATTTATTTACTATTATTCTTAAACTTGTTATGAATTATAAATTAAATCTTTAAACACATTATAAACATTGAGCTTTTTGACCTGTTGCTCGACTGTTTTGCCTGTTCAGTCTCAAGGTCACCCAGATTTCACAGTTCACATCGGGTTTTTTATATGTCTGTGATATAAGAAGAATGTTTCTAATTTACCACACACTTAATCATCATTCTATTGTATAGAGTGGAGATCAACGGCAATGGACATACTATTAAAAACACAGAACAGTAGATGTCCCCAAATATAAAATATTAAGATCACAAATGGCATCTTGTGCCATAGTCATTTTTATTTAACATACTGTTTCTTTGAAAATTAAAAACTAAAAGCAAAGCTGTAATGCTTAGCCCTTCAAGTGTTCCCACCACACATTTAGCTCCTCTCAGCCCACTTAATATTGCTTCCATTTAGGTCATTGCAGATGTCATTGACTAAATGTAGTCCAATGCTATTTTTGGTTGTTACAAATTACTCAAAGCAGTGTCGGGATCTGATGCTTTGTGGGGCCAAAAGACCTTCCACAGATTTCAGTATCATTAAAAATAGTGTCTGATCTAAAAAAGAGATACAGAGGGGAAATGAGAAGTGTATCATGAGTATACTGCGAGCAGCGTTACCAGGCACTCTGCTCAGGTCCCAGTGCAGATGAAAAAATGACAGGTGTTAAATACCTCGAACTGTTTCCTCCATCTTTTTTCATTGTCATGCATCTCTGAATGACTTGCAGCCATGGGATTATGAAATGAACTGCCAACCCACCTGGCTCATGCTGCCCGAGGAGAAACACACTTCCCCCCGGCCCTGTTCTCACGGCTCCCAGCTCAGAAAATGGAACCGTTGTCTGCAGGCCCACAGATAAGCCTTTTTCAGTTTTCTCCTCTTTTTACCTCCTCCAGCTCTTTCCACATCATTCTATGCCTTAATCTGATGATATTCAACATTCTGAGATGCAGACAACAGCCGGCCACACCGATATTCCCTTGTTCTGTTTGTTTTGTGCTGACAAAAGACACCCCACTCAAACCAAACTACGGATGACTTGTATGTCCAACTCGTGAAGTCCTTACTGTGGGCAAACCACTCCATCATGCTGCCCTCTTTGCCAACCCAAACAGCTAATTCCAGGAGTTATGATTCCATCTCCCACCTTGATATTCATCCTTTAAGTCATCACAACAGTGTCATGCAGCTCCCCTGCACTCTTGCTCCAAGCATTATGTAAATTAGTAAATGTGATTGACTTTGGAATGTGTTTCTGCTCAAGCTACAGGATTAGCCACAATAGCTTGAGCGAGGGACATTGAAGTCATGATTAAGTCCTTGGTCATGCAAAATTAAAAACAGTTAAACCATTTTGTCTGTCCATATAAAAGAATAATAATTTAGCTTAGAGCGGAGTTAGGTTACTCTATATTTGCTTGGATATACTGAATATATACAGTAGATTCAAAATGTTTTGCCTGGATTCTCTATGTTTTTTTGGTCAGCATCGTGGATGCGCCAGTATGTTTGAAATGCTACACATAATCAACCCAAAGCTCCATTTTTGGTGGTTGTTGGTGTTTGATTATATTATGAGTTAGTTTTTTTTATTTGAATTAATTGTCTTATTGACAAAATGTCTAAATGCAAAGGTTCAAATGAGCATAATACAGTGCTGCAGACGTAAGAATCCTTCTGCACCAGGGACAGAGCACGTTTATGGTGAAACCCAACAATGACTATTGATTGTGTGCCTTTATGGGCATTTGTATTAATGGAAATTATTGAACAATAATCCAGTTTCCATTGGTGTCTCCTGATCCCATATACTGCCATTGTTCAAGGAAAAAGACATTCCTACATATACAACACATTAAGTACATACAACACATCCAATTATTTAGTGCATGTATGATAACTAAATAAGTCATTCAGAAAGTGTGTTTTTACTCAATAAATCATTCCTAGTATCCTATTTTTAACTAAACAATCTATTGCTGCCTCACTCGGAACAACGAAATGATGATTCATAGTTGAACTGAGGACACAGCGGCAGTTTTAGCTGTCAGACGTTTCATACAATTTCTACCACGTTGGAAAAAAGATATCGCTATGTTGAGACACTGTATGTAGCACACATGAGTCAGTCAAATATAAACCTGTTCTACTGTTATGAATATATTCTGTAGTCGCAAAAAAAAGAACTGCATTCGCTTCTCTTTGGAAGTTAGACTTTTTATCAAAACAGTGGCAGGACAGTGGACAAACTGGACAAACACATTTTGTTTCAGTTTCTTTTAAAGTGAAATCACATTTGAGGCTTTTTCGTAGACCACAGCATGTCCCTGAAAAGTGCAATAGCTGTTCACATGCTTTAGAGGAGATCATGAAGGAGTGTGAGGTGTGAAATGGCACCTCACTTTTGCCACCAGATTTCACCACAAATCCTTATATTTGCTTTGGAAGGCATGAGCTCACAGAGAGTATAGCAAAGAAACACAAAATGGCTGAAATCAATGGAATCTATCATTATGGCTTTATTAAATTAAAATGTAATACAGCATGAACAGCACACACACACAACACAATGCTAATGTTTGAGTTCTTCAGTTCAGTGTTGAATATGATCAGCGAGGAAGACAGTTTATGACAAACCACAAGGTTATTCAC
This sequence comes from Neodontobutis hainanensis, assembly GCA_024349245.1. Classification (NCBI taxonomy): domain Eukaryota; kingdom Metazoa; phylum Chordata; class Actinopteri; order Gobiiformes; family Odontobutidae; genus Neodontobutis; species Neodontobutis hainanensis. Next base: position 9,060,047 of record JALDNG010000002.1, on the reverse strand, counting down.
AAGGGAGTTTGGTACTGCAGCAGCAAATGATTTTTTTAAAAATGTATTTATTTATTTATTTTTAGCATAATAATGAGTTTAACTTTTTATCAGATAATCTGAACCTGCAGCAAACAATGTTCTGCAGCTCACACAAACCTGATGTCTCATCCGCAGTTAATATCCCTAACAGCACACCAAAAAGTCTAATTATATCTTTGACTTCTGAAGACCTTTCTATACTGTCTACTTTGCATAAAAGTTAGAAATCTTGCCTTCATCATCATGGCCATAAACCCCTAACTGCACAGGTGACTGCGCACATGACAAAATATATTAATCACCCAAACAGTTTGTTGACATGTTGTGTCCCCGGCTGCTCTTAGCTGTGCGCCTGAATAATTATCCTGTCCCCTCTGCCATGCCTCTTTCATCTCAGTCTTCCCTGCATTAGATGCTGTGCTGTCATGCTCCTGACAACGACAGTGGGGGCTGCCATCCATTCTGTGCCACTGGCAGAGTTTGGGCTGCCAGGGGCAACCAGACAAGGAAAGAAGGGGAGATTCCCGATGCCATAAAGACACTCAGCATAATCAAGTAGTTTTACATCAAAGACGGAAGCTGTTAAGGACATCTTACAATGGCTGCTATTCACATCTAAACGTTTTATTCTAAAAAGAGAACAATTAGAAGCAATTACGAGCAAAAGCCATTTTTCTGTCTCACAGTCCCTAATTTTACAGAGGAAGTGTAGCTCATTACGGTTGCAGCTGAAACACCTGGTCTAACAACAGGTATTGGCTCAAACTTTTGCTCCGTGCTGGATGGATGTCTTCCCCTTGGATACAAATTTGGCTAAAATATGGTCAGATGGACCCAAACAATGGTACAAAAATTTAATTTATGTTAACAGTACACTTATCCAAATTACTGGCTGCTAGAAAAACAGATAGTCCGTAGCTTCTATTAGGCAATACTATGTGTCACTATGTTTTTTTACTCAGGTGGTTTCCAAACAAGTTCTGTGAATCATAGTTTCTGTGAAGTTTTATTTGACAAGCACTTTCTTATATTTGTTACTTTTTGTAACATTTGTACGGAGCCCCTCTGGTCTCACTATGTAAAAAAAAATATATATATGTAACTAAGTCGTGGCCACGAGATACGCTAACTCGTGGCCACGAGTTAAGCTAAGTCGTGGCCACGAGATACGCTAAGTCGTGGCCACGAGATAAGTAAATATGAAAGCATGCACACTAACTCTGCCGCCCATAAGGCTCATACATACAGCCAGATGGAGGTACCGTCACCTAAGCCTACAACGCCCTCTACTGACGTTTTATCGTAGGCTACACAGACATGCTTTTCCAAAATGTCAAAGACTTCAATAATTAATAAACCAGTCTGCACACTACTATAGACTATCTTAAAATCACAATCAGAAATACTTTATTGATCTTTATTGATATCGATAACCCAGGGGACATAATTGTGTCACAGTTGATGTGCACATCAAGACATTTAAAAAAATATAAATAATATAAGTTGGTAAATAAACAAGTAGCCTATACACATGTAAAAAGTATATGCTAAATAAATATATGCTATAAAATATGAAGAAGAGTTATAAAGGACCATGGATATGCAGCCTACAAGATTTACATTACTGTATTAACAGAATTGAATTGATTGTGATGAACAGTACTAGTAAATAAATAGAAGCAGAACTGCAGCAAACTATATTACACTGAATATTAAAACAGATAATATTGCACAGAATGTGAAGTATTACATTGCACTACAGTACAGGGTCCATTGAAATAACAAAGGTTATCGATATCAATAAAGATCAATAAAGTATTTCTGATTGTGATTTTAAGATAGTCTATAGTAGTGTGCAGACTGGTTTATTAATTATTGAAGTCTTTGACATTTTGGAAAAGCATGTCTGTGTAGCCTACGATAAAACGTCAGTAGAGGGCGTTGTAGGCTTAGGTGACGGTACCTCCATCTGGCTGTATGTATGAGCCTTATGGGTGGCAGAGTTAGCGTGCATGCTTTCATATTTACTTATCTCGTGGCCACGACTTAGCGTATCTCGTGGCCACGACTTAGCGTATCTCGTGGCCACGACTTAGCTTATCTCGTGGCCACGACTTAGTTACATATATTTTTTTTTTTACATAGTGAGACCAGAGGGGCTCCGTACATTTGCCTGTCACCAGAAGCTCTCAGGACTGCAGATTAATTATTTCCCAGTGTATAGACACAGATAGTGAAGCACACGCTTATTCTCTGTCCAGCTCAGGGCCTTGACTGAGATTAGTATGATTTCTTGGGCCCTGCTCCGACTCTCTGTAATGTATTCAGACAGACCAGCTCTCCATAAAGTGAGGCAATTAATGATATTTAAATGCTAAATGGATCTCTGTCTAGTTAGCATTAATAAAGTGGATTAGATTACAAATCCCAGCAAGAGAATCCAATCTTTTGGCATTTCTGAGCTCCTATGCTCACATATAAGGTGATTTACTGCACTTATTTTACCTGGATGTATGCAATCTTGCATTAGAAGTGTTAATGCAAATCACCCCTGTAGCTTGTCATTTTTTTCTAGAGCTTATAGTTTCTGTGATATGTCCACCATGCTGAGTCCTTGTTTAATCTCCACTTTCATAACTTTACTGCTTATCACCACTTGTGTAATGTGTGCATAATAGTCTTGTCTTGTGTTCATATCATGTAGCAAAGTATGAGACTCATTAGTTACACTTCCTGAATATTACTAAAAAAACATATTAAAACTGTGGCCACTTTACAAAACTCTGGTTTCATAACCATGCTTCTGTTACTATTATACATATTATAACGATAGACTGTGTACTTTAGGTATCTAGCATTGCTACATGTGACATATAAAAAAAAAAATAAAAAAAAGTGTTGTTTGTGTAGGGAGTCACAAATATTAAGTTAAAAGCAAATATATGACTTAAAGATGAGGTTTCTTTTTTTTTGGCCAAGCTGCCTTCTTCAATCTTCAAACAGGTTAGATGTGGTTAATGTACTTAGGACAGGAGTAATAAGCTATGTCTTCTGCCTACACGTTTTGGATCATTGTGAAATTCTGCTTGTGTGTGTGAATACAATGACAAATGTATCTCAATATATACAGAATAGATTTGTGTGTATACAGATGTATCTTCATCTGACCAAAGTAAACTAATAAATCAATAAAGCATGTGGCCATCTTGTTCCTCTGTCAAATTAAATTTTGTGCGTGAAATAATGACATGAAGTTAAGATAAAAGTATTGACAAGGAATAACCGCTCATATGTCAGAAAACCATCTGCCACTTAAAATGATGACATCTTGTTCTATGTATTTTGGTTTTGTTGGATCACTTCAAAGTCCAATTTGAACATGGATTGACTGATGTCTTAAAATTAAAGGAATATACAGTATATCAAAACAGTGTAGGAGTCTGAAGATGATTTACCTGTGTGGAGAGTAGTTTGTTCTAGTTATGAAAAAAGGGCCACATACCAGCCTGTCCTAATCAGATCACATCACTTTGCGTTTTTCTTCTGGAGCATCTTGTGAGTCAGTCGCTATGAAGAGCTAATGGAAACCCAGCTGTCATCCTCTCTGACTACAGTATGCTTTGACACAATGAAATGATGTAGCTATTCTTGGACGCTGCTTGTGCACTTCGATGGATCCCATTTTTCACACCATTAACTACAGCCTACTGGTTTTATTCACAGCACAGAGATAGGCCAAAACAATCCTAAACACACCCACAAACCAACACAATTGCAACAATTGATCTAGGCTATTCCACCCAGTCTGTCGCAATCTTGTGCAGAGGAGAAACTATTATCTCCATCCACACTTCTCTCTGCTTCTTTCACTCTTAACATTTCTGTTATTCATTTAGCTCTGTTCTTACACAAGGACATCTGAATGGATACACACACACATACAATTTTCACTTTTTATATATGACTTTTGTTCAGTAGTAGGTACCTGATTAAAAAAAATCAATTCAATCAGCAAGGCACATGAGCAAAATTTTGGAATGTTTACCTCAGCAGAGGGCTAAGCTAAAGGCTCATTACAGAGCCGAGTTCACAGAGGGAGGCACAGCAAAGGCCCACTAATCCAGTGGGTCTTACTGGCATGATGGGCTAGTCAATATGCCCGGCCTGCATACTAAACAACCTGGATCTCCACAGCAGAGCTCGGTAAAAGAGGCTCAGGGGAATGCTTTGCATGGTGCAGTTGTATTCTCTTCACAGCTCTCAAGGTTAGATGGTGCTAAAGTCTTAACCCATTATTTAAAGTCTTCAGACCACTTCATATTCTGACATTTAGTAATTTTACCACTCTTAGACAAAGGTACTGTTCATCATTTCTTTTAAAGTGATAAGTGATATGTTACAATGTACATTTATTGGTATGATGGACAACATCATGTGTTTTTGCAAACAAGACAAGTTACATTTTTGTTTAGCTCCAGAAAACTATGTACACAGAGCATTCAGATGTCAATAATACCTTAGTTGTTAATAAATGACTGCTGGACAGAGTTCTGTGACACTCAGCTGAAGGCAGCCACACAGGTTTGGAGATGTGTTTAGTTTTCAGCATAGAATAGATAAAGGCTGCAGATTCCTTATTTCCTGTTTTCCTGAGCAAAGAGAACTCAGCTGGAGGCACGTCACCAAGTTTAATTTAGGAATTTAATTTTCACACACGAAGGAGGTCAGACAAGGAGGAACAAATTGACAGACACGTCTGGCGGGTGCTTGTCATTTCTTTCAAATGCCATTTAATGAGAAGAGGCCTTTTGGCCCAGGTTCGTCAGGTTGGAGTGTACTTTGCTGTGAGTGAGCTCTCAGCATTGTTCACTTGGCTCATTGTGTTGTTTCATGAGCATGCTGAACATGAGACAAAATAGACCTCAGTACACCATAAATAAAAAATCTGTTAAAGATAGGACAGTGAGAAGAGATCCCAAATGGTGAAGTCACCAACTCACACTGGCTGTTCATGGAAATGCTCTGCCGTTGGTTGAAAATAGTGTTTTGTTATATTATTCTTTCTGCTTTAAGAGAATTACCAAATGTACTAAAGTTTTTACCTGGAATTACTTCTCTTGGCATGGTTGATTTGTAATCTCTGGTAAATATTAAGCCTAAACTGAAAAAATAAACAACATAAAATTTAAATAATTTTATCTGGCAAAATATTACAGAGGAAGAGCCATTGTAAGAGTGCTCAGTGTGAGTGTAGAAACTTGCTGATGAGCATTAGGGGCATATTCTAAGCTAACTTAATTCTAATGTTTGTACATAAACAATTGTTCTTTTTTACTGGAGCAGTACTAATTATTATTCACTAAATAATTTAGCATCCAAACGAAATGCTGTTTCTAATGTGACAGCTGTGGTTGCCAATAGTAAGCGATTAGAATGGAGCACCTCCTGGTTAGATATTGAACTTTTCTTGCGAGGCAGTTTTCTGCTCCTTGCCCAGCTCAGCGGCAGCCTCAGCAGGGGAAATACAGAGAATGATAGTATATGGTCCCTGCAAAAAAATGGCCCTTTGATTTTGGGTTTGGTCTCCCCTGGGTTGCCTCTGTGGGTTTGATACTGATTAGGTTGAACGCTGTGTTCAGTGGCAGCTAGGGACAGCAATTTCCCATCAACATAGAAGTGTCATAGCTGGTTTCGGTCTCATACAAGAGAAGCACCACTGACCTGCTGACAGTCTGACTGATCTGAGTCCAGCTGTTTGGGTGCCTCACCCTCCACACCAGGCTCTGAACAACCCAGCATTTAAGCATATCTCAGACATGAAAGAGCACCTCGCTGTAACCATTCTCATCTGTTCATTTTATAGCACTTTACTGACCGACTCCATTTTAGCTAAAACACATTGATTTGACAGCCACCAATGGGTTTGTGGGGCCACGATGAGTTGATAAAAGCAATAGAATTGACCTGTTCATTTTTGCCAGAGCATCAGCTAAAAAAAAGGAACAAAAAATTTAATTTGCTCCTGCATATACTATTAGCAGGCTTATCTTATAGAGCACAAACTTGAACAGAAAAAAGCAAAAAGGACAGCCAGCTGCTATCCACAGGTGATGTGATGATTGTCTTTCTATAGATTAACTATAAAATCAAACACTGTAGAAAAAAAATCTGTATTACAATATTACAAAATTTTATCATCGCACAGTTGTCACTTTACTAATTAATGTGCAAACCAGCACTTGATCTCCAAACATGACATTAAGCTTGACGTCAGTGTTTTTCCTATCGCCTTTCCCCTGTCTGTCGGTGAGTACAAGCAGTAAGCCAGTCTCCAGCTACATGATAAGACAATGAGCACAAGCTCCACTGAGGCTGACGGATATATGCCTGGGCTTGGACGTGCTGTACTCTGCCGCTGATAATAGATGTGTCCAGCTGATATTTTCCTCTTTTCATTTAATTCTTGAAGCCCTGATTGCCTTTATGTGTTCAGTTGTCTTGAGCTAAAACACAGACGTACAGCATCCTCTGTTCATGGGAAGATTCTGCATCGACATAATAACAGTCTAATGCTCCTGTTACTATGTGTTGATAAGGACCGTTCCTTTTTGCTGTTTTGCATCCACTCTTTGTCTATTTTTTGTTTTATAAATCTGTATAATAATCTAGTGTCATTAATATTTATTGTTTTCAGATCATTAGAAAAAAATCCTAGACATTGTTTTAGTCTTTTATTTACAATCAAGTGTATTGTATAACAGAATAGTGTAATTGGACAGAAGACCTTGTACCTGTAGGGGGTGTAGTGAGCTACTTCCACGTTCAGTCTGTCTTTACCACTAAAAATGCAGCTAAATTATAAGATTGATGAATAGCATTCAGTATCACCAAATGTTTTCTTTTGACTGGTGTGCTGAACTGCATTTTCCTTGAAGTTAGCAACAGTGTAGCCAACCTGGCCAGTTTCTATATAAAACTAGTTTTGAAGAAAAAACACAACTGGATTTGTTGTTTTTTTTTTAAGAGAATTAATGCACAGATTTCAAGAATCAAACATTATTAAGTGACAGGCCTTTCTTTTACTAATGTGTTTAGAATCTGTATGTTACACCTCAAGCGGTTAAAACAACATATATTACATTTTCATCTTGCCTGTGTATGATAGGATGAAACACATTTCATATATCTTAGCTTGTGATATATATATATATATATATATATATATATATATACACACTGCACTAGAGCAATTTTGAAAACATATGCATGTTATGTGTCAAAGCTCACATCATGTTTTGGTGTAAACATGTTGAAAACAGCCCACACTTCCAGTGCAATGTGCAGTCTTGCATGTCTTAAGGCAATGTAGTCAAACTACATCTATATTCTTGTTGACAGATTTGTTGGCATTGTAACTTAATTTGTGCTGTATATCCACTGCACTGCGTATATGTGCTACCCATTAAACCTTAGTTTAACTTCTGCAACACTCCCTTAACCCTTAAGGCCATGTGGCATCACTGCTCCTCGTCGGGTTATTTATTTCCCTTCATTCCCTCAACTGTTCATGATTTATTTATGTCACATATGTTGTTATCTATTTTGTTGCTCTTTTCATGTGGCCAAGAATGTGAGACTTTATGGAACAATTGGTTTTCTTGCATTTGATTCTATTTTCTCGTCTCTATTTGATACAGCGTGCATTCTCACAGGTCACTTAATTGTGGGATATTAATACAACATTATGACCGCCATGGCAGCTCAAATTATTCTTAACTGTTTCAATATGTGTGATAGTGCTCGCCTTGTAAAAACATGACATTTGTGCCAGTGTGCAGAGACCTCTCTAATAAGGTCTGGGATAAGAATGGTAATATGGGTTGGCTGGCAGAGGCGCTGGCCATGTTTTTGTTTATAAATAGCTCCAGCCAGCATTATTCCACTTGTGCTTGTCCCTTAATCATCAATCATTCCCGCGCCCAGGCCGGCTTCTTGCGCTGAACAGAGAGGAGCTGCTTTCTTGTTGTGTGCCCTTGCACCTCCAACAGTGCAAGTACATAAAAGTAGAGAATGCCTAGGAGTGGGACAGTCGCGGAGACAGCAGAAGGAGGGGCCTGGTTGTGATAGCGTGAGTTATGGCATTTTCAACAGCTCTGCTCAAAAGCCTTGCTTGAGGTCATTTTTATGCACCAAACATCTGGTATTTCACTCACACAAGATGTCTTGCTCTACATGCCTGATCAGAGGCCATTGGGAGTCTAATCATGTGATCTGGGATTGAGCAGAACGAAGTGCTTGCTTAAGCTTCATTTGTCTTTGTCTCTTTGTGTGTTTTAATCTTTTACTTTGGTGATGTTTGTGTGTAATGCTCACTGCTTTGAGGAAACTGCAGTGGCCTAATCTCCACCAAACGACTGACCATTTTGCACTGTCACACACATGAGCGAATGTACTGTAATTATCATTCGTCACACATACTGCAGCATCATTCAAAGCATCCTCTCATGAACGTCAATGCCATATGCCCTCCCTTTTTGTGGTGTGTACTCTACACACTCCAGCCTACTGGTGTTACTATGGCAGTTGCAAAAACGCAGTAGAAATCCAGCTGATCCTTAACAAAATGATTATGTAACGATTGTGCTACAAAGTCTTATCTTATCTGAGCCTGCCACTTTTCAACAGTTCTCCACATCAACTGTACCTCCCACAAGACAGCTCTGAATACATGAAGGACATTCAGAAATGACAATAAGCAGCTGTGTGATTGGACAAGGAAGAAAACTGATTGCAATCCTGCTCAAGAAACAGATAAGATTTTATAACTAATCCAACCATCTTAACACCTGACACCTACTCTTCTATCTCTCTTACAAATCTCCAAAACCTGATGTACATGCAGCAGATTTTAAGGCTCACCTCCCGGAGTTCCTTGGCCACATCCTTAAGCTCTTTGAGAATGCCTTCCAGCTGATCAATCACCATCTTCATGTGGCTGCGGATGCGTTCTCTCGGGCTGGGGGTCTCAGAGGTGTCCCTGGCCGGAGCTCTGCTGAGGGACATCCTTTACAGGGCGATGTGGGGCCAGTGGCCAACAGGCTGAGGGCGTGGGGGAGCCGAGTCGGGGTCCATGTCTTTGGCTACAAGGAGCCTCAGTGCTACTGATCCGAACAGGGGCCCCGGCCACGCAGGGAGACCTCAACATCTTAAAAGCACCTGGACAGCCAAAACACCTTGCCTCGCCCGCACACTTGGCACAGGGTCACACTCGGACATCCATGTCTTCTGATAGATGCTCCCAGAAAAGAAGAGAAAGTGAGCATGGGGAAAGTCAAATGCAGTAAATCCATGGAAAACAAGGAAGCAAAATACATGGGCTCAAACTGGTATGGAGCTCTTACATAATGTTCAGTCAACTCATCTCATGTGTCAGTGTTTAAAACTGTTCCCAAGAAGAAGCTATTTATTCTTTTTTTTTCTTTTTTAAGCCCTGTCTATAGCGGGAATAAACCCCCTTTTTCCTGCCCTGTGGGAGTTATTTTACCTGTTAGACAAAGTGACATAATAGGCAGCTAATATACAAAAAGAAAAACATACTTAACTTAGTGGAAGCTATCCAAAACAGGTAGAAAAATAGAACTCCTAGCAGTAGCTCAATTTTCAAAATAATTATGTTCTACATTATTGGTTGCCAGAAGAGACCTGTTAAGTAGCTTTAGTCCATCATGTGGCTAATAACTTGTATGAGGCCAAGGGCAAATCCTGTGTGAAAAAAGGAAGATACTCCTCTATGATGACTTGAAAATAAAAGAAAAGTTTCAGAAGAGAAAATTAACTTTGCCTTTCATCCATTTCTTAGAAAGTGATGACTTAATCATGTCCTTCACTGTTTTGTTCATGAAAAAAAATGAAAAAGGTAGAAAGATAGGTGTACAGTTCATGCAATCTCCCCTCCAATGCAGGGCTAATTCCAGGTGGCGTGGAAACAGAATGAATAGTAGGCAGCACAATGTGACATGTGAGAGGACTTTGCGGACAAATAACACAAAATTGCGGAGTTCACGCAAAACAGTACCAATGGACTGGATGTGGAATGAGCACCTTCATGTGGAAATTAGGCTTGACTCACAAAGCATTGCTCTTCAAGTCTTGTCAAAGATGCTGACCCACAGCAGTCTAGAGGGGTGTGCCCAGAAAACAAGGGAGCCAAAAGAGAAAAAGGGATTCTCTTCTCTTCTTCAGTTGTTGCTAAGGGAACCCAGCCTGCCTCCTTGTGCTGTGATTGGATAATTATTTTACTTCTTATCCATGTAGGCTTTCTTTTTCTCTGTGGACTTATTTCAGAGAGGCATAAAGCTGTGTGCCATCCAGTAGCATGAAATAAATCCCATAAAATCTTTCCAGAGGAACCCAAGAGAATGAGCAGGGGAGAGAGCTTCTTCTCGCCAAATCCAGGGCGATGCAACTGCCAAAGGGTCCGCTGGCCAATCACACATGGTACCTGGATTGACAAAATAAAAAGCAATCATTTCTCTATGGTCTGTCCTTCATTCTTAGCAGCCTAAATGAAGCAAGCCATGAGATGCAGAGAACGTAAGAGCATTTCTTTTTTTAAATGCATCTTCAGATTAAGCATTACTTGCCACACACACATCCACTTACCTTGTCTTTGCATCACTTTGCTGTTGCTATGCCCAGATCTCACTGTCCACACTCAGAGGATCAGTCCGGCTTTGTATGACTCGCAGCTTCTTTAGTGGTCTCTCAGTCACACGCACAAACATCTTCTGGCCGCCTTGTCCGCTTTTCTCTTTCCTCACACACACACTCCGTCTTGCTCTCACACACAGTTTTCTCCCTCCCTTCCTCCTTCCCTCCCACCCACCTTCCCTTACTTACTGTCTTGACAGAGGCTTCTATCAGCAGGCTTCTTTCACTCTGGGGCTCGTCATCGGAGGTGCACAAGTGGAAGATGAAGCTAAAGAAGATGAACACTCTTGATAGCTGGAGGTGACTAAGAGAGGCTTCTTTCTGAATTGCAACGCTACATCCACTACTATCTCTCAGTTAAAGTGTGCGTCTGAAAACGAGCCTCCCGTCATGCCCGTCAGAAGGCGTGAGATAGAACAGCGCAGCAGCAGTGGGAAAGGGAAGCCGCATGATTCATTGTATTGGATGACAGCAGCCTCCCCTCTCTGTCTATCTGCCATGTCACCCCCACTGTCCCTCTTGTTAGGATTTCCCTTCTGTCCCCACACTTTCCCCCACTCGCTCAGTGCTTCCTCGCTGACTGGCGGATGAAGGGAAGCTGATGCCAGAGTTTATTGTGGGGCTCAGGCTGCTGCCAGCACCACTCGGCTGCGCTGCTTGGCTGTTTGGAGGAGGAGCTTGGATCTTTAAAGACACAGTGTCTCCCGTTCCAGCGTCTACGCCACCTTGCTATTTCCTGTTTGTCACAGTTCTATTGAGGGTGTTATCCTTAAATCAAGATGAAGTCCTCCTCTGCCGCTGGCTGAGCAGGGGACATGGTGTCCAAAAGTCCCTGGTTGTTACATCATTAATATACAGAGCAGACTGGTGTTTGATGACCTCATCTGAATGAGAGACAGGAATAGGAAGGGAGGAACAGGAAGACTTTATCTGTCATCCTCGTGTGCTTTTATATATATGTACAAGACACAGCTCTGAACAACCCCATCAGAGGCAATGACCAAAGTATGAAATTAGTTTTAATAATAAATAATTATTCATGTAACAATAAAACAAATTTGTATTGACAATTTCTTGAGCCATGAATGCTGGTTTCCAGGGATTTGGCTGATAACCCCTCCACAGCTGGATGGCTCAGTGCATTTCTTAGCATATTTGTACAGAGAAATGCTAAGTGGATTTAAGTTAGGTGGATCTTCCAGACCAATGAATTTGTTCTGGGCTTTTATTCATTTATTTCAGGATCAAAAATGTTGCCCTGATGTAAGTAGACATAGTAGAAGTAGACATAGATAGTATAGCCTCTTTGAGTATTTTTTTTTTTTGCCGCAATTGATTCAGTGTTGACAAGCAGTGTAGACCAACCAGCCAATAGGAGTGTCTGGCCAAGACTTCGAGTACGCACTAAATGTTCTCATCTATTAATATCCTTTATAAGAAAGCCTAAATGACATCTGCCCAGTTTTAATAAATATGCAGCTTTATGTGCCCCTCCCAACCACGCCGTCACAAATTAGCGTCACAGGCTAAACTGTGCATCTTAGTAGATCTGGCCCTAGGTAACAGTATTCCTCAAATACAAGAAAAATGCGTACTGCATGTTTAAGTATGTTGTCACCCCCTACAGTATAGTGTGGTGTCTTAAGATTGCAGATGAGGTATTGTGCCACATGGCTAGTGCAGCATTGCAGAGCCAAGAAGCTCCTCAGTAAATACTCTTTACAGAAAGAGGTGTCCTTGAACACATTACTGCGGTGCTCCTGTCTTCAGAGAATTGCATATTGTATTAAAGACTTCTTTTATAAAACAGCAACAGCTACCAGCCTACTTTTCAACCATTATTTATTTTTGTGACTTTGCAAATAGCCTTTCTGTGATAATCATGATTTCTTTAATAAAACTGTCCCCAGACAGAGGGAGAGAGAGAATGTACATTAAATGACCTCTGAGTGGGGAGACCCAGGTGCACAACACAGATAGCAAAGTGTCAGTGATGCTTTCGCTGAAATTAGTTGGATTATTTCCTCCCTGTAAAATATATTTTTAAGGCTAAATTCATCCTGGCTTGTGACTTTTACTGGAATCTGGAGAGGTTTCACAGAAATGTTGATTCCACTTAATTTTCCTGCCTTGGATTTATTGTGTCATGGCATTTATAATGATGGTTTATGAAATGTAATTTTTTTTCTAGCAGAGATGGATGCGCACGCACACTCCTTCACATATGTTTTTGTGCACACACCAAGTGTCTCCACAAACAGCATTCAAAGCAAAGCAATTTGTAACAAACATAAAGCACAGGAGATTTGTTTTTATTTGCCTTTACCTCACAATAAACCCTGTGTTTGAACTGGATTTATCTTTTATAAGAAAGTGCAGTTACAGTGTATGAATTGTCCCTGTTAGGTTTTAGATCTTTGAAGTGACAGCTCTATTGTATAATAATAAATCGATCATCTGCTACTGCTGTTGCTGATTATCCCCTGTAGTTTGTGTCCCATAGAAACACCAAATTCCTCATTTACACCTCTGATATAAATTATTTGTCAGCTAGACGAAGATACCCGTCTATGTTAAAATTTGACATAGCGCAAGAGATACATGAATGGCCAAACAAACTATATTAATTGGCGTACTGGTTCAAAATGTCATTTATTGCTGGTGCATATTTACAATATGATCAAACAGTCCTCTAACAATACATAATCCTTATCTCTGCATTAATTAGCTCTCATTCAGTATATGATACCCTTAACTCTCTTCACTGCTCGCTCACAAAATCCTTTTCTCGTTAGATGTTGCACTTTTGTGCTCACAAATGCCCGATCCAATTAAAATCATGATGCTCATCTAGCGGACTCATGCTTTGATCCTATAGCCTTCCCTTAACCTAACCTGCCATTACTCATTGGGCCTAAAGGTCCACTTAATTTGCACGCATGAGACCTTTCTAATGTCAAAAGGTTTCAGCCAATGCATTACAACCAAAATTTGATCTTGGAATAGTGACTACGCAGCATTAATAGCAAAAAAAATAATTTTTATGTATTTTTTTATTCTTGTAAGTTGTGCTTTTTAAGTTTTTTTGGTTTCTTGCTGTATCTAAATTATGTTAAATGTTAATTCATTGTGTTATTTCTCTCCTGGCCATCATGTGGCACTGTGGTGCAGTTCTGACATGTTGCCCTAACTATGCATAAAGACCAAAAATAAGGACTCAAAGATAACAAAGACCATTTCTTAACTCTGAACTGCTGCAATATTTATTGTTTCATGAGATTCTTGTGTAAAGAAATCAAAGGTTTAATTAGAATGTCTAACGCACATGCAACATATTTTCATCAATAAATGAAGCTTTTTTTCATTTTAGACATAGCAGCCTACACTGCATTGCAGTTGGATTATTCCTCCTGATTACGTACTCATTAAGGGGGTTTTATACAGTGTCTGCACTGATATGTCTTTGCAGAATTTTGGCTTTCATTTGAATGGATTGAACCAGTTCAGTCGACATCTGGCATATTTAGTATTCATGACCAAGTGTAGAAATGTTGGCCTGTTTTCCACTCGCGTCCTTGTTTTTCACACAGACAAACAGTAAGAGACAGGGGCTCAAGAGCCCAGCCTGTAGAACAGCGTCACCAGTCTGTCCTCTTGCCTCTCTCTTGACCTTTTGCTATTTCCCCTGTATCTGCTGTGTGTGTTTGCATGTTGGTGTTTCTCTCTGTTACCAGTCATATAGCATGCAGAAGAGCAGAGGCAGTCTCCACCATAACACCCTGTGACGGATCAGTGCTTTTACACAATGAAAAGAAGCTTAAGTGTTTGATTGATTTCTCATTTACTTTCCTTACCAGAGCTAGAAATATAGTCAGTGCAGCCGGTCCCGTGACCGCGCAGGTCAGCGTTCATTTGAAAGAGTGGCCCTTTGTCATATTCAGGACATTTTTGAGCTGAAATTACTCAGCCGCCCTCTGCCAGCTCATTATGGAGCAATGTAAGCCTCCATCATTTAGAGTCTAACATGATAGGAAAAAGTTAATGTGAATGAGTGGAACTGTTTGAATATACTTTATTTAAATTGAAAAAGTAATGTTTTTTGTAATAATTCTATCACATCATCATAATGTGACACTGTGGTGTTTTTTCAGTATCGTCTATACGCCCATTAACTTTTAAATGTCATATACAGAAGAAACCTCTCTTCTTTTTCATTAATAACTACCACTGTATAGACATGGCTTATGGATTTTTTTGCATTGTACAATTTGAAATTGCTGCTCGTGTTATGTTAACAGCATGCTAACTAATCAATAGTAAGTGCCTTTCAGCTTATCCCTATCCAGGAGTTGCATAAATTGAAGCTCCTTCTAACGAAACCTTCTCCATTTAGGTCCAGCACAGACAGACTGTGGCTGGAGTTGCTCCCCAGGGAATTCGAACCCCAAACCGAGGCACTAATCTCTCCAACACAGAGGAGCCTATGCTAGCTAATCAATATGCTAGTGGAAAGTTATCAAACTATCTGGGATTTTCAGGGGCCAAAACCAATGGGACCAGATTGAACTGCTTATGAGTCCAATTAGAAAGACATAGTGTTACAGAAAATGGGGCTGCACCAACAAACACAGAAACAATACAAATATGTTGTTAGTTTCCACAGCATTTCTGGAAATTCTTGCCAGTTGAAGGGATACCAGACCTATTTTAATTTACAATATGATTGTGTTAGTGCAGCTACTCTTCAGCCAAGAATTTTAGTGTGGCATTTCTTGCCCTGTGAGGAGACTAGCCCATATTCTACTGCACATGGTACATGAGCATAAGGTAAAACCTTTGCATACGAGAGCTGATGAACATGCTGTAATGAGGTTATATGTTTTCAGCCAGAGGGAAATTACTGTGTCGAGGAAGTCATTAGTATGTAATGATGGCCATAATGCAATAATCAAGCCACTGGACAGCCATGTATAAGGTTATAGTTCAGAGTCAAAATGGAGCAACTTAACATCTAAAATGCATGTGGGGGAAATGGTGAAGGTAGGGGTTCACAAAATAATTTCCAGTTTTTTCGGATTTAATAAATGTGCTTCTAGTATGAAATAAGGATTTGGATGTATGTGAAAGCACTAATCAGTTTACAGTCATTTCATGGTGCCAGATTGTCCTTGACATTTCCCTATGTGCCGATGGCCTGATCTTAATTGTGTGTCTTGTGTAGTGCACACAGTAAGTTTTCATTAGATTTTGTGGACATATATCTAACTGCCTTTCTCCATAAAGCAAGAGCCAGGTTGATGTTAAGAATTCAAGCATGCTGGGGTTTTGATTAGTAAGAAAATACACAAACCATTTAATGCACTGTTTCTACAAAATCTGTGTAATAGTGATAGTCATTTCTTGCTGGTGAAACTGTCAGCACGACTCTGCTGAATAAAATCTTTGAGTAACTAAATCTGAAAGTACATCAGCTGTTCCAGTTGGCACAGTGCTTGAAAATATGTAAGGAAATGTCACTCAGTCATTTCATACAGACAGAGGAATTTTTTGTTTACTTCTCTCAAATTGTGCACAAGATAGAAAATCACTTTCATCCTTAAGAACAGTTAATTGCACACTCCTACTATTATATGCATCAGCACTTCACAATGAGCACAGTTTTATCTATAATGTCCTATTTTTCACCTTACTAGCATGCCCTTTCTGTCTCCTCATGTAATAAGTATTTTCCTCCTTTTAACCCTGGCTTTTTTTGCTGTAAAAAGTGTAAAAAAATAAAAATAACAGAAGTGGTGCTGAGATAATTGGCTTGCGCTAAAACGCACAGAATGATTGCAATCCATGCATCAATGTGGATTATCTGTTGTAACTGGATCTTACAAGTTGTCTTGCTTGTCAGCCATCCTCACATATGTTTTTGTTATTAGGATAAACCTATAAACCTATGTCATTTACCTTTTGTTAAGGATGTCCATTGCATAAAAGTAATACTGTTCAGCATGGGCACTACAATACTACATGGACTCAGTTTCTGTCTTTTGCTCTTTGTTATTGGTGTGGTGTTCACATTTGAATTAAACAATGGATGAGCTGATATGGGAAAATCTTTAAATATCT
Organism: Neodontobutis hainanensis; assembly: GCA_024349245.1. Lineage (NCBI taxonomy): Eukaryota > Metazoa > Chordata > Actinopteri > Gobiiformes > Odontobutidae > Neodontobutis > Neodontobutis hainanensis. The sequence continues at coordinate 9,043,199 of JALDNG010000002.1, read as the reverse complement.
TAAAAAAAACAAAAACATTTTTAGTGTAACTTTTGCTGCGCTCACATTGAAGGAGACTGGTGCACAGTTTATACATACTGTAATTAACATATCAGTTAATACATTGATTAAATTTACTGTAAACACAAAAGAGCTGATTTATTTAGATAAATAACATGTGTTTACTTCATTGCTATCATAAACCTTGTTTGTGTTATTAAAAAATAAAAGCAACTGATGCTTTTTACAAAACATTTTTAATTTTCACCTAAAGCCAGTCTTAAGTATGCAAAACAAGAAACAGACCTCTTCATGTTCATGTGAGCTCTAAAACATACTGTATGTTTAAACAGCATCCCATTCTTATCCCAGGGGTTGAGTTGCTGTGAATATGTAATCTACTAAACATGCAAGAATAGCCTCTGACAGAGCAGGGGAGGACAAACTACAATTGCCCAAGCCTCAGGGAAGAAAGAAAAATTGATCTCTAAAGGCACAGGACAGACCGGGTCTAAAGAGTAACTACCATCAAGGTTTTGATTAGTAGAAAAAAAAAAGAATCATTCAATGTATTATCTTTACACAATCTGTGTAAAAGTTATTACTGGTAAAACTGTTAGTACCACACAAAGATTAGAGAAACTAAATCTGAAAGTACATTAGCTGTTACAGTTAGTGACTCTCAAACTGACACAGTGCTTGGAAGTATGCAAGGAAATGTCACTCCATTTCATGCAGATTAAAAAGATACATAATAACTTCAAGAACAGTTCATTTGAAAGCATTTTTGTCTTGCACTATACTATTTCTATGCATTATGGTCAACCAGGTTCAGAGAGTTACCGGTCTTCTGTCATCGGTCTAGCTTTTATTAATTACTCTTTTTTTGAATAATAATTTAGACCTCAGTTGGTTAGTGGCTTAATGCTTTTCAGCTCCAAATGCACAATTCAACCTGCACACCAAGCAGGGGACAATATTGAAAAGTGAGAACTTCCAAGGTGAATGTGATAATGTCAGAAAAGTGCACCATTTAGAAAGGATGGGAAATTGCTATAGACAATAATCCTTGTGCTTGGAGTAAACTCGGACATTATGTCTGGTATTCCCATCTGATATGACCAACCCTTGAGACAGGCTTCCTAATCAGCATTGACAACACTTTCCAGTACAACCTTCAGGTGCCAGCTAATGATGCTCATTTAATTCCTCAAGAGGCATCATTACTTGATTCAGATATTATGCAGCTTAAAGAAAAGGATGCAATCAGACAGAGGAGGAGATACACAGTATAAGTGCCAGTGAAAATATGAATATGAAAGTATACTATGATCAAGGGGCTGAATTATTCAGCATGACCCTGATGCTTACTGTCACTCTTGTCTCTTTGCCTAAGGCTGGTTCTGTGCCTCAGTCTTATGGTCGAAAATTTGGACGAAGACACAACAATGTGTGTAACAATGTAATGTAATCTTGTGTTAGACCTAATTATAATTACAATTTACAGTTCCATAGCTGTTTAGGGAAATAGAATCTAAGACTGTTTTTATGTTTTAGTAAAAATATATATATTTTTTGCATCAAAATAATGTATTTAAAACAAGTTGTCCTTGTCTAATTTGCAAGACTGAATGTTAGGCTTGACAAAAAAAATGTCCTAAATAAAAATGCTACACCTTGACAGCCCAAAATGATGCAACTTCTTCTTTTTAAGCAAAATAACAAAATGTATAGGCCAAAGTAATATTAACTTACATTCACTTACAAGTATACAATTATTATAAAATAAAAGGTTCTATTTTTGATCGATATTTTGTACACGAACAAGAAAATACACTGGGTCCCTCCCTCTATTGCACTTTTTTAAATAAAATTGTACCTTTCTTGCAGGTGTTTATGCAAGCATATGTAAATTTGGTCAATACAGGTGATAATATGAATGTACTAAAAAATGATTTCTTAATATGCCCTGTTTAGTATGCTCTTTAAATAATTATTCTATTATACTTTGGAACATTTGTGCCTTATTTGTGACTCATGTATCACCAAAAGCTGTGAATGCAAATGATACCAGTTTTGTAGAATGACTCTTCTTCTTTCATTTGCAGCACAGAGATGTTTTCTGTGCTAATTGCTATAGAAAAATTTACTCTTCAAAAATCCATTCTTTTGTAAACCAAAAGTAAAATTCTTTAGCATCCATCTTCTTCAAATTATCCAGGCCCGGGTGGTGGGGCAAAGTGTCCATGCAGAGATGCCCAGACTTCCCACTCCCCAGACACTTCCCTCAGCTCTTCTGTGGGAATACCACAGAAGGCACAAGTGCCCAAAATTTGTTTTGTGCCTTAGAGATTTGGTGAGGATCTCGGATTAGAGCTGCTACTCCTCCACAATGAGAAGTGCCAGCTGAGGTGGCTCAGGCTGAGGTGAGGCTCGGGCATGTCCCGGTGGAACATGCCCGGAACCCATTCCCAGGATGTCCCCAGATGCCTAAGCCACCTCAGCTGGCACTTCTCATTGTGGAGGAGTAGCAGCTCTAATCCGAGATCCTCACCAAATCTCTAAGGCACAAAACAAATTTTGGGCACTTGTGCCGTCCGGGATCTTGTCCTTTCAGTCATGACCAACAGCTCATGGCTATATGTGAGAGTAGGAACGTAGATCAACCAGCAAATCAGTCTTTTTTTTTACCACAACGGAACAGTACAATGTGTCATCAACATATCTGAACCAGTGACTGGGCACTGTACCTGGGAAAGAGACCCGAGCTCTGTTCTCCACTTCCTCCATGCACAGGTTAGCACAATCAGGGAGAGAGGTTATCCCATGGCACAGCTGTGTGTTACCTCTAAACTGTAAATTAGTATTGTTTAAACATTCATTCATTTTCTACGGCTTAGTCCCGTTTGGGATTGCAGGCTACTAGGGCCAATCCCAGCAGCTTTGGACCTTAGGCGGGGTACACCCTGGACCAGGTAGTTGCAGGGCTGACATTTAGACATAGACAATGACAGACAACCAGTCTGTTCCCAACAGACCCTCACAGTAAGTTTGGGTCTGCTGAGTCTGTCCCGCTTCCTGCTCAGCAGCACAAATCTCTAAAAATAGTTCCGAGTTACCAAGACATAGATAATAATTGCATTGTACTACTTGTTGACCTTGAGACAGGTAACATGTTACCCCAGCTTTACTTGAGTAGTGGGTGTGATGCGTTACCTTGGTAGGAAGGAGGTGCTGTGTTAAATATGTGATGCTTCTTTCCTGCTTGTGACTTGAGCATGAGGCTTTTTGGCTTTTTCAGAGCTTTGAAAGTGTAAGTGTAAAAGTGGCTTAATGTCCCTGTGCAATTGTATTTGGGTTCTGCAAGCAAACCGGCATTTTACACCGATAACAGTAAAGTTCTACATTCTTACAAATGCCATTCATAGCTTAAAATATTTAAAACTAACTAAAAATAAATAAAATGTGGTGGAATGAACTGAAATGTGGTAGAATGGTTTGAGGATGGATGAAAGCTATTTTATGTAACAATATTTATTATCTACTTACTATTTATTTCTTTGACTAATTCCTATGTTATATGATATTCACTGGTACATCTTAGTGCAGTGCAGTTTTTGTATTGCAGCATTCAGGCTGCATGATACTCTGCTCTCATCAACACATCACACAGACAGAGAGCTTGCCCCCCCATTCCACCCACCGGTCGTCACTGACTCATCAGAGCCTCTCAACATGTGTCAGACCAGCCAGCGGCCTCCATCTGTCTCCCCTAGCGCCAGCCAGCCATGTCCATCCCATAGAGCCACACAGGCAGAGAAAAAGTCATTCCCAAGACAAAGTGTGTTATGCCATGCTGCCGTTCCCCTTGAAAATGAGAACTCCATTTGGGCAGCATTGGTAGTTTAGCAGGTCTGTCTGGTGCCTGTGTGTCACACAGGCCCGAAAACATGACTCATGATCTCACCAACTGGTACATGGAATACTGGGCTTCTTTAGTATTCTGTAAAAGAGGCAATGTATACAACAGGGGTTTCCCACATTAAGCTGGGGTTCCTTTTGGCACCCCACAAAAGCACTTCTCACAAAAACTCAGTTGAGTCTAATTTATTAAAACATTTTATTAATCTAATGCACAATTTGTATGTGAATTATATAAAAGAGTAAACATATATGAGTATAAGTAACCAAAATGAAACTGAATTCAAATCAGTTTATTCAGTTTTGGCTGCACTACTGCTCAGTCATATTCAGTTGAAAATGTGCGCTCAAAGCTATTGCTGGGCTTTTCATCCACTTAACCTGTAGCCCCAAAGATGTTTTGTTGATGTTTTTATTTGCAAATATTGAATATGACATCGAAAGGGCACACGTCTTTATGCATTGAAATGTTACTTACATTTACTGTGATTATGTATTACCAATGAGAAATTACTTCATATTAGTTCCTGTTTGTGTTGTTTTCATGAGAATCCTGTGTGCAGATACTAATTAAAGTTATTTTTATAATATGGCTGTGCTATGGGTTCTTCAAGAAAATATTAGTTTTTTACTAACATTTACTTATTACAAAAACCTCAGTTGGTGTGAAAAAAAAAACAGGTACTATTTTAGTAATAGGTAAACTATATCTGAAAGCTGATGTTATTTAAGATACGTCAAGGAATGACGAATGTCCACAATTAGATGGGATTGCTTTGGAGAAAATGGTAAATGTTTTGTATTTAAATAGATTCCCATTTTTCACTGGCACATTTGCTTGTCATGTACTTGATTAACCCATCCTCCAGGAAAAAAATGAATATGAAAAAAGTTGGATTTGTGCCATTTCAAGTTTAAAACAGTTCTGATTTGTCTTTCAAAATAACTTAATATGAATATTCCATATTAAGTTACATTGAAGGACAACTCTAAGTGCAAGCACAATCTCCGGTTGCCCTGGTTACATGTGGTGTCCAGTTTTATTATAATCAGAAATCATAAAAATCACTGCAGAGTGTTTCACACCCAGTTGTCCCCTGAAATGACCAATCACACAGAGACTGGGAAACTGTCAACCCAATCAAACCTGAAGAAATGTATCTCAACTGACAGTGACAGCCCCAGTCCCGGAAATGTGCTGTCATTAAACTGTATTCAAATGCCTACAAAATATGTGCAATATTCAGCAATGTTAGCACATCTCAAAGAGTCCAGGATTGTCAAATTGTAGCAGCTGTCTTTGATGGCACTCTAATCTATTCAAAAGAGCTACATGAGCTACACTGTTTCTTTGATATCATAAGCACTACCATTTAATCATGAAAGATAATACAACTCTGGCATTTGAAATTCTCGATTGGAAAGAGCAACAGTTAAAAAAAAAACAAGTTAATTATGTTGTTTTGCAACTTGTGAAGTTGAAGTTACATTTATGTGGAGAATTTGACACTTCTGATGTCTATGGTATATTTCATCTGGTCCAGATTTCAGCACTAATGTTTTGTGTTGCCACTGCATCCAGTCCCATTTAGATTCACTTACTGTTAATCAAGTTTCTTTCAGTGTTGAGGGACTTTTATAGCAGAAGGAAAAGTAAAAGGATTTGAGTGCAGGGCCTGCTAATGGGACTATTTCATTCTGTTTAAAAGGGCAATATTCAACCCAGCTGTTTAAATAAGCATTGCTAATGTTCCTCACGGGCTCAGTGATGGGCATTATCTATCAAGCAGGGCTCCATTTGGCAATGCCGCACTGACTTTTATACTTTTCCCCTGCTGTTCTCATTCACGTTTGTTTTATAGCAAACCCAGTTACTTGAACAAAGCAACACTCGATAGTTAACACTGTTAGATAACATACCTTTCTGTCTTGATGAGGCATATTTGTGTAAATACAAATCATGTAATCTGTAACCTGAATAGACAGTCTATATTCCTTAAAAAAATTGCTTTGCACCTGAGATTTTGGTTGCCAGCTGGGGAAACATTGAAACAAACTGCAGTCCCCTGAGCGAGGTATGTAAATGAGGCTGCTGCCACATCTGTGTTTGCTCAACTGAATGGGGCAGATCTTTCTACAAGCCATGGAGCTCGAGGCTGGGATTTTGAGCTTGTGAGGTCTGTGTTCAGTTTGGTGAGTTCCTCTCTGACATAAATCAAATTCTGTTAAAGGCATTTTATTTGCGTCACATGCCTTGTTAGTAGTCTTTCTTTTTTTTATGAACACATTTTCAGAACCATAACCCCTCCTCTCAGCCTGGTCTGCAGTTATGGACACAGAAATGTAGACACAGTGTCAGAACGACTTAACCCACTGAAGAACTGATTATGACCCAGTCTGTCAACCTAGTGTGAAGAATCCTGCCTCCCTCTATCAGGGCCTGCATATTACAGAGGGTGTGTAAGGAAGAGGCACTGGCGTCAGCTAACCTAATTGGACATGAAATGCTATTAGCCTTCTAGCTACTGAAGTTCAACTTGATTGTGGTCTGTCATTACACATTATTATCTCTTGATTGGTGGGATCTGATCATGGATTATCATCACTTCTTTCTGTCTGGATTAAACTTGGCTCCATTGTGTTATATTTTTGGTGATATATAAAGGCACAGTGTTTGTGAACTCAACTAATTTATCCACAGCATCTGTGATGCCTTCATAGCCATCAAGCAGGTATGAAGCAAAAAGCAAGCATTTTAGGGGATCAGCTCATTTCTTCTTCGGTCATTAGCTTGGGATCACCACTGCAGATGGTTTAAAGGCCAGCTCCACTCAGCTGTAGAAAACACACTGCACAGCTGTCTCCAGGTCCCACTGATTGCTTCAACACCAATGAACATCACTGAAATGGAACAACTGAAGTTACTGCTTGTGCTTTTGTTTAGAGAGCCTATTTTTCTTCTATTCATAGTTTAAAAAAACAAGACATGTCAGTTTATCAAGACTATCAGAATATTAATAATATTTTTCGATAAATTTATTTGAGTGAGACAGTGCATGAGACAAATCCACATAAATATAAACATGCCAGATTGTAGCCTTAGGCTAATTTCCATCCGTTGTCCCACATTCTCACACATTTATACAACAGTGCTGTGTCACACAACAACAGTATGTACTTGAGAGAGCGGGAATCGAACCGCCAACCTTCTGGCTATAGGACGACCGCTCTACCACCTGTGCCCCAATGATTATCAGTTATTTTTAAACCCCACTTAGTCTTAGTGTTGCTGGTTTATCTTCATAGCATCAGACTTCACTGTCTAAGTTTGTATGGGGCGCTGAGTATGTGTGTGCATAAAAAATTCTAAAAGTGAAATGACAAATACCAAGTACTAATACGAGAGACCAATGACCAAGACAAGATTTTCGTGACCAAGACACAAGAAGACCACTCTTGGGATACACCACTCTCACCAGCAATAACTGCCTCTTTTGTCTTGGGTGCTGGATCCAAAATTTATATTATATCTATTTTTAAGTCAAATCAAAATAAAATCACATAAAGTTGTCTCCTCTGCTATTACATCAAGGACTGACTGGGCAAAATAATGTGATCTTATTTGCAGGCTTGCACAAGGTGATGGGGACTAGATTTCTGGCTGACCAGAATGTTACCTGATTAGCACAGTTACCATCGACCAATAAGATGCCAGTTAAAGCATAAGATGAGCAGTGGATTTTTTTTAATAGTTTTTATAGTGTGCTGTCATCTTTATCTTCCATCTGACTGGCAGGTGACATGATCTCTCAGTGGATAAGGCACTCCAAAACAAAAGTGTTGAATGAATACCACTTAATGTGAGTGTGTGGCAGGGAGTGTGCCTGATAGAGAGTGTGCTTGTGTTTTATTACACAGCCCATAATACTTCTGTGTGGGCTAAAACTCCACTTGGGCACCAGAGAGTGATGAGCCATACAAGTATTAGACATGTAATCAGTGGAGCTGTTCATCTATGCGTTTGGGGTGAAGAAATCCTCAGGGGTGCCGGTTGAGTGTGGATACCCTCTTGATGGTCCTGAGTACCGTAGCATTGTGTGCCTGCCTCACCCAAGAGAGGAACTAATGTGAAAAGAAAGGACCCCACAGAATAGATTTTCTTCCATATCACTCTACTTCTTTCTGCATCTGCTGTGCATTGCAAACAATCTAGTGCAGTCTCTTTTGTTTTGGCCCTTAGACTCACTACTTACTCCTTGCTTGTTGCTTCCGACTTGCATATACAGCTCCTCCTCTCCTTGTCGCCCGTTTCATTATGCTGTTGTTGAATATACTGCTACCAATTTTGCTGAAGAACTTGGTTGGCTATAATATAAAAATCTGACCTCATCTTGCTGAGGTCATGGGCAATAAACACCTGACAAGTGAGTGGGCAGACAGAGATTCGGATTCTAATCTTCAGTTAGCACCCTGTTGGTTCAGGGTGTTACCAGGGTCAGCTCGCTTCCCCCTCCCAGTGGTCAGTTTGAGCGCTGTGTGAGTGTGGTTTGTTTTATTTCCAATGCTGCTGGCCTCTCCCCTTGCCTAACATCTGATTTATTGATATTGACCTTTTGCTGAAATTAAGCGTGTAGATCCCTTAGCAGTGAGAGCAAAGTTTAAACCAATTAAAAAACACTTCACCAATCAGCAAGGCAAGGCTAGAGCTGTCTCACAGGCTAGCCTGGTGAAATTATAATCATTTGCACTGTATCAAAACCTGTTTGCAAAGCAAACGGTGCCTAAGTAATTTGATTAGGCCAGCCAGCTAAAAAGTGCAAAGGATCACCTTGGGTCTTTGAACATTATGAGTGTGATGACAATAATGTATCTGTGTGTGAGAGTGTGGGTCTCTCAGGGACCTATATCAGTGTTACAGAAATATTCCAGAGGCTCTGCTGGAATACAAAGCAAATGTAGTTCACTTTGATAATTCTTGAAGGGTAATTTTATTGGGTAAATTTATTTTCACAGCATAAAGCATGTGGCTTGTTACATTTGATTGACTTTAAATGAAAACATTTTAGCTACAGCATTCAGTCCAAATTGTTTTTATTTTCTTTGTTTAGCCCGCTAGATTTGAGGATGCACAGAATATTGACCATATGGCCAGAAATATATGGTTGTAGTCCTGTTGGCCTGTGTTTAACGGGTTGTTCTGAATGTGGTCTGCCTGCCAAGAGAACAAAATTCAACTTAATAAACCTTCAAATAGGGAAACAAATCTAATAAAGCCTGAACAGAGCCATATATCAAGAGCATTGGAAAGGTGAAATGAGGAAAAGTGATTTAACAATAAAATCAAACTGAAAGTCAATTAGACTGACAAGCCATTGTGAGGGCCTATCAACTCCTGTATGGGGGCTGAATGCTTCTGCAGTGCAACCAAATGATAAATTAATTCTCATATCAGCCATTTGTATGTATGTTGTCACCCTCACTACATAAACAGCAGCCTCTTCAGAAGGTACCACGAGTGTTTTGCCCTCTAAACGTCTTTTCCCCTTGTGACACTGTCTAGGCTGATGACCATTGTGGACGAGCCAGTAATGTTATAGCGGCGTTGTAAGCAGTAGACAATACCCTTCACCTTCTCACTCTGCTCTTGGCATGCTGGCTGAGAGCCTAGCAGCCACTTTCCAAAATAATTCTGTTAGCTTTTATTTTCACTGCTGGGACAGCCCTGGTTGTCTTTCAAGAGGAGGGAGGCCAAGCTCCTGTGTCCTTCATGCGTGTCAGCCAGTCCTCACACATCAATCTTCTCTTTTTTAAATGACATTACCTCTGTGGAGTTTCATAATGCTGCTGGCTTATTTTTTAGTACATTCTCTTTCTTCTAATTTGACAGTAAGGGAATGACCATTGCCAAATGTTACGGTGTCATCTAAGACCAGTCTAAAATTGCTTCCCTTGTGCTCTGGTTTCCTGTGAAGTTCTATTTGTTTATCTTTGTCTAGTGGAGTGAGATTGAACTTTCCTTTTCTTCTGTGAGGCCCAGCTGCTCCCCAGGTGATAGCTGTGTGGGTTCTGCATACAAACAGCGCTGTCAGTCAGTGAGACATGGTGTACAGTTCAACACATCGCCCTGCTACTGTCAGAATACCAAGGCGCCTTTACCAGGGCAACACAAAACTGTCATGGTCGTGGGGTTGTAGTGGAGTTGTTTAGAGGGCCAACGCTGATGCTGACTGTCCCAACAACCCAGTAGCACCGACTGGCTAATGTATGTGCATATTTTTATCTCCTACATTTATTCATATTATTCTTGTTTGTTCACTTTGTCGAGATAACCTACCTTTTGACAGTATACAGAACACTCCTGGGAGCATTTAGCCTTAAGTGCTATCTGGTTGGAACTCTTTCGGGCAGACAGTTATGTATGATGATATAAATAAAAAACGTTAAAGAAATTGTTATCGTTCAATTCTCAGGAATAATACTTAAAAGTTTAGAGCTTTGTGACAGTGTACATTTTTGACTTGGTTTATTTTGTGTAATGTTTGATTACTTTTGATGGTTTGTGAATGTAATATTCCCAAAATTTAATGATTGAATGTTTGTGTGCCAACATTTTTACCATATAAAGCCCAAGTAAGATTGTGTGTATTTTTAAAGGTTCAGCATGGTGTGTGTGTGTGTTTGTGTGTGTGTGTGTGTGTGTGTGTGTGTGTGTGTGTGTGTGTGTGTGTGTGTGTGTGTGTGTGTGTGTGTGTGAATGGAAGAACCATTAATTTTTGTCATCCTTAATATTGTTTTCAATGCCTGTATATTGAATTTATTGGTGTACCTGACTAGGGACAATGCCTATTTTCTTATATTTTATGATTAGATTTTTTCTAAGTTTCCTTTAATACAAAAGGATTAAATTATTAGTTGACCAAATAATGCAATGTGCCAGCTGCTTCAGTTGTAATAGGAAGTGACATAACTTCCCTTGAAGGTAGGTACTGTATCTGTGCACACACATTAACTTAATGAAATGACTGGCATCTTGTCTAACATTATGGTTACACAACCTCATTTGACTTTGGCCGCAGAATGAGTAAGGTTAAATATTAGACTTTGTTCGTACAGTTGAAGACATGTCCATCCTTATTTACTGTAAAACCTTAAGAACCAGCACTTGCACTGGCAAAAAAAACTTTCTTTACATTTACAGTTACCGATTCAAAACTCTGGATAGATTAACTTTCTTTTTAAGAGAACTATGCCTTGTTGATGCCAAAAAATGCTGGAGCTCATTCTGTCAGTTCTGCACATCAAATAAAACAGATCAAGTTGAATGTTAACAATGGAATCTCTGAAGTCTTTGCAGCCTGTGTGTATTGGCATCTTAGGCTTTCTTTAAGTTTGCAGGGCTATACTTTTCTGTGCTTCTTTGGTTACTTTGCGAAAACTGACTCTGAAATATCAAAGAAGCCACTGTTTTACTTGTGGATGTTTTGCTTGAGGACACACATAAAAGTGACCGCATCTTTTACTTATTTTCTTTTTTTATCAAACTGCTAGTACGCCTGTTCTTTTTGTTGGCCTGGCAAAATTAAAATTCGATTTTGGCTCTGCTTACCTTTCATCCTAAAATGCAAGGCTTAGTGTTTCATGCAGTTTAATGCAAAGCTTTGGGATGATTCAGTTGTATGTTTACAACCTTCTCATATAACATTGATTGCAGCTGCATGGTTGCACAGAAGGCTTAGTGCACACTCTGTATGCTCAGTGGTTGAGGGCTGCTGACCTTCTATTGATGGTTCTTATGTGAGGTGTCACCTTGTGGATCAATTCCCCCTCCACTGTAGAAAGGTGAATGCCACCCCGACTCTAGGTAGCCCTGTACGCTTTATGTCAAAATTCCATACGGAGAATGTTTTGATGGGATTTTAATCATTTCCCCAGTACTTGGAATAAATCTGCCTGCAAAGCATTATTCCAATCACAAACATAATTTCCTAAATGTTTGTATTCATCAACCCTGTCACCTTTGCTAATCCGTGCCTTTGCTTACTTCACAGTGGCACCCCAGACCTAAATGCTGCTTTCCACATAAAAGTCATGAATATTTAACATCACCGCTGACTCATAGGAGAGCGATTTTCATGCCAGCACCTAACAAAAGATTTCCATTTTTTAACATGTAAATATGGCAGAGACAATTACAAAGCAACAACAAGAGGCTTTTATTCCATCAGTGATTCACAAGCCTAATCCGTCCTCTCAGGCGATTTGTCCTCCCACTGGTGGAGATTGAAAATGTGACGTTTCTCAAGCTTATGGCCCAAACCGCCCATAGCCTATTCATAACAGTATTTGTTTATTATTCTGTCCGACCTTTATTTTCCCTTGGCACCATGACAAATCATGTTTAATATGAAATCTCTTGACTGATATACTTTCCAATGTGTTTTGAAACCCAAGTGCACATAACCAAGCCTGCTTTTTATATTCTTGTATACCATTTATTTTGGTGGCAACAAAACAAAGAGGCCCATTGTGATATTTTGTTGAAAGGGTTTGTTGCAATACATGACATATTTTCTTGTGTTTTTTTAAAACACTGAAAAGGTCAAATTGCAACATGACAGAAAATGTGTAAAAATGACTACAGTGCCCAATAGAGCTCCGGTACATGAGGTCATGCAACCTTGAATTTAGGCTTTTGGCTGGAAAACTCCAAATATTTTTATGCATCTTTACAATTTGTACAATTTGTACAAAGACATTGAGCCTATTCCCACAAAAAAAATTCAGATTTGTGTAACATGCTCCACTATCATTACTTCTTTTTGTACAGTACTATTTACAGTCTTCATGTTACAAGGTCTTTATATAGAAGTGAAAAAAAAGAAAAAAAACAATAAATACCAATAATAATGATAACACACAAAAATAAAAAAAATTACACAATATATAAAACACTGCGTGAATGCATAAATAAATAACTAAATAAGTAACTCTGCTGCAGTGATCACTTTAGACCCGGTAATGTTACAGAATACAATTGTGTTCTTTTAATTTTACATGTATTGACCTACAAATATAAAAAAAATAAAAATGACACAAATGCAGTTTTAGTGACTGTGTAGTGTCACAACGTAAACACCTTCACAGAGTTAAGGATGCTCTCACATCTTGGCTCTTTTAATTAACATTTGCCTGATGCAGGGATATTGCTTCAATAAAGTTTCATGACATAACTTATTTTTAGGTCTAGCCTAGCTTTTTTTCCCACCATTATGGCAAATATAACACCCTCACAAGTCACGTGATGTCTGGAGCTGTATATGGATTACATTTTGGCATGCAAATTGTGCTAGGAAATAACAATTTTTTTAAGGACCTTAAAGCAACATTAGGTAACCTTAAAATATGTCGGCTCAAAGTTTTTGACATGACAAATCCTCCCTTTCAGCACCAGGTCAATTTCTGAGAAACTGCACTAATTTAAGGAGAGTGACCCAGAGAAACAACATCTTACCATAAAAAATATATTTGTCTTTCTTCTCTTTCTGTTAGTGTTATAGCCATTACCCCACCACCCATTCTGCATACAACAAAAAGCTGGACACTAAAGACATCAGCAAAAATGTTCTTTGCTGGTACTAACTGCCTTAGAATGGTGCGGGTCCAGTAAAGTTGTGCACTACTGCATTAAGGCATGTTTATAAAAAGAATCTGAAACACTTGAGTATAACCTCAGCTCTAATGTCTTTTTAACATTGTAAAAAAAGAAAGTGAAGACACTCTTTGTTAAGGCTTGCTTTACTGTCCAATTTAAAAAAAAAAGTTTTTCTAAACAATAATAAATTTGATGTGGTGTTTTATCAAATTTAGTTCTCTAATGACTTCCACTTTTTTTGAAAAGGGTGGATTTGTTGTAAATATAGCTGCCCACCCCGGTGAATTGATCTCAGAGGGGAAAGTGCAAGTCATATCTCAGAACAGTATACACCAATAATCATTGCAGCAAATTAGTCATCAAAACGTACACCCTTTTCAGGTTGAAGGTATGAGAAGAGGCAAAGCCAGATCATTGGGTCATGTTCTTTGTTCAGTATTTCTCATTAAACCCATTGACACTGCAGTTACCTCACCAGAGACAGTGTAGCGGTAGGTCTGATGATTGATCACTGCAGGCAGCATCAAATCCACAGATATGTTCAACATGAGATGTGAGCTGAGAGACATTAATGAGAGGATTTAAGAGATGAAGGATAATTAAACACAAGACTCAATGGGATCATGGTTGTATTAAAAAGGCAAAGGTAAGAGACAGAAAAGACAGGCAGTGTGTACAAGGTAATTTGATCTGTCTGAATTATACCCCTTAGCTTTGGTTTCACTTAATTGGCTTTGTTTTAATTAAACATTTCCTCTAATCAGAGTCATAGTGACACTAAAACAATTCACAAGGCATAAAATGTAGCACATTTCAGGCTATCACGCTTCATTTGCCCATGAAACAAAGAATATGAAAAATATGTATTCTTAATGAGTTCATTGATTTTGTTTGACACATATTGACTGTTGTAGTTTTACTTTAGCAAATTCTTCGGAGAGTGAGGCATGATGCAGGAGAAAAGCCTCCAGATATTGTTCCTCCCCAGCTGTTTAGGAAGATGAATTTTCATGCTTTAGCACATGCAATACAATTAATAATTAATTATGCCGTTCATCTTTCTGCACTGATTAAATTATGAGTAATGAAATTAAAATTTGCAGTAAAAATGTTATTGCTAAGGGCAAATGGAAAAATATCCCGAGGATACACTGGTTTGATGGCTGTTTATATAAAAGCTAGGGTTTTTGCACTAAGCAATGTGAATAATTCAAAAAATTGGGGGCATTACTATGTATGAAGAAGAAAATCTATTTATAGAGCACATTTCATACAAACGTAACTCAAAGTGAGAAAAGAGAAAAACAAGTCATAGCAAAGAACAAACTTAGAAAGAAAAATAAATAAATAAAAAACAATGAAAATAAATGAATGAACATATACAACATTAATATTAATATATTACAGTTGTGGTTAATAAACAAGTGTGAAAATGTGTGTTTTGAGTTGACTTTTGAAAGAGGTTATTCTTGGTGTGTTTTTTTTTTTTTATACTGTCTTGAAATGAGATCCATTTTTTGGAGCATAATGAGCTTGAACAAATGCAGATTTACCAGCTTGTGACTGAACACGAGGTACAACAATCAGCTGAGGAATGGAGAGCTCCTGTCGGCTCGTATGGAGTCAGTATAGTCGAGTCAGTAGAGCGCTAATGTAGGAGAGGAGCGTGGCCATTTAGGGCTTTGTAGACTATTAGAAGTCAATTCTGATATGAACTGGAAGCCAGTGCAGCAACCTTAGAGCAGGTGTAATATGTGAGAATTTCTGTGTCTTGGTTAGAATACGAGCTGATGAGTTCTGTATGAGCTTTAGATTTTGAGAGGATCCGGAGAACAGAGAATTGTGGTTTACTTGTGATAAAGGTCTGAACTATTTTTTCTGCATCGGACACAGATACAAAGGCGCTGAATTTAGAAATGTTTTTCAGATGGAAAAATGGTGACCTGGTTACACTGGTAATGTGATGAAGAAAACTGAGATCTGAATCAAAGATGACATCAATATTTCTTATTTCTTGCATGTTCTTTAAAAGTGAATGAAAAGGAGTCGAGTTGATTAGCA
The DNA here is from genome assembly GCA_024349245.1 of Neodontobutis hainanensis. Classification (NCBI taxonomy): domain Eukaryota; kingdom Metazoa; phylum Chordata; class Actinopteri; order Gobiiformes; family Odontobutidae; genus Neodontobutis; species Neodontobutis hainanensis. The sequence goes on along the minus strand of JALDNG010000002.1, from coordinate 9,027,586 downwards.
ATTGGAGATCCATAAAGACGAGAATTGAGACTCCATGTTATTGCGGAGGCCATTTACAACTTTAAGTAGTTGGCGCTGTGGTTATTTTTAAAACCAGATTAATAAACGTTGTAAAGGATGTTAATCGTCATGTAATTATTCAGAAGATTTTACACAATTTCAAGGATTTTGCTGAAAAATGGAAGATTAGCGATTGGACTGTAGTGGCTGAAAATAAGCGGGTGAGAATGAGTTTTTTTTAACAGTAGAGTAAGCACATCTGTTTTTAGGGCACAAGGAAAGACACCCAACTGAAGAGAACAGTTAACTATTATTAGGATCTCTGGGCTCAGGTAGCTAAAGACTGTAATGAAGAAGGATGTGTGCAGAGGTTCCAGACAACAAGCTGATGACTTTAGTTTGACTACAGTTTCTTTGTGGATAGCAGAGTCCACAGAAGTAAAGCTAGACATGCCGCAAGTCCTATTCACAGAGGGATGGCTTAGTAGCATATCATTGTCTGTGTTCTGACCGCTTATGTTATTTTGTAATCCTAATTCCATTTATGTGGAGGAAGGCAGTAAATCTGGATGGGTTGAGGGTGGTGGGATCAACAGTGGAAAACAGCACTTGTGCATTATTTGAATTGTCATTTATGATTTTTGAGAAGAATGATTGCCTGGCAGCTTTTATTGCCTTGTTGTAATTTGCAAGAACCAGTCTTTATAGATTTTGTAGTTGATGTGGAGCCTGGTTTTCCTCCATGTATGTCTGCGACCAATGGTCAGATTAGATCTTACAAAGGTTATAGACTGCAAGTTAAAGGCACTAACTTACGGACTTTGAGTTGGAAGCCAAGGTCCATGGATCTCTGCTTATATTATTAATGATACTGAGTAAAAAGAACAGGTCTGCAATGAACCTTGCAAGACAGTAAACCTCTTTGCATCAATCCATCATGTCGACACAACCATTAAAGATATATCAGCTGAAGGTGAGAGGGAAGTGAGATTGAGCATGAATCAATACTGGGAACTTTTTTCTGTATGGAGTGCAAAATGGATGTGTGTGGATTGATCCTTGGGAATAAAGTAGTAGGGCTGCCCAATTGTGAAAAAAAAAATCATAATCACAAATACTTTGGTCATTATTGAAATCACAATTATTTTACACAATTACTCATTGGACGTGGATTTATTAAACAAAACAGTGAAATCTCGTTAAAATAAATAATATATTCAAACATATAAATAAATTATATATTTAAACATATAAAAATAATCAGAAATAATAATTAAAGGTGCATTACAGAGGTTTAATAAATTTGTAAACACAAGCAACATTTGTACACGCACGTCAACAACCGGCAGAGACTGCACCAAACACAGATGCACAATGTTTACAGAGGTAAGAAAAAGTACAAATCTGCAAGTTTTATTTTTGTTACAGTTCAAAATTATACTTACTTTATATCAATAATGACTGCCGTAAAGTAAAACAATTAAACAAGCGCAAATACTCCTTAAAAACTCCTTATGAACTGGCTTATGAATATTTTACGGGTGGCATACGTACATCCCAATGTGCATAATCATAATGTGATGTAAACAGGTGATCTCCTACATTATTACAACAGAAGTAGTGTTTATTTATCTAAACTTATACTATTGCATAACATACTGTCAACAGAAAATATTGTCAATTAAAAGAATTGTCAACTAATTTATCACATCTCAAAAGAGTCGGCATCACAATGCAGTCATGATATTTACAGGACCGTTTGAAAGGTTTTTTGGCCAGCTGTGATCTAGCAGTTACATTTGGTTTGCACTCTAATATGATATTCACTAACTAGCATCCACAATTTGATTTAGCTTTATAGTTATTTAGCATTAGACAACTAACACACATGAAATAGTCTATAACTCTTGACTAACCGCTTTAGGCGGGTCAGATCTGAGCTGCCCCTACAGCTCAAATGCAGGACCCAAATTGACCCTGGTCTTTGCCCATCGTCAATCCCATTCCGACTTTGCTCTTTTGGTCGCACGTGATAATACTTGCTTGCCTTTTTTATGTTTTCGAGGAGTGTTCGTGGGTGTTTGCGTTGTGCCTGAGGCTGTTTTTTTCTCTCCGACTGCATAATCCATCTCAACTAACACTTTCCTGGTGATTGTAGTTGTGCTGTTTACAACCATCAACTACTTCACATCTGCAGACTTTTTGCGGGAAATTTGAACCCGAATGCCCAAATGAAATTGAGCATAGTGGCTAATTCAGGCAACCACATTGAACAGTAATTGTGTCAATTTACTCATCCCACTGAGGTGGGTTCATGAATATGTCAAAAGGGGACACAAAGCAAGCTTTTTTTTTTGCCTGTATTCTCGTAGAAAACAAGTGTTGCATGCGGTGCAGACTTTGTTGTGTTGCAAATCTTGCACATAATGTGTAACGAGCAAAATAGAATGTTTGACTTTGTGATTGTTGGATGCCGAAAATGTTATTAATTGCACAGGCCTATAAAGTAGCATATTCTTTCAGCTACTGTATCATCTCAGGGATAAAATGGCTGCAGTAGAATCAAAGTGTGTGCCATCATTGCCTGATTATTTCCTTGTCAAGGAACACAACACAGTATTATTGTGGTTCACATGCTTGTCCTTTTCAAGGGGACATTAGCTCATTCATTTAGACTAAGAGCTGGAGATCTTTTCCAATTAACCTGATTGACAGAAGAAGTCTCTGTTTCCCTCAAATCCTCACACTGATATCACAGCTGCTCTCTCTTTTGACTTAAAGGATTAAGCCTGGAACAACAGCCATTTATCTGCTTTACCTGGCCTTTACTGGGAAAGAAATGTAATTTGCAATGTATATTAATGTATTAATAAATACAAGAAGTAAATTCTTTTTGTAGTATTTAGTAAATATAGGGTTAGTCTTGCAACTAGCTATTACTGTATTTACAGTCATATGGGTGTGTGCACAATAGAAAACAGTAAATGAATGTGTCTTACTCTCTGGTAATACCACAGGTGACACAATTGTGTTGCAGGAATGTCTGTCCGCTTTATCCCTGAACACCAGAGGATTTGATTCCAGTGGAGCACCATGAATAAATTTCAAAAAGCTCACATGAGAAAAAAGTATTTGCAGAGCAGGGAATGGTATTTGCATATCACTGAATGCTGTCATCAAATGCTGTAAATCCACAGCTCTTCATCTTCTAGATCTTTGTTAGTGGCCAATTTCTACAGGATCTCGGGCTCAGCATGTTCTCAGTCACATGAAAAGCGGAGCACCAGGAACATGTGAATACATCAGGAGCAACATAGTGCAGTTATTTATCTGAATAAATAAAGCAAAATATTTTTCTGTATTTGCTTGAATTTATTCACCTTTCAGTTTATTGCTGTGTGGTTCCGGTTTTCAATGCTTTTTGGAACAAACTGGGAGACTGCAGTTTCAAACAATTTTTCTACAGTTCCCTGTCCCAGCTCTACCAACATCCTTTCCGCTGCATAGAAAACACTGAATAAATAGTTTTAATTTGCTAGATCTATCTAAATATCACCTGACTAGACAATTTTGGGGGGCATTTATGACAGTCTTTAAATGTTTTTACTGCGTAATGTTTGCTGTAGCAATCAGAATGTAGGTTGTGGTAATTTTCAGTCAAGGTTTTGAGGAAGTGTATCACAGGTTATTGCTGACATTTCCTAATAACACCATTCAGTGCATTAGTTTATTTGTGACTGACTCTCAGCAGTTTTCAGATGTTGTGTATCTGCTTCATTAACAAGGATGATAAAAAAGCCATTTTGTGAAGTCACCATATTTACTTTTAGTTAGTAACACACCTCCATTTTGTCTACATTGATGTGCCGTGATGAGATTGATTGTGTGAATAGTGAGTGCTCAGCAATGGCCCTGATGGACGTGGTAGAGGAACATTCACAGTGACCGAGCAGAGGGGGGTTGAATGGGGGCACAGACTTCTTGCTGGACTGCAAAAGCTTTAAATAGTGTGTGATATTTAAAAGGATGCTTTTGTTCATGCAGGAGCAAGGACTCTAACAGCAGTTCATTATTATGTGCACTATGGAGAGAGGACGCCTGACAGTGCTGCTGAGTAGTGCGCAGGTACTGCATATTAAACGTCCTTTTCCATTGTTGAATCCAAGGGAAAAAGAAAAAGCATGAAATAATTTAACTTTCAGCGAAACACACTAGGATTTACATGTGTTGACATTTTGTGAGGACACCCCACTGATGAACAAGCTGTAAGAGGAAACTGTATGTTCATGAATTATTGCTTTTTAAAATAAAAAAGCACTACAAAATGAGTGCTTTTCATTTGTCTTCAGGGGGTGCTTCTTCTGAAACCTTAGCTCTTAACAGCACTTTGTTTTACCTTTCTTTTGTATGTGAAGTAATGCACATACGTCAAGTGATATAATACAAAGAAATAATAAAGGAAAAATACAGTTTTTGACTAGCACTAGTAAGGCTTGATTGATAGTAAATTGATTTTCAATGACAAGGCAAGTTTCTATATTGAAACAAATATTTCTACCATATACAGGTATATACACATCTTTTGGCTTCTTGGGAGCTCTAGCATTCTTTATTTATATTACTGATGAAGAATGTAGAGAAACAATTTATTGCACAACATTCTTGTATCACAGACCATTTCTAAACTTTTGTAAATCGATGAATCTAAATTGCCCTTAGTCTCGGGAATGAATGGGAGTGTGAATGCTCATCTCTAAAAGCAATTGTCAAGGGGGTACACCCCTCACGTCCAAAGGTCCCTGGGTTACACCCTCTTGTGATCTTTGACAGGTTGTAAGTGTAAAATGTGAAATGAATGGAAAAAATAATGAATGAATGAATGAAAAACGTAATAGCTATAGTAGTGGGACAAGTTGGTTCAGTTGCAACCAATGCTAAGATAATGTTGTGATTAGTTTTTATTGTGTTTTTTTTTCCTTGTAGCTTTAGCGGTGTGGCACAGCATGGTATGGAGAAGACACAGCCAACTGCATTGCCTCAGGTGCGAAAGCACAGTGATGCATTTGCATTTCCTTCATATCCTCTCTGGAACAGTGCAGAGATGTGTAAACGGTGTGCAATGTAAGCAGCATTCTGTAACTGATAAAACACTGGCCAAATGAATCCTGGTCTTGTACAGATTCACAGTTACTTTTACATAATTTCTCTGTAAGTGTTTTGGCTGTGGTTCTTTTATCAGCCGAATGTAGGCTGACATCATGAGACTTTAGATCTTATCTGCCCCAATGTATTATGAGATGCTTGATATGTGAAGATAAGAAACAGTGAATCTGGTTCTTGTGTAATTGGTTTTGCAGCAGTGATTATTCTGCATAATGTGTGACCCACTTATAAAATTTCTCTGCCACTGCATGGTATTTCAATAAATGAGCAGTCATAACCTGTCCTGCTTTTATTTTCATTATTTTTCTTTTCTTGTTTTAAAGTGATCTTAATCTCGTCTCTTTTAATGTCAGGTTTCGTAATGCGGATAATTCAAAAAAGGCACTTTAGATGCAAAGCACTGCCACCATGCACTGAAGCACTGAGGAAGAAGATTGCAATGGAGTCTGTCCTACTTCCCAGAGGACACTAAATCCATGTGCATGTACCTGTCTGGAACTCCCTTTGAATAGAATGGAAGTGTTGAGAATAGCTTCATTCTGCATCAGTCTCTAATGGTTATAGTTATAGCTCTTACTGTTATCGCCTCTGTATACTGGAACCAAATTGAACATTGTCCCCTTATAATAATATCAAACTTCACTATACTCACAAAACAATTTTTTTTAGTACACCCATATGTTCCCGTTTGATTTCCCTCGGAGATACTACTCTCCTCAGACACTCTACAGTTAGAAAAGCAATTTTGTGTCCTGTCCAAAATGCCTAAAAAAACGTAATTAACCAGATACCCCTTGCCACCACTCATCATCAGTTTTCCAAAAGCAAGAGGGGACTTAATTAGGGAAGTGTCTATATTGTTAAGATTTTCTAACCTTAAGCTGTCAGGCCCATAAGTGATGATGCAGTCCAGTGGGCTTTCCATCCTTTCCCCTGCAGGCCTGAGCCACCATCTTGTCTCTTCAGTCTTAATGAAATACCTCTTTAAATCCATCACTGTACCCTCTGCTGCTCAAGTAAACCTCTCCACCAATACTATCAATGCACTGGAAAGATTTGCAATTGTAGCAGAGCTTTGGCTGCTAAACTTCAGTGGACCCAAAGCAAATCTTGACAACTTTACTGATTATTAGCTGATAGATTGTGTACAGGCATTCACCATGTTGAATGGAAGTGGATAGACTTTTTTTGTTTATTGTTCTTAAATCTGACAAGAAAACTTAGATATTCTCCTTTGAATAATCCAAATGCACATTCATTTTTATCGACCTGTACTTTGCACCATGACTCGCTTTATCCACTGCTCCAGCTCTCACCTATAAATTTTCATTACGTAAACACTGGCACGTTTGAAATTGTGAGTCCAAGGCTGGATTGGCTGAGAGTAAATCAGGACATGTCCCACCTGAGGTGTAAATTATTTAAAACTAACACAGTCCTACAGTAGCTCAACTGTTTGGTCCACTGAAAGGTTATACATTGCTTTTTCCTTCCATACTAAGCCTAGATTTAATACACCGTTAACTTTTTGAGCTTTTTATTATCGGGCTATAGTGATCTGAAAAATATACTAAGCTCTTTTGTGCTTGTTTCTATAAGCTGCATTAATCCTTGAACATTTCCCAAGGGATTCATTGATTTGACTGTGTTCATCAATATACTGTATGTGCTGCATCACCACTGTTGGAAAAGTGAAAAAGTTGCAACTTAATTGAAAAAAACCTCATAACTAGCTGAGAGATTAGACTAGAATCATTACGCTCCTAGACAACAGAGGTTTGTTTTACAGTATGCAACAATTGGTAACAGTCTCTAGATTTAAATTTTCACTAAATGGATTTAAAATTAATAATAATAAAACAGACTTTGATGTGTTGATGTCGTAATAATTACACAGAGCCAGAGACAGAGCATAACAAAAAAAAAAACTCACCCAATAATTTTTGGGTTGTTTTTTGACATGTTTAGGGTCATCTCTTCCCAGTCAAGACGCAGGTATCTGGCATAGATGGAAACTTATTGAGGGGCGTGTCCATATCGACCTTTTCTGATTTTCAGGCGCTGGTATAAAGAGGCAGGACTTGAGCCGGCGCAGGTGTAAAGAGGCAGGACTTGAGCCGGCGCAGGTATAAAGAGGCAGGACTTAAGCCGGCACAGGTATAAAGTGGCAGGACTAGAGCCGGCGCAGGTATAAAGAGGCAGGTCTTGAGCCGGCGCAGGTATAAAGAGGCAGGACTTGAGCCGGCGCAGGTATTAAGAGGCAGGACTTGAGCCGGCGCAGGTGTAAAGAGGCAGGACTTGAGCCGGCGCAGGTGTAAAGAGGCAGGACTTGAGCCGGGGCAGGTGTAAAGAGGCAGGACTTGAGCTGGCGCAGGTGTAAAGAGGCAGGACTTGAGCCGGAGCAGGTGTAAAGAGGCAGGACTTGAGCCGGCGCAGGTGTAAATAGGCAGGACTTGAGCCGGAGCAGGTGTAAAGAGGCAGGACTTGAGCCGGCGCAGGTATTAAGAGGCAGGACTTGAGCCGCCGCAGGTATAAAGAGGCAGGACTTGAGCCGGCGCAGGTGTAAAGAGGCAGGACTTGAGCCGGCGCAGGTGTAAATAGGCAGGACTTGAGCCGGCACAGGTGTAATGCTATACATTGTAATTACGAAGATGTAATCGAGCTCCAAAATGTAGTTAAAGGTATGACGAAAAAGGGAGTCTTTTAAAGCCAGATCAGATGTGTGAAATCTGTACCCAAGGCAAATTCACTCAAACAAGAAGTAGGAAGCTAGACAGTAAAGCAAAGAAACCCCTGGAACTTGTCCCTCGTGACCTGGCAGGCCCAATGAAAACAGTGAGCATTGATGGTTACAAATGAGAGTTCATTTGCAAAAGCAGATAACTCCGTTTCAAAAAATTGTCACAAACATATTTTTTTCTATTATTTGCCAAAGGTGATATCAGTCAAACCAAACTTGAGTGGCTGTGACCAATTAAGACCACTTAAATGGATTTGGGTTTTGAAAACTGTGCTATGCATAGAATAAATTACAAGCCTCAGTTGACAGATTTTCAAAATGGCTTTATTTGTTTTTGCAAGTGAACTCTACAAATTTGCACATCTTAGTCTTTCACAGATGACTATTCAGGTGCCATATTAGTGTACTTCCTAAAGTCCAAGAGTGATGCAGTTCAGGCTACAGAAAAGTTCTTAGCTGATGTCTCACCCTATGGAAAAGTGAAGGGCTTATGCTCAGATAATGGCACTGAGTTTACAAACTGAGACTTTCAGACATTGTTAACATAGAATAAAATGAGACACAAGACATCTGCACCTTACTTGCACCACCAAAACGGCACAGTAGAGAGAAGCTGGCGAACCCTGTATGATATGGCTAGATGTTTACTGATTGAAAGCAAGTTACCAGACAATTTGTGGAACTATGCTATTCAGACCAGATGCCCCATGTAAAGAACAGATGTTATAACAGATGAACAAAGAAAACAGCATACAGATTACTCACAAGAAAACTACCAAATGTGTCTTAAATGCACAAATTTGTATCGACATGTTTAAGCTACAAGCTTGTAAAAGGCTAATTAGATTCCAGATGTGAACAAGACATTTTTGCAGGTTATGATAAAAACACCCCAGCCTATTTGGTATACTACCCTGAAACAGAGAAAATCCAAAAGCATAGTTTGGTGAAATTCACAACCTGGACAAGTAAAGAGAAAGAAACACAAATTTATGAGCCACAGCTGGGATATGACATGAGAAATGACAATAAAGTTTGTGACAGTGATGAGAAAGATGAAAACAAAAGTGAGCCTAAAACATTTCAGAAAGGGATCCTATGACTTTGTGTGATCAAGTTGGGACTGAGCAACCAGAAGGAAATACTGAGACTGTGATTCTGAGGAACCCACTGAAAATAAAGCAGAAAGAATCCAGCTTATCTACAAGATTTGGAAACTGATGACACAATAGGACTATTGTTATTGAGCAGTGTGTTACATTCCAAAAACCTACCTGTGCATGTAGATATAGGGAATTATGTTCAGTGGTAACTGGGCGGCAGTAGCTCAGTGGGTAGAGCAGTCGTCTTTCAACCGGAAGGTAGGTGGTTCGATTCCCACTCTCCCCACAGTTCATACTGTCGTTGTGTCCTTGGGCAAGACACTTAACCCACCTTGCCTCCAGTGGCTGTAACACTGGTAATTACTGTAGAATAATGTAAGTCGCTTTGGATAAAAGCGTCTGCTAAATGAATAAAATGTAAAAATGTAACTGCTAGTGTAAGAATGGCCCCTGTCTTCTCCAAAACAAGGGTTTAGCTTTGTTGTTATATTGTTGTTATAAGTATTCGTTCTTCTTTCCCTGGCTTTTAACTGCTACGTACTGCTTGCTGACCGGAACACTGCCTTTTCCACACTCGTAACTCCTTTGCCTAGGCTTAGCTCACAGTAACATGCTATTAATAAGTAGAGTGTGAGTTTGCTTACAACATACATCGAATGACAAAATTTTTAAGACTATGTCAAAGCAAATAACACTATGGCAGGCTAAACACTGGGCTAAGCAGGATGCTTAAATTGTAACCTGGATTCATCTATTGGTCTTTTATTTTAATCTAAATCTAAAATTTAAAAGTTCAAGTAAAACGAATCCTTCCTGTTACTGTAGTGTACAGCCGTCAGAGATGTTAACAGAAAAGTTTACATGCGCAAGCCCCATATGTTTGATAGATATACATAACAAAAGAAATCAAAGAACTCGGTCTTTTGAACTCTTAGCCAGTTACACAATGTCTTGTGCTGCTCTCACTCCACTCTCTTTGTGCCTTTCATCCCTTGCTCTTGAAGAGGGACAGTGGATTCACTTTCTTTTGTTCATCCTCTGCCTTTCTGTTTGATCTCTGTAATACAGCTAATGAGACTGGGCCTATGGCAGGCAGCTGGCACACAGACTGAAGGCAGCGGTGCCGGGATGTGGCCCTTGTTCTCAGTTAGCTACAGAATGCCCCGCCATCTGACTCAGCAGCCGGTTCAGGCCCCTGTTGAAACAAGGTGGAAGAATCAGACTTAATTACATACCGCTGGAAAATCAGCAGAATGTAAAAATGAATCTAGGTCAGCTTTATCTGCGAAGCATAGAGAGATGTGAGGTGAACCTATCAAGGGGATGACAGCAAATTCATTTCACCCTTATTTATTTTTTTTACACCTATCTAGCATGCAATGATTAATCTTGTTTTGGTACAGAAACAGAAAACAGAACAATTTGTTTCGCACAATGAAGTACTGCTGAAACATTCTGCTGAAAAGAATTATTCTTATTCAATAGACATTTTTTAATTCCCTGTCAATCCTTCCATCAGTCACTCTCCTGTTATCACGTAGGTGGTGCCCTCATCCATTCAACTTTGTCACATGTCTGCAGCTAGCCTATATTTTCTTCAAAACATCTAAGTTATGTGTACTTTGGGATATGAAAAGCAGCAGACAGATTTGCCTCTGGAGTGCTGGGGAACAACTGAGTCAGCAGTCTCTGAGGCAAATGCAAAGCTCTCAAAAATGCTAATCTTTGATTTCATTCAGATTAGTGGGGCTCACGCTGAGCTGGTGATGCAAGAACACAAGTTGCTGGCGGCCATCCTGCTGCTGTGTCCTAAGCACTTGATTTAAAGGAAAGTTAATGCTATATACTATTGTGGCTATGTTCAAAAGGCCACTCTTTATTGCTGATACCAAATTCAGTTTGATTTTTACTACCTAAAAGCATCACCACATAACTTTTCAGGATGTAAGCCCACAGATTAACTAAAGAAGACACATGGTGCTGGAAACTCACTCACCTTTCATTAAAAGTATATATGTATATAAATATAGTATAAATATAAATTATTTGAGAAACAAATGAGACCTTACAACATCCTCTGGCTCAAAGATTTTAAAAGATGAGAATCAGTTTTTGGTGACAGCAGCTTTATTGTTTTTAGGGTAAGTGACATGATAAGTGACAATAAGTGAATCTGTGAAATCCAATTGACAATTCTTGGAATCATGCAAAAGTCATCTTTTAAACCACCATAATGCATAAAAGCAAGCAACAAAAATCCAGAACTCACATTATCTATGGTTTTAAGGCACTTTTCAGCCAAGTACAACCTGCTCTATCTGCTGAGCTGCTGACTTCCCTACAGATAACCTGTTACTGTTGTTTAATCTGTGCATTTAAGTACTAAACATACAACCAACTTAACAAAACCTCCAGTGTGCTGTGACATGGCGCTAAAAATAATGTTACTCCACCAAAGGAAGCCTGATGACGTTCTCATTATTGTGCTACTGATACCTTGTCTTATGTTCGGGCAGCCATCTGACCGGAGGTTTGTTCACACAAAGTAGAAGCTTTCAGTACAGCTTTGGATAAAGGCCTGAGGAATCATGGCTGCTCTGTGCCCTGTTTGAATGCCATGTCCTGGAGGAGAGCACAGATGGTATAAAAGAAAGCCTGAACTGTAAAGAAAAACCCAAGGCTTCCACCTGGGGGCTCACACAGTGCCATCATGGTGGAACAAACTCAATGTTCACACCACCCGTCCTGCCACAGCTCGGGGCTTTTTGATTTTGTGTATTGTAGTGTTTTCTACTTTCTTTGAACAGATACCGGTGAACATTATGGGTATGAGTAACAATATGCAAAAATAATCAATTATTTGATTAACACAGGAGAAGCAGGCCCATAGAGAATCAGAACCACACTTCACTCTACTAATGTCATAAGCATAAATACATTTAGGAAGTACTAAATATGTTTTTGTTAATGAGTTGTTGTTGTTGTTAATTAAGTATTTACACATTTACTGATTTGAGTAAACATCATTTCAGAACTGTCAGATCAAATATAATCTAAAGAATTTGATATCTAGATTCTTAGTATAAAATACATCACCAATGGGAGACAAATTGTAGTGAGATACAATAAGTACAAAATGTGCATAAATTTATGAAGCAACTGGCTGGTAATGTATCACTCTTGGATGTTCCTTCCTACTGCATCATAGTGTAAATATTCCCTAAAGTACTCAGCAAACAAACCATGTCTGAGTGAAATGTTCGACTGAAGTGCTGCTGTACAATCTCATTTACAATGTTTTCTTTAATGTGAAGCGCAATGACAAAAGCAGTAGGCGGCAGTAGCTCAGTGGTAGAGCGGCCATCCTTCGACCGGAGGGCGTTTCGAGCATGGAACATGGGGTAGACACCCACAACACTGTTTAGCTTTGTACTTGTTGTGATTGACAGGTGTTAGCCCCGCCCTCTTGGTATCAGCACTATTAGGCCTAAATTAAATAAGCCCAGAAGCACAAATTTCTTTCAGGAATTTGTATTTAAGATTTATGTGTTCCTTTCTATATCTCCTCCCCTCTCCACGCCCCCACTCTAGTTTTCCCTCCAGTTTATCAAGCTCACCTTGTTTTCCACACCTGTTCCTTATTCCCCATTAGGCCAGTATATTAGACCCCACTCCACAGTCACATACAGTGGCAAGAAAAAGTATGGAAACCTTATGTAATGTCATGGTTTTCTGGATAAATTTGTCTTAAAATTTGATCTGATCTTTATCTATGTCAAGGGTATTGACAAACACGTGTCTAAAAATAATTACACAAAACAATTCTGATCTTTCATGTCTTCATTGAGAACAACAGAAAAAAACTCATAGTTTAGAGGTGTGGACTACAGCTACTTTGACTGTAAAAACCCCTCAAACTTTTGGAGTTTGCGTTGCACAAGAAGAACACGCTTATGTGAGACATGCCTCGCCAAAAAGAGCTTTCAGAGGAGCTACAATCAAGAAATGTTGCTTTACATAAAGCTGGAAAGGGTTACAAAGTTCTTTTAAAGACTTCAAAAATTCACCAGTCTACAGTTAGGCATACAATCTACAGCTGGAGACGCTTTTGGACTGTTCCTACTCTACCAAGAAATGGGCACCCAGTCAAAATGACACCAAGAGCACAACATAGACTCATCTGTGAGGCAAAGAAACAACCCTGAATGACAGCCAAAGATTTAAAGGCATCATTGGAACTTGCTAACATCTGTGTTCTTGAGTCTACAATACGTAAAACACTGAACAAGCAGGGTATCCACGGCTGGACACCACAGCAGGACACAAATGATACTAAAAAGAACATTGCTGCACACCTGAAGTTGACAAAAGAGCACATTGACACTCCATACTAAGATTGAACTACATCTAGCGTAGAAAGGGCACGGCATAGAGCGGTCGTCCTTCAACCGGAAGGTAGGCGGTTCGGTTCACGCTCTGTCCACAGTTTATACTGCTGTTGTGTCCTTGGGCAAGACACCTAATCCCCCTTGCCTCCAGTGGTGTTCCAGCTGTAACAATGGTGAATGGAACCTTAAATTTAAGTCGCTTTAAATGAAAGCGACTTGCCCTTTGTCACCGGTGTCCTGTTCATTATCTTTATGGACAGGATTTCTAGGCGCAGCCAGGGGCCGGAGGGAGTCTGGTTTGGGGACCACAGGATTTCATCTCTGCTTTTTGCAGATGATGTTGTCCTGTTGGCTCCATCAAGCCAGGACCTTCAATGTTCACTGGGGCGGTTTGCAGCCGAGTGTGAAGCGGCTGGGATGAGGATCAGCACCTCCAAGTCTGAGACCATGGTTCTCAGTCGGAAAAGGGTGGCTTGCCCCCTCCAGGTTGGTGGAGAGCTCCTGCCTCAAGTGGAGGAGTTTAAGTATCTCGGGGTCTTGTTCACGAGTGAGGGAAGGAAGGAGCGTGAGATCGACAGACGGATCGGTGCAGCTTCTGCAGTAATGCGGACGATATACCGGTCTGTCGTGGTGAAGAAGGAGCTGAGCTGTAAGGCAAAGCTCTCGATTTACCAGTCGATCTACGTTCCTACTCTCACCTATGGTCATGAGCTTTGGGTCATGACCGAAAGAACAAGATCCCGGATACAGGCAGCCGAAATGAGCTTTCTCCGCAGAGTGGCGGGGCGCTCCCTTAGAGATAGGGTGAGGAGCTCGGTCACTCGGGAGGAGCTCAAAGTAGAGCCGCTGCTCCTTCACATCGAGAGGAGCCAGCTGAGGTGGCTCGGGCATCTGTTTCGGATGCCTCCCGGACGCCTCCCTAGGGAGGTGTTCCGGGCATGTCCCACCGGGAGGAGACCTCGGGGAAGACCTAGGACACGCTGGAGGGACTATGTCTCTCGGCTGGCCTGGGAACGCCTCGGTATCCCCCCGGAAGAGCTGGAGGAAGTGTCTGGGGAGTGGGAAGTCTGGGCTTCTCTGCTTAGACTGCTGCCCCCGCGACCTGGCCCCGGATAAGCGGTAGAAGATGGATGGATGGATGGATGAATGAAAGCGCCAACTTAAAAAATGTAAATGCAACACTGGTGACTGGAAGCTTTGTGTAAGTCGCTTTGGATAAAAGCATCTGCTAAATGACTAAATGAAAACTGTATCCCAACTGTAAAGTATGGTGGAGGAAACCTCATGATTTGGGCCTGCTTTGCTTCATCAGGGCCTGGCCAGCTTGTAATTATTGAGGGAAAGATAAATTTCCAAGAATATCAGACAATTCTTCACAATGTGAGGATGTCTGTACGTCAGCTGAAACTGTGTAGAAGGTGGGTGATGCAACAGGACAACAACCTAAAACAAAATCCGCCTTTTCGAGTGGTCAAGTCAGAGTCCAGTAGAGATGCTACGAACTGACTTGAAAAGGGCCACACACACGAATATGACAAAGCTAGAGCCAAAGAATGGGCTAAAATTCCTTAACCTTGTGTCAACCTGTTGTTAATTCTAAGTTCACTTAGAATTGCCATTTTGAAAGATCAGATCATTTATGAAAAGATACATTTTTTTTGTGTGTAATTCTTTTTAGACACATTATGTTTGTCAATATCCTTGACATAGATTAAAATCGGATCACAAATTTATTCAGAAAACCATGAAAATCCAAAAGGTTAACATACCACTGTATTGCCAGATTGTCTTTGTGCCCAGAGTCGTAGAGATCCAGCCTGCTTTGAGAATTTGTATTTTTCATGGCTGCCGAATCTCCACATGTTTTCAGACCTCTGCCTGCCTGCCCTTGTACTTCAATCCATTGTCTGTTTTTAAACCTGCTTTTTGGACTCAAAAGTTTTAAGTTTTCTCCCTGAGTTTTTGACGTTTTTATTAAAAATCCTGAATTGTCCTTTGCCTCTTGTGTTTTGCATTTTAGTCCGCTTGCTACATCTGGGTCATTTTCATACTTTGCTGGTTATTCAAAACCCGAGGCGAGAGCAGAAATAAACCTCTTGGTAGCAGCATCCGCAATGTTGAATGTTTTGGACCAGCCGCTCAAGCAGAGTTACTTGTGTAAGACGTAGCCAGCAAACCACACCCTGCTGCAGACAAACGACTTGTGATTGGTCTGTCAACAAAATTGCTGTGGAAGGGATTCGCTGTGAGAGGACCAGACTGTCCTCCTTTTGAAAAAAGGAAAATGGTTTGGTAAACCAGGCTCATTCTCACCATTTTCTTGTGGATTCTCTTCTGGTGTAAATCTGAGCTAGTAACATGATATATATTTTTTTTTAATTATATTGTTCTCAGTCTTTTGAGACAACCTACAACGAGCATGCCTTCCCCCCTCTCCCTCACTGACCTGCAATAAGACATCTGAAAGACCTATGTACAGTCCTGAGTGTGCACCTCTAGTGTCTAACTA
Source organism: Neodontobutis hainanensis (assembly GCA_024349245.1). Classification (NCBI taxonomy): domain Eukaryota; kingdom Metazoa; phylum Chordata; class Actinopteri; order Gobiiformes; family Odontobutidae; genus Neodontobutis; species Neodontobutis hainanensis. The sequence continues at coordinate 9,011,683 of JALDNG010000002.1, read as the reverse complement.
CTAACTACTGTGTATTACAAATGTTTTGCATTATTTACATATTTTTATAATTAAGTCTCCAGGTAAAGTATGTATATATATGTATTTGTGTGTATATTTTATATACACACAAATAAATCTACAAAACTAAACCTCTGTAATTATTAGAATAGCTCTAGTAAAAGTTTACATACTCTGTAAACATACAGTCATATGATAAATTGAGTTTTGTAAAACATAACTTTATTAAACCAGAGATTTGTCTAAAGCAATGGCATGCATCATGAGAGGGCAGTGTTCCACCAGAAGACACAGAAATTAAGAAACAGAGTGCAGTATATTCCCTAAAATGCAACATTTGACCTTGAGTCTAATGACCACAGGCTTATTTTAGTGACAATACAAAGCTTATATGTGACACAGCAATATTTAGGAAATATGCTACTGGTGCATACCTTTGGAGCTTTCACATAACACTGCATTAGCTATTAGCTATAATAAAATGGAATAGTGCGTCTGCAGACAAAGGAACATAAATAATGAGTGCACATACCTGAGCAAAAGAATTAAAAGATCTCAGCGACATCTACGCCCTCCATGTTGAAAAAGTTGATCAACCAGTGTCAGTGAGAGCCTTAGAAGCCACTCCTCGATTGACAGACACACATTCATACACCAGTGTCACAGACACTGGAAGCAAGGTGGGTTAAGTGTCTTCCCCAAGGACACAATGACAGTATGAACTGGGGAGAGCGGCAATTGAACCGCCAACCAATTACAAGCACTTACACTTGGTCTGTGTCTATTTTTAAAACTAACCCTCCCTCCAAATTTTGGAGTTTATATTTGTGAAGGCAAACAAACAACTTTGGAGCATTTGCACTTTCTTTGTGCCATTATCCAGAGATTCTTGCCCTTGCACCCTCTACATCAATGTGGCAGGCAAGATGATGGCTTCTGTATTCTGTACATTTATCATGCTTAGCAATGACAGTCTCTTTAATGCAAATTTTGAAGATTAATTAAATTGAACTGATTGCATTTGGGTTAGCAGTAGAGGCAGTGACTGTGGGTATGTAGGCGTGAAAGCCTGACCGTACATGGGCCCACTTTAATGAGTTGAATCAGGTCATCACAGGGTGTTGTAAAAGTGCTGAGCGAGAAAAGTGAAGGTGAGCCCCACAGGACTCATTTGAGGGGAACGTGGTGCTGAGAGCAGCTTAGAAGCCACACTAAAAAAATCCCAATTACACATAATTACAGCGTGAAAACTGGGGGCAAAGGGCCTCTTCATCTGTCTATATTGGCTTGGCACTCTGCTGGGCCTCTAATTGCTACATTCTGTTATTGTTGAAGCCAGGAGGAGGTACTATGCCAGGTACTATGTTTTTCTTTTTTCTTTATCCCTTTATAATCTCCATGAGGAAATTCACTGTTGACAGCCACCACCAGGGGGCACCCAGATATCCCTGTTATGTCACTAACCCGAAATTATAGCATGTTTTGATGTTGGCGTGGGAAACCGGAGTACCTGGAGAAAATTAACAAATTATCAGCGCTCCATATTGTGTACCAGCACGTATGTTTCTTAGTTGAAACCAAATTGTACTGTGTGTGGAGTCTGCATGTCCTCGCCTCGTTCTTTTTTGTTTTTAACGATAAAGAAAATGCAACCATAATTCTGCATGAAGACATATAACATTGATTTGACTAGCAAATAGATATGCTTGGCTGGACAACCAACATATAAATTACTCTTACAGACCACACAAAAAGCACTACACCTCAAACTTTCAGAACACTATTAAACGACAATTTACTCCTTAACTATTTATATCTGTTCTTGCTTTGTGAGCACTATACATGTCGTTTGAAAAATGAATCCAGCCCTCAGCCCTGTTCCAGTGAACACTTGATAAATGTGTGTTCCTCACATTATTGATGTACTTTTTAAACTCACCCGATGGATATGTGACTGTTTGCTTTTCTTATTTATCAGACATGCTTCCCTTTGGTCCCACTCTGTCATTGTTTTGCCTGTGTCTAATACTACCCTGACCCATTTGCTCCTGTCATAGCAAAATCCAATATTTGCTTATACGCTCCCTGCATCAGCCACTGTAAATATGTTTTCACAATCCCATTGATGTGGTTTTTCTTTTCTGTGCAAATAGAAGGCTTGTAATTAGATTCATTATTTTTTACATCAGTGCAGAATTAAAGCCCTTTGCTCAAAGTAAAAATGGAGCTAAGTTCCTAATTCTGGCTGCAGTCTGGCTGCAGACCTTATGGACAATATTTCTACCAAATGGAAACTTAACATTATGCATACAACAGTTCTGAATGAATAATGTCCGTGCCTTGGTCTCCGGTTCTCTTCTGATCTTAGGCGTTAGTGACATAAATCCATCTGTCGCTTGATGGAAGAAAATGTAAATCTTGGAGGCCTTTGCATATCAAGTCTAATTGGCCCCAGTCTTCAAACACTTTTGCCTCTCAGATGAATCGTTATCAAATGGCTAGTGTGTCCACTTGTACAAAAAGCTCTGCCAGATCCTAAATGGACAGTATAAAATCACCCCACTGTCTGTTTATTTATAGTAATACATAGCATTATGGACAAACTAGAGCACGTTGCATTTTATCTGCAACACAAAAATGAATGCAAATAGTGTGCTATGAATCAGTTATTTTAGGATTCAAATAAAAATGTTAATTACTAAATGATTAAAATGTTGATTTGATAATTTTACATATTTTTGCTATGTTAGCCAAAGTAAACCTGTGTTGATCATAATTATTTCAGGACATAGTGCTCATAACTAGACAGATCAGCCACAACTGTTCAGGTTTTCCCCAAAATACAGCTTTGTTCTGTCAAGTAAGCTCTAAAGGTTTACTATTGGATATGAACCCAAGATGTCCTGCCAGTTACAGCTATGAGTGTGTACAGATGTGTGTGCCTGTGTGTGTGTTTTTGAAGTAGACAGACTGAAATTGTCCACTTATAATGAGGAAATAGCGGTCACTTCATTCAGAGGCTTATAATGGGAAAATGGCAGATTTTAGAGGTGAACTTCTTCAAAAAGAAACCCTAACATCATGGATTGCATAATTATTTTTTGTAATGGGTATGCAATTAAAAAAATGTGGTTTTAATGGAAGTCAATGAGATATTTTTTGTACGCTCATGGGTAGTTAATTTTCAATTTGATGCTACACAATAACTTTAAATGCCTCAAACATATTTTCACCAATTAGCCAAAACTTATATATTTTGGCAAATATTGACATATCCACTTACTAGAAAATAATGCCCCATATAACATTGGTTTTATAAAAAAATAAAATAATAATTTGTGTTTTCAAACTGACAAATAATGGGTTATAACCCTGAAAAGTATTGAATATTTGGTAGTTTTGAGCAGAGCTAAAGGGGATTAGGAGAGTTAGGCAGAAAAATGGAGAAAGAAATATAATAATCAGTAATGTTTTTATAGCAGTATTTTGTGGAAATTTTCGTTCTTAATGACTCAAGAAGATAAATCTGTTTCACTGTGTTTCAATGATCTATTGAAAAAATGTAAATTTGAATTCTAAAATTATTCAAGCGAGAGACTGTGCCATATGCAATAATACAGCCAGAACGGACAAAAATGTGATGCATGATGGAAAGCTGGCAAACCAACATCATTTGGGCTGTGTCATGGTGTCATTTTTCCCCCTCTACCAGCATAACAACCAGTTTACAAATGAAATGTTTACTTGGCAAAAATCCCACCTTCTGACTCATTCTGTAGTCTCCAGATAAACATTCTTGTTGAAGTCACCTGTCAGTGCTTACCATAATGTGGCTAAATGTGCAATTTTGCTTCAATTTTAATTTTCAAACCTTCTTTTAAGGTTGTGATGGAAAATTAACTGATAGTTTTACACATGATAAATTTCAAAGAAACTCAAAGTTAGACCACTTTAGAAAACCAAATTACCTTTTCTCAAAACAGATAAAAGTGAGACAATGTTTTAGATTCCCTTAAACATATGGACACCCTTAATAGTTATGAGTCACCATATTGTGAGTATTCAGTACAATTATATGCTTGTTGGTTGTTATCCCATGCAGGGCACATATTGTGCTAGATCCTGGCTCCCAGGGAGTTCCCATCTCCCTATCACTTGCACAGTGCTCAGACAGGGAATCTAATATTCCGCTTCATGGTTATGAAGCAGACTAGGCCACAGCTCATGGTTTAGCAAACTTTAATTGCATCAGGGAAAAGTATGCTATGTACATTTTGCTCCCTAACTCCAGCTCATGAAGCATAATGTATACATTAGTGTAGGCAGATGGGGAGTTATTGTAGCTACAGCTGTCAGACTAACTGCAAGCGATGAGAAATGGTACCATGCGTCCCCACAGGTGCAGTGCTCTACAAGGCTGCTGCATATTGCTGCAATCTTTGTTTGCACATGAAACTGTGTCATAGCTGTGGCCTAAAGTAAAACTATTCTTTTTAATGGTCTTGTGAGACAATTAGTTTATATATAGACTAGTACATAACATTTGAGTACTCTGACTATAAGTTAAAATGTACCAGGAGCTAAACATCAGCTTGTGCATTGTGTGAATAGTAAAAAGAATAATAATTACACTGTACATTTTCTATAGTAGGTAATGTACAGTTCTTTTTGTTATTATTTCATATTTAATTCTGCTCCAGGGACGGGCAGACTGTTACTGCGGTTATTGTTAACTTTCTTGCATAACAAACAACACCAAGTGTGTCAATATTAATTAATATCGTCTTTTAAAAGACTGTTACTGTAACTTTAACTTCTCTTCATGAAAACAATGTCTCATTGTAGCCCATCTCAACATCGTGAGTTATACATTGAAAAGTTCAATTTGTTTGGAATATTGTGTTTTATAAAATAGGACTTGTCCAGTCTATCCTTTAATTGGTACATTCTTTTTGCAAAATGCATAATGTAGCTGATACGTTTGCCTGTGACAGGTTTATTATATAAGCCCCAAACTGGCAAGTCTGGCTGAAAATAGAATGCTGAAAATGGCTGTCAACCCCCTTACAAATGAAGCAGCTTTGGAGAAAAACAGTTTTAGACTTTTTGTGGCCAAAAGTAGGCCTTGACAGCTGTGGGCATATAGATGTGGCTGACAGTATAAAAGTGATGCAGGTCGCAGCTTAAAAATAGTAAGCATACTCAGCAAAAAGTCACTGGATGCTCGATGGTAAATCAGTAGCAAGCTCCAGCGCTACTCTGGGCCTTGAATACATACAAAAACTGTCTGTTTAATAAACGAACAATGCATCTTAATTGTGCAATGCAGACATATATAAACCTTTTACAATATATAAAACTATGTGGTTTGATTAGTCTGTATCTGAGTATTAAAAATAAATAATGCAAAGATTCTTGGCATGGATTTGCTGACTTATCTGATCTACATTGGTCTACACTTATAAATGTATGTTTCGAGCATTTTATCTATCTAAGACATTTGTTGCAGTCTGTGCCTCAGGAAATTCATTTTTATGTCAACAGTACAATACTATAAATACAAGCAAATGAGGAACCTCACAAGTACTTTTCACTCCAGTTGGTATGATACTCACCCACTGATAATTGAAAGAAGTGGGCCTTCCTTCATGAGAGTAATCAGCAGTTTGGAGAAGCACCACATTTCAATAGGCTCTGTAGCACCGTGACAATCCTATTAAGAAAACACTGTGTACTGTTAGTGTGACGCAAATTGGCTACAAGTCTGGCTACTCTCCAGGCATGACTCAAGGTGACGCCATCAACGCAAAGGCACAAAGTTACTGGCTGTCCGGGGGAAATGGCTATTTGTTAAATGTGCTTCTCTGTAATAAAACAAAATAGACAATAGTTTGCTAACAGAAATGTCAAACTAGACCCCCATTTGGTTTAATCAAATCACAATGGTGTCTGTTCCATTATGCATTTAATACATTTATTTGCAATTTCTAGTTTTGAGAGTTTTTGTGTAAGACTGTGCCATATCAAATCGCACAAATATTTCCAGTGATTTAAATCTGCTGTTTAATACATCATCAATCCTCATCAGAACCACAACTCCACATCTTTCTCTCTCAACGCACAAACAAAAACACAATCTGTTTGCGCAGATTCAAAAAGAAACTTCTGTACCCTCTGAACTGTAGGTGTCTCAGAAACAAACCGTGTGCAGCGGAGACAGAGAAGATGTCTGTAGGAGGTTGTGTTAGCAGCAGCCCAAACTCTATGAATTGCTGCCATAGTCCTGTGCATCTCTTTCTGAGTGAGGTATTATTATTTTACAACACGTCTGACTACAACTAAAAGTTTAATCGGCAGCTTCAAATTAATTTCTCCTCATTTAATTTGCAATGAATTTATCAGCCATCATGTAGTATAGAATAATGTAATAAAATATATCTACTTGAGATAGTAACACATAGAAACATTGTAAAGAATACGCTCTGCTTTCATTTAGATTAGAGCAGCTTTTTGTGCATCTCTTCACACAAGTAATCACATTTGTTATCTCTGTCCTTTATTTGAGCTACTAAATGCAATTAAGAAACTATGTGTGATATAAAAAAGATGCAAGCCTTCTGACAAAACTAATAAATTAAAGTTGGTTTATGAAAAAACTCTGTGGGAAAGTGTTTTTATTGTAGTTACATGTGATGATACTGCGACAGTGTAATAATAACGTACCATATCAAGCTAATTGTTAAAAAATTCCTTCAATGCCATTTTGATTTGCTCTAAGGCCAACACTACTTGATCTTTTCACATGATCACATCAACTTTTATTACAATACTCTTGCCCCCTCGTCATTCTTTGCGGCCTTATTCATCAAAATGGTCCCATCGTTTTATCAAGATGTTAAATTTAACCACAACTTCATTCATTTTATGGGAATAGAATAATGGGAATCAGTGTTTTGGAAGAAGTCCACAGAGTCATGATTAATTCCCTGACAGGTTTTAGCCAATTCTGGAAGACTGCAGAATCTATCACATGGAAGCCATCTCATATGAAGAATTAATTGATCAAAACAATGTCATAATTACAATCATTGCAGTGATTGAGGCTCATTACCTCTCGTGGATGCAGGAATTTGTCCAATTGACTCAGTGCTGACAGAGCCAAAGCCTGCCTCTCCAGACTTCTAATTTCTCTGTGCCATGTGTACATCATTTGTCTTCAACCAAAATCTATTCTGAATGGAAGGCTTTCATTAAGTCATTCAATAATGTGCCTGTTTGTCAAGTACAAATGCCAGGGTGCTCAGGGTAGTTATTTGAGGGCACATTTTCTATGCAGTGTCAATATGCAGCTCTGTTCACACATTACTTAAAATAGAAAAATACAAAATCCCTTTCTTCTCCTAATAGGACTAATTTATGTGCGTGTAGGAATTAGGTATATTACTTTTTTTGAGGATAATTTAACCTTTATTTTTCTTTGATGCATTGACACCAGTGATAAATACTTATCATGCATTTTTAATTGAGTCCTACTAACATGCAATCAGAACTGCAAATCCCAGCAGTTCATTACATGGCGTCAGTCAGCAGGTCATCTTGTAGATGCAATAACACACTCTCGATTTTCTCTTTCTGTGAGGCAAAGGCCACCTGTCAAAGATGTAATTAGTCTCATAAATGGTTAAATATCTGGAGGAGATTGTGGTTAAGACATCAATGCTAATAAGGGTTTTCTTAAGTGCATTTATGCCTCCTGCTGCTTTAGGCACAAAAAAAAACTATTAGGCAAATTAAAGCACTAAATGAACACTATGTAACGTTTCAGGATAAATAAGTATAACTCATTCATATATTTATTTCTTTATGTATTTTATATGGAATTATTGCTTCACATTTTTTGTGTAAATGCTCAAGTAACCATACCTTTTGACACAATAAATAGTTCTGGCCAAATTGGTCTTATTGTTTATTTTGTTTTCCACAATAAAGTCAAGAATAACATACATATGTGTGTTTTACTAGAGTTCCAATATTTCCATATTACAAACACAACATACTTATTTTCTCTCCATTTAATTTGCATTGAATGTATTAGCAATCATGTAGTGTAGAATAATTTAATGAGATAGTAAGAGTTATGGCAACTGTTCTGGTTGTCATAAATGGACCACAATTAGTCAAATTCAAACTCGTTCTGCTGTCTTATTTGGCATGTTTCCACTAGCCACTTTTAAGCTTTTTTGTGTAATATTTGTGTAAATTTGTCTCACCAATATTATGCCTCTGTTTGTCTAAAAGCAAGCCTTTCATAGTGTACCCTGGCAAACTGTAAAAATGGTGTAAGTATGAAGAGTATTAAGTGTCGGTGAGAATTGTGTCCCCCACAACTAAAAAAAGACTGCAACACCAAACATTCTAACACATCAGACTTTACTGTACATTTGCATGGCTTTGTAATATGGGTTTCCCTCTCCTATTGTCTCTTACATTGCACTATCCTATGATTTTTGATGTACTTTATTTGACACTAATAATATCTGACCTTTTAATCTTTTGGACTGTCTCCAACCAACGCTGCTATTTCTCACGTAGCTGGAGTAAAGAGTGATTTAGCTGTTTTCTTAACATCAACCTAAACACACCCCTGGGCAGGTGTAAGGCTGACATATTACATGAACTATGTGTAACAGCCTTCACTGCATCATAGCCCAATGTAATATATTACTCCTCTGAAACACGGGGCGACGGCGAGTGCTGACGTGGTGTGCATGCAGGTGAATTTTGCTACAGAAAGCTTCCTGAATTATTTAATACAAGGCCTGGGTGTGCGCTGAGGATAAGTGTTCATTTAAGTAATGCAGGGAGAGAGCACAGTCAAAATTTACAGCCAGATAATTTTCTAACACATCCAAGCAGATACATTTACATGGGATGAAATATATTGTTTATTCTCTGGTAGGGTTTTTTGTTCTTTTATGACCTTAATTATAAAAATAACAAAATCTTGACTTTGGATGGCTCTACATTCAAAGAAGCATTCTGATAATTACAGTTATCAGTAAGTATAACATGGCTGCCTCAGTCCTTCTGCTTTGCAAAAACAGGAACTATATTTTTACGTTTCCTTCCCACTTTGATCAAGTCAGAAGTTAGAAGCTAATAAGGCAAACCTTGCTAAAATGAGTAGGTTGGTTTGTTTTTAGTGTGTGTACAAGTGTGTATCCATGTTTAATGTACAAATTAGTTAGGCACTCCAATACTGCTTTGGCTAATAGTTCCTAATGCTAACTAACTGCTAAGCCCTGTTTTTTTGCAGCATTATCCTTTTTGTCCTGACCTATGCAAGCCCAGCATTTTGTTAAACCAGTTATGGATTAGTGTTGAAAACATAAACCTTCCTTAAAAACAACATAGTGAAATCTTTGTTCAGGATGGTAGGACCTCTGACATGTGTATTCCAGGTTGAAAAAACAATTTAGTGCCATTTCAGTGGCATATATGCGCAGCAGGGCAGTCCTAACTGAAATAAATGATGTTTTGTGCTTGTGGCCGGGCTTGCTCAGCTAGCCATGCTGTGTACCATAAACAAGCCACCGGGCGCAATAAATCCCAGACTAAGATGTATTTCCTGCACAGACAGCACAATCCTAATCTATCCTAATACACAATCACAGGTTATCAGCTCTGTGCTTTTTGTTGAATCATCTCAGTGTGCAGTGTGAGAAGAAGGAAGTAACTAATGTGGAATGGCTCTGTTGGTAGAGTCTGGGAATGGTTGTTTTTTGGAATGATGCTGTGCAAAATAAATGTACGTTTGATTTTAGCCTGTGTGTCTTTCATGTGTCATTTCTGGTACCTTGGTTTGAAGTAGAAACTAGCCATTTCATGGGTTTTCTAAGTTAGTTAAGCATTATTTAAGGGGTCAGATTTATGTTTAGTGGTGCTGAACTCAAGACTCATGATGCAAAATAACTACAAGCCAGTCTGTTGACTTATAAAGCTTTTAAACTTTCCAGCACTAAATGAAAGTTGATGCAGTAAATAATCTATAAATCCCAGGACTATGTCACTGTGATTCACTGGCTCTATAGGTGACATTTTAATATATCACAGTTTATTATCTACTTCTTCATTGTTTTTTTCTTTTCTCTCAATATAGTAATGGCTTTCTTCTGACGACTTGACCATGCAGCTCATTTTTCTTCAAATGCCTTCTTATTGTGCGTCTTGAAATATTGTCATTACCCAAATATCATTTGGGTAGTTTCTGTTGTCATTATGATACAAAAAGAGTAAACACAGTTGTTTGACAATAAATGGCTTCACACAACCACCACAGCAAGTATTAGTAAAAAAAAAAAAAAAAAAAGTGTTATTATTTATATTATCTAAAAAATGGGTCAGAAAAATCACAAATTCTGATATCTGTATTTAACTGTATAAAACAGGAAAATGATATAAAAATAATCCTGCTTACAATACGCCAAACAGCACAGAGACAAGCCTCAAAACTTCTGGAACAAAGCCATTTGGAGTATTGAGACCAAAATTGAACTTTTTGGCCACAACCAGAAACGTCACATTGGCAACGGTGTCAACAAGGCCTATGATGAAATGCACACCAGTCCTACTGTGAAACATGGAGCTGGATCACTGACGTTTTAGGAGCTACAAAGGCACAAGACACATAACATGTTATAATATATATATATATATATATATATATATATATATATATATATATATATATATATATATATATATATATATATATATATACTTAAACTCTTCCACTTGAGGCACCTATGGTCATGAGCTTTGGGTCATGACCGAAAGAACAAGAACGGATACAGGCGGCCGAAATGAGCTTTCTCCGCAGAGTGGCGAGGCGCTCCCTTAGAGATAGGGTGAGGAGCTCGGTCACTCGGGAGGAGCTCAAAGTAGAGCCGCTGCTCCTTCAGATCGAGAGGAGCCAGCTGATGTGGCTCGGGCATCTGTTTCGGATGCCTCCCGGACGCCTCCCTAGGGAGGTGTTCTGGGCATGTCCCACCGGGAGGAGACCTCGGGGAAGACCTAGGACACGCTGGAGGGACTATGTCTCTCGGCTGGCCTGGGAACGCCTCGGTATCCCCCCGGAAGAGCTGGAGGAAGTGTCTGGGGAGCGGGAAGTCTGGGCTTCTCTACTTAGACTGCTGCCCCCGCGACCCGGCCCCGGATAAGCGGTAGAAGATGGATGGATGGATGGATATGTATATATATATATATATATATATATATAGAGAGAGAGAGAGAGAGAGAGATTGACTTATTAGTCTTATTCTCTTCCTCTGGCTTTGCCCTGACCACCAGGACAGTTCTAAACACCTTTGTATGGATAAGTTATTACTCTGTCAACTTTGGTACCAAACTGGTACCATATTGCTAGAGTTTGAATCACCTTTAAAAGTATAGATTCAGGATGATGGCTAATATGAAGACCCATGGTGGGTTTAACTCATAAAATTGTGAGGAGCATAAAAAATATAAACCATTTGGAGCACAGGGATCTTCTGTTGCTTCTGGTACAAATTTGCCAGGATGAGCACTTTGTCTCACTTCAAAAGACACCAGTCAAGCTACATTTTCCAAGCGTCAGTAAAAGAATTCAACTCATTAGGCTTGTGAACCTTATCAGTTGTTTATGGGATCACAGGAAGAAGAACTTTATTGGCGGGTGACTCCCTGAGGCACTCCCTGACTTTTATCAAAGGCTGTATCTTTGTATCTTGTGTTAAGCTTACTGTCATCAAGGAGCCCTTTCTCATCTCAATCCACAGTAGTTATCACTGTCCCTATTAGCACTGAGCACCAATAAAAAAGACAAGCAGCCTCCATCTGATCTTATCAAGGTCACCCCCTGGATAGCTCTGTGGAAAATAAAACAGATAAGGGATCTTCCATAACTTAATTAGCTTTTTATCACACAATGCAATTACAAAATTGTCAAGCTGCTAGTGTAAGAGGCCACGAAGACTTTGAAGGAACTAACAATAACAAAGTGGCCAATGCCACTGGGAGAGCAATGGCCCTTTTGGTCTCTTCAGTTAAGAGCCGTTACTCAGAAGTGAGGCTAAATCAGAAAGAGCAATGTGGTTTATTTAGCATCCACTGAGAAATGGTAGCTCAATGCAGAACATAGCATTCTCGAGCTGGAGCACCCACTGAGATGCTGATAAGAAAGATTAATGGTGTTGTCTGAGTGGCTGGCATGCGATCAGTGCTTGAGCAACCCAAATGTGTCTGCTATCTAAAGCATCTGTATCCCTGTGAAGCACTGAGCTGGATGAGGCAAAAGGACAAGATGTCACATGAATAAATAACGGGACAAGAACAGGAGGGTAAAACAGCCCCATGCCCGAACATCCTGGTCAGTGAACAAAATCTGCATTAACACACCCCATCACATAAAAAAGAGACAGTGGGATAGGGTGAAAAGGCAGAATTGTATATAAATGTATAAATAAATAAAAAAGTTAAGAAGTTAAAACAAAGCGTGAATCCCCATCACACTGAATATAGAATTTTTTTTTGTGCATGCAAGTTGTATTTTGTTCCCATGCTATTCAGTATGTGACAGTCTGTGTTTGTTGGAACGGGGTGGTCTATAATCACCATTGTGCTCTCACCATCGCAGCAAATCAATTCCTAGGTTTGGGATGTAATATAAGCTTTTTCGTATACAGACCACTTGAGGTTTTCCGGAAGCAGCTCTGTGTTCCAAAGTCTGCAATATGTGCACACAATCTGTCTCTTATTGATCATGGCACACCATGAACACAAAAGCACAAAACATTTATATGATATTAGAAAAGAAGAAAACATTAAGCCACCTTTAGAGCAGTTCCAAAAAAAACAAAAACAAAGAAAAATCTATTTAATAAATGCTGGTTGCATAGTACTAGGCCATACATCATCTTGTTTCTTGTTTCACTCGCTGAATTCAAAACACTGGTTCACGTCAGTATTATTAACAGAAGAGGGAACCTGCCTAGCTGACTTTCCATGTGAGCTGAAAGATTCAGTCAAACACCATTAGTCCTCAACCTCTGTGTGCAACATATATTTTTCTGCAGGGCTTAGAGGGAGTGTTCCGTCTGGGAGGAGTAGCCATCTAAACAACATCTGGGCTCACTGGAAATCTATGTACATCCCTCTGCCTCCCACCAACAAGAGTCTCAAAACATCAACTGAGCTCTCATTTTCTAAATAGTTGGTGTATTTAGAACGTTGAATAACCCACAATTTCCTTTTTCTTTTTTTGTGAGTATTACTAGTTTAACTGCAACCTGGTGTCAGTTTTGAACACAAACACACTACAAATGAGATGTCTAATGTCTGTAGCCATGGAGACAGACTGTCACGGCGTTTAAACAAGATGTGAGATGAGAGCTCAATGTACCCCACCAAGAATGAATTTGTCAAAGCAACAGATCTTTAACTATGGCTAAATGAGTTTTGGTGGTGTCAAAAAAGTAAATAAAAAGGTAATTATAAAACTAATTTCTTCATTTATTTATTTATACATTTATTATAATTCAGTCATTCATTTTCTTTTGCTTAATCCCGTTAGGTGTTGCAGGTGACTGGAGCCTATCCCAGGAGCTTAGGGCCTGAAGTGTAGTACACCCTAGACAATGGGCAGTTAGTTACAGGGCTGACATTTTGACATCAACAGTGACATTCACTCTCACATTCATTCACTAGAGATATTTTAGAGTTGCCAATTAACCTATACATGCCAGAGTACCCAGAGAGAACCCACGGTAACATGGGGAGGACATGCAGACTCCTCACTGAAAGGCCAGAGTTATATAAAATATATATACATAAAAGTCCATATTTCAAAGATTAAAGAAAATCAACAACCTCAAAATGAATAGCATTTTCACATTTTGGTGAAGGAACAAGTTGCACTTTTAGCAGATGCATTTTATGGAATAATTTAGAGTAAGTAATTTTGTGAAGTATCACACATATCAACATATGATATAGTTTCTATGTTACTTAATATTCTGTCTTTTATTTAGAAATGACCCATTTTATAAAAAAGTTTTACTCATTTTGTAAAGAAAGAAAAAGGAAAAAAAAAAAAAAAAAAAAAAAAAAAAAGACCTAAACCCCAGCCCAGACCTATGGTTTAATGCTAAACATGTTCACAACAGACTAAACAGTCACATGCAGAATATGGGAGCTTTATGCAAAAATATCATGTCCCATTTAGTGGAAGAATTATTTTTTTGCCAGGATTTTGATGAGATGTCCACAAACGCCTTACACTAATTCTTTACTCTGAAGCCACGTTTTCACTGGAGAAGTACAGAGTGGGTTTATTGGAAAAAAGACTAAACCGTACCCTACAACTTTTGTTACCCTGTCTGCCTTTGGTTCCATCGCTGTGGTGCAATTCAGAAGAGCAATATACTGTAGTCTGTTGACTGAATGATACAGTATCTTAGATGAAAAGGAGAAGCAAACAAAAAAACTAAATGATAATGTTTTCTCAAATGAAACATGTCTTGTAATATACAGTCATGTAAATATATTTAATTCACTTTGTTGACAGTGAGGCTACTGCTATTATGCTTGGCTAAGTTTATTCCTATATATTTGCCCATAGATCATTTGAATTTAGATGTTCCACAACAGAGGACACTCTATAGACAGCAGCTAACAGACCCTTAGAAGACAGTGAATGTTACTCGGTTTCTTCCTCACTTCTGGCACAATCTTGCATCTGGACAGCCACTGTTATAATTGAAGTTCTATTTCAACAGATAACAGACTGTCCCACACACTGCCAAAGGAACGATGATAAGCGTTGTCTTGGATTGATCTTTACAGTATGGTACAGTACCTCAGATGTGAAATAGGCACCCCTTAAATGCTCCATATTGATCACTCAATGATTATACTCTCATTTTACTTTTCTATCCTGTTGCTCTTTAAAAATATATACAAGGGAGAAGATTTACTGCATGTGAAAAGGTCAGCCATATTCTTCACAATCTGCTAATGTACACAATCTGTAAGTGTCTTTGTTTTGGCCAAAGACCTGTCCTGCACTGGAGTTGCTCGTGTTTGTTAGTGTACCATTCTTTAAATACAAAAAGACATTATACCCAACAAAATATTGCATTTTTTTGTACAGTATGCATTTCTTATTTCCAGTCCTACTAACTGGTAACCAAAATACCTCCCTCTCTTCTCTGCAGATCCATTTAAAGGCCTGATTACCGCGATGCATTATTCATTGTCAGTGGGACTTGGTTGACAGTTTGAAGATACAGGGTATAATTTAAAAGGCGGGGAATAGAGGCTTGGCCTATCTTGGAGTGCAGCCTAAGGAGCATGTTGAAATGAAACCAGGCTTTTTGTAAACTGCCTGGCATTTATCAGCAGGATTGCTCTAATGGGGATGTCATTGGAGGAGGAGAGGAAGCATCTCACAGGCTTCAGAAGAGGCTTCATGATGGAGACGGAGAGCCATGTAAAGATTAGCTGTACCTCTAAATGAGACCTCCAGTCATATTAGAAAGGGGAAATTGTGTTTGTTAATCTGTGTCCTATTTATCATGTTACACTAATGGCTGTATCCTGGCCATTCTGGCTGATGGATTGTTGGCCACACTTAGTAACTGAAAGAGGATCAGTTAGGATGAATGTGTGGCACGCTACTGTAGGCTAACAGCTGGTAGGTTACAGGGTCAGAGGAATGAGGAATCAATTTGTGTTGGTGATATAAACACAACATGTGGACTAACTGTAAAAAAACAGCATCTTCAGTCCCTTAATAATGGTGTATTTCTTATACCTATACCTTTTCCTTATACTTATTTGTTCAATTTAATGAGTTTAAATATTTATTTTCAAGTTACATTGCAAATTGGACACTTCTCAAGCTCATTTATGCAAATACATTTCACACCAAGACTTTTACATGTTCAGAAGTTGTTGGATCATTCCTCTTTTGCTGATCTTTAAAAATATTTTCCACTCTATGCATGATTCAGAAGCTAAGTACACATTAATTATTGGAGACAGGACTCACCTTCCATTCAGTGTGAAAACACCTCTAAGCAGTGGAAGCATTTGCTCTAGCTTTTGAAAATAATTATTCCAGCTTGGAACAGGAGTAAGCATGTGGCGCTATGTGTAACACAATGTAAACCTGAGTGAACAGAAGCGGACACATCCCTCAGGCCAGGTTGATCATCACCAGGTTGATCAGGGCACGTGTGGCATTCTTTCACAGTAGTTCACAGCATTCAAATTGCTTTCAGTCAACAGCTCTGCTTTAGTTGGATAGTGGATACATTTGGGCAGGAGATGGCTGAACCTTATATGAATCAAGCCCAGCAACAGTTGTGGAGACAAGACCAAGCAGAGACAATTTTTTTTTTCATTCATTCATTCATTTTCTACCGCTTTGTCTCGTTAGGGGTCGCAGGTGACTGGAGCCTATCCCAGCAGCTTTGGGCCTGAGGCGGGGTACACCCTGGACAGTGGCCAGTTAGTCGCAGGGCTGACACTTAGAGACAGACAGTGACAGACAACCATTCACTCTCACATTCATTCACTAAGGACACTTTAGAGTTGCCAATTAACCTGTACATACATGTCTTTGGACGGTGGGAGGAAGCCGGAGTACCTGGAGAGAACCCACGGTAACACGTGGAGGACATGCAGACTCCTCACAGAAAGACCGGAGTCGGCCAAGAATGTTTGGGTCGGCCGGGTTTTGAACTCACGACCTTCTTGCTGTAAGGCAGGAGTGCATACATTCTGAGTGTTCAGCATAAATGTCTGGGTTGGTGCACTTCACTGAGTTTCAGGTGTTCCCTGGGCTGTTAAACTGTGTGTTTCTCTGAATCACAATGCAGTGCTTTATGTCACATGTGCTGCGTTCTTGTTGTGTTTTAAAATGAATCATGGTCATGGCATTGAGTGGTACAACACTGACATTTTCACTGTTGGGCAGTTGTTTGATACATAGGCAGAAAGGTTACAGCATTTACCATGCAACTCCATAGAGACCTCTTTTTCTCTCTACTGGGATGTAGTGAACATAATCTGCAGTATTTTATTTATTAAATAATCAACACTTTTAGCTCTCTTTAAGTCAATTCACGGCTTTCAATTAAATCTTTTTGCAAGGTATGCAAATTGTAATAATTGAGTTACACTCAATTGTCAACATGGATAATGTCTATTACATCTAACTAAAATGGCTGAGTTGTACTTGCCTAATATGAGGACAAAATTAACCAGTACAGCTTCACAGTCTTTTATATAAACAATTTTCCACAGGCCAGTAGTACAAATGTAAAAAAGCATTCCCTTCTGAGTCGGGTCCACCAGGCAATGGATTTGTTTTAGGCTTGTCCTTGACCCTTCCATCATGCAAACCAATGCAGATGCAGTTTAAAATCCATCTTAAACAAAGCAACAGATGTAGAAATATGGCTGTTTGACCAAATAAATTCATTCTTTGACTGTAGTATTTGACCCAGTTTGTTTTTAACATGATCCAATTCTGATCTCGCTGTGTGGTTTGTCTAATCAAGCTGATATCTGTTTGATTGTGTGTAACACACCGCAGCTGTCCTGCCCCTGACCTCCGGGCCCCATCTGTTCTAGCTTTCACCTATTCATCCCTCCTCTGGTTCTGCCTGGTATCTTTGGAGCATAGCCAGCGGCTCTGTTATAAGTGCCCTTTTCAGTGGTCACAAGGAAACCATCAGTAACAGAGACCTGTTCTCTTCTAAAAGCTTCTAAAACCTTTTCCATATTCGAAAGAAAATCTACACCTCATGAAAATAGTGGGGTAACTTTAGCAGACAGTTTATGTTAGAAGAGCATGCAAATGTTATTTTCATGTCCACCTTTCAGTCACCCTTGAGCAGAGAAAGGTTTGATTTACTGTCAATAAATGGCATCACTGAGGCTTCCTTGCTTACTGATTCATGTTTCATCACTTTAAATAACTACAGAACAGAAAATATGGTCTGTATGTGGGCACAATGATAATACTATAATTATTACAGACAAATGTTTTGGTCAATGGGCCTGCACTGTCTAGTCAGGTGTGTTTAAACTTACAATGTTTAAACATAACTCAACATAACATGTAAACATTTATGAAGTAGCCAAATGCCTCGTTAAAATATAAAAACATTTTTTTTTTAATGCAAATACAAATCAATAACTGAAAGCTTTTCCCAGGCTGTGTAACTGATAGACAAGCAAGATTTTTACTGGATTACAAATGTTCTCCATTAAAATGGCTCATGCCACCTTTTACTACCCATCAGTGTCATTAAAGACAAACACCAGAAGCATTAAAGGTGCCATAATAACACACAAAAAAAAAAAAAAAACTCAAGCTCAAATAAGAAAAAAACAACTGCTGTTTGTTAAATCATCTGTTAAAGAAACCATAGTGCAAAAAGTCCCTTTAAATACCACGTGTTAATGCCCCTCATATTTAATCGCCCCAGGAACAGCTGCTGGCTTCTTTTTAATTAAGCAACCTCTGAGCTTTGTTACTTCTCATTGAGCTCTAATGCAGTCTGCTTCACAAACCTGTAACTAGAAACGCTGAACATCCCATTTTCCACGTTGCTGAACTGGTTCTAATGATTATTTGATAATGGCCCATAACTAAGTTCTGAGAATGAAAAGCCAACCGTTAACAGGTATAACCCGAGAAAACTTTACTCTGGAATAAAACTTTTATTCAAATAAATCACTGTGTTACTGCAGGTACATGTGAGCTTCATCTAGAGTTGAGCAATCGGTTTAAAAAAATAGAGAGTGAGCTGATTTCCTGTGAGAAACATGTGTTCATTGTAAGGCTGCAACATGAGGTAATGCATTTCTCTGCCATTTTCACTCCAGGAAAGCTAAAGAGACATTGTGAGGTTTAATTAAGCCCCACTACTGTTGATACACTTAGTTCCCCTTGACTTTGGAATGGCTGCTGCTTTGATTGTTTTTATGTCATTAAGCAGCCACTTCCTAAAAAAAGAAAAGGTTTTCTACACAAGGTAGTTTTTATCACAAGCTGGACATCGGGACACTAACCCACTTGTTGTTGCTTCTCCTTTTCATGTTGTTTTTATTGGATCCAAATGTTAAAAACTCCAAGGCTTGAATTGATTTCTGTCCAAACCAAACTGAAGATTAGGTTCCTTCCTGTATGAACATATTTAGTGTGGGTCTGGACTTTTTGACAAAAAACTAAAACAATGGAGAGTTTTTTGTGTTTTAGTCCAAATGCATGTTTCCACTAGAGTACTAATCAGGTGAGTATGGCACACTTTTAGAGGTTTTAGTTCCAACAGAATGGTACTGTTACTAAAAGGTGGAGCTGGGCAATAAAGCATCCTGACAAAGAAGAAAGGGAAACGCAAAGCAGCAATGTTTTTGCTCAATTAAAGCTTGTCTTGTTCTTGTGATCAGTAGTTACAAGAACAAGACAAGCTTCTTGTTCTTGTCAAGTACAAAAGCAAAAAAAGTACAAAAAATTTTCTTTTTTGAATTAACTCAGAAAATATGCCACTTATTAGCAACAGCTGTTTCCGGCTGTACTGTAGATAGTTGATTTGTATGCTTCTCACTACAATACTGAATATGATCAATAAAAGCATTCAACCTGCTGTCTACATTGCATTAAATCCAAGCAGAACTTGTGATGTGAAATAGTGAATCTCTAAATGTAAATCTCTGAAGGTGTAGCTTTGCTGACTCAAGTATTAAATTTAGAAAAACACAAGAACAGCTTTGTTCTTCCAGTTTTAATTGCAGAAATATGTGGCTATACAGCTAGCCTCTTTTACTGCTAAATCTATTTATTCTAGGTAGTGGCACCCTACATTTTTACATTTTTAAATTTGCTTTGCTTAGGATTTATTTCTCTAATAGAAACAACCTGTGTAGTTCCAAACTGTGCTATACTAATCAAGATACTGTATCAATCATTTTGCAAGAAAGCTGTCACTTTTGCAGATGTGACCAGATAATGCTTTAATGGCTGCTCCACGATGACCCTGAAGATGCAGTTATAGGGAGTTCACTTAAGGTGCTCACATTGACTTTAATGATTAAAAGGGCTTTAAAAAATGACACAATTCAGGTAGGTTTGTGCATGTGTGCACATTCCCACACTTTTTGAAAGGACTGGGTCATCCAACATAAGTTTGGGTCAAAAAGTTTAAGTTCGCAGGGCTCCAATTAGGCGCTACCTTGTCAGAACAAAATGGAGCAGAATATTTCATTCAATTACATTTTTGTTTTGGCCCTCCAAGGGACAAAGTTTCGGCACCCCTGTTCTAGAGGTTGCTGTTTAAAGTCTTCATTCATGTCTTCATTCTGCTAGGAATGAAGACATGTTATCTTAGACGTACAGTGTGTAATGAAGTCAGTGTGATTAAACAAGGCATTAACGTAGTCTGTGAGCACTGTGAAGGAAAATCTGAGGCTAGTTTGCCTTCATTTGCCGCATGTATCTTTATCTCTGGGGTCTTCAATGTAGAGGTGGGACATAATCATCGATTTGTCCAAGGCTCAAACTGCAAGGAAAAATCAAGTAGTTGTAGAAAGATGGACTTTTCATAAGCCTTGCTCTTTATAATGTTTTCTTCAGCCTTTTCAAGAAGAGATCAATCCTTTAACATTATTCAGTGGACAGTGAAGTTGTATTACATTTTCTAGTTCCATTATACTCTTTACTTTAAAATATTTAAATTTTGTTCTTAAATATAGGTGTTTTTCTCTACTACTACTCCAAAAGATTAAAAGAGACTCATATTCATATGTTTACTAACCACAACTCTTCTGCTACAGCTGCTTCTAGAACTGCTTTGTTTTAGTTTTTTCCGCATTAAAAAACTCTAATGAACAAAATCTTGTCTCGTGCATTCATAATTCCTACACTCGCAGAACTTTCTGTAACAGATGCAATGTATCTTTTTCATGCAGTGTAATGATTTGCATAACTAATCTGGTATTTACATTCATCAACTGCTTCATTAATTAGGTCAGTGATCAAAGTAGGCCTTCTAACACTCAGAAGGAAGGCAGTATAATACATTTCGAGTTGCAGCTCTGTGTTTCTGCAAAGAGAAAAGCTAGACGAGACATATGAGCTGAGATCCGACACATAATTTCTTATGGATAGCCCGCTGAAAGATACTGCACTCTTATGTAACTTTGCAACATCATTATGGAGACAGTGAGAGAAAGGCAGTCAATTTTTTAGCAAAGGATTCAGCTTGTCCATGCCATCTACTGGTGGACATAGGGACAAACTTTAACCACCACTAATGACCACTCTGGGGAGAAGGCAAGGGCCAGAAGAAACTTAACAGTCCTTTCAGGGCATGGATTTGATGAACGCTGCTGACATGTATGATCCACCTCTGGACAGTGTCATTAGTCATCAGACAAATCCAGGCCCACAGTGCTGTTCTCTGGCACTTCCGTTGTCAGTGCTGATGTGTAATTTGTCTACCTTTTCCATTCATCTGACCTTCCTCTCGACAAGGCTTCATCTCAAAGACGAGTTTGTGTTTGCTGAGCTTTTGTGCTGTGTCTTGCTGACACACACAATGTAACCGGCGAGCACTAACTGAGCGCCCTGTTCCACTTCTCTAATCTCTCATCTTCTGGCAACACTACATCGTCATCTGGAAAAGCTGTAAATACACACGTGCAAACTGCTGACCCATCTGTTTCATATGTGTGGGGAAAATAATGAATTTTGAAACTTGTACACACAATTGGAAGAGGCATGATCAATTGGTTAGGCATGGCTGGATTGAGAAATGACTGTTGCCTTGCTTTAATTGCACATATTGAAGTTTTTGCGCCTCACTGACTTAAGTGTCCTTTTATTGGAGTTTATTTACTCAGTGCACTAAAATAAAGCTTTATAAAAAAAATAAAAAATGATTGTGTTGAAGAATGTTTGAAGACTGAAACCATACTAATGCACAAATTAACACTCAGGTAGCATTGTCATACTTTATATATATATTATATTATATAATATTCTAAATCCCAAATTAACCATTTGAAACTATCATTTCACATGTATTTCTATGGTAGCCCAAAGTGGACAAACAATTAGGTGCCTGGATGTATCCAGAACTGGATATAGGACCTCCCCTCTGCCCTTTTGCTTAATCCACCAGTGGCCACTCACAGTACTGCAGCAAAAATAGATGCAGACCCAAATAGGTTTCCAACATAGACCTAATGTAAAAATGGCCGCAGGTTGTACAGCTTAAAGGACACCTAACTGTCTATTTGTGAGTAATGTGATGTGAGTAGTAGATAGCCTGGTAAGCCAGACTTTGTGCTGTATCAGCAAGGAGTCTGGAATGGATCGCTGTTAGATCATTTTCCTGAAGGCGGGGCCTGGCAGGGAATGACTTTAGCAAGGCAACTATCTACGAAGAAGTAAAGAAACGGAGGTAGCACAGTGTGTTGTGTCATTTAACATGGAGCTCCTGTAAGTTACTTAAAACACGTATTGTTATCTTGTTATTTAAAGCTGACTGAAGAGCAGAGGCTAACAATCTCTCTGCAGTCCCGCACACTATCTTGACTGTTTTGAACAAGGGACTTGTCGCCTAAGTGTGACGCAAGGCAACACTCCAGCTACATTTGAATGTGATTTGTTGACACAGAAACCACCAAAGGGATTCATTGGTTTAGGACGCTTTGCCGGACTGAGTTCCTTGATAAATATTATTTAGAGCTCACATCAGTCTATGCCAGGCTACGTAGTAGGCCCCTGTATAATGAACCAATAACTCACCGGCCTCTAGGATTTTGCAGTTGCTGAAGATTTTTCCATGATTCTCTTCCGTTCCACCACATCCCAAAGGTGCTCTATTGGATTGAGATCTGGTGACTGTGGAGGCCATTTGAGTAAAGTGAACTCATTGTCATCAGTCTGAGATGATTTGAGTTTTGTGACATGGTACATTATCCTGCTGGAAGTAGTCATCAGGAGATGGGTACACTGTAGTCAGAAAGGGATGGACATGGTAAGCAACAATACTCAGGTAGGCTGTGGCACTCAAACAATGCTCAATTAGTACTAAGGGGCCCAAAGTGTGCCCAGAAAATATCCCCCACACCATTACACCACCACCACCACCAGCCTGAACCGTTGAGACAAAGCAGGATGGATCCATGCTTTAATGTTCTTTACAAACTAATTTTTACCTACTATATGAATGTTGCAGCAGAAATCAAGACTCATCAGACTAGGCAACGTTTTCCAATCTTCTATTGTCCAGTCTTGGTGAGCCTGTGCGAATTGTAGCCGCTGTTTCTTGTTCTTAGACAGGAGCAGCACCCGGTGTGTTCTTCTGCTGCTGACGCCCATCTGTTTCAGGGTTCAACGTGTTGTGCGTTCAGAGATGGTATTCTGCAGACCATGGTTGTAATGACTGGTTATTTGAGTTACTGTTGCCTTTCTTTCATCTCTAACCAGTCTGCCCATTTTCCTATGACCTCTGACATCAACATGCATTTTTGTCAACACAAATGCCGCTCACTGGATATTTTCTGTTTTACGGACCATTCTCTGTAAACCTTAGATGGTTTTGTGTGAAAATCTCAGTAGATCAACAGTTTTTAAATACTCAGACAAGCCTGTACAACACCAACAACCATTCCACATTCAAAGTCACTTAAATCTCCTTTCTTTCCCATTCTGATGCTCGCTTTGAACTTTAGCAAGTCCACTTCACTGACTCTAAATCCATAAATACAAAGAGTGACTGCCATGTGATTGGCTGATTAGTTATGTGTGTTACCAAGTAATTAAACGGGTCTACCTATTAAAGATGGACGGTGAGTGTATATCCGAGGGGCCCAAACACTAAAATCTTTTGCATGTAATTGAAAGAAATACTCTACTCCATTTTGTTCTGACAAGGTAGCGCCTAATTGGAGCCTTGCAAACTCAACCTTTTTGACCCAAACTTATGTTGCTTGACCCAGCCCTTTCAAAAATCAGTTAGTTGTAAACTTATAAAGTGTGGAAATGTGCACACATGCACAAACCTACCTGAATTGTTTAATTTTTTTAAGACTCTTTTAATCTTTAAACTTAATGTAAGCACCATTAGTGAAGGCACCAGGCTGTTTCTGGGATGTGTAAACCCAATGGCTCCTCATTAATGCAATATGCCATTACCAATGGTTAAGTATGCTTGACCATTATTGCAGATTAAATCAATCAGGCAATTTTAGTTGCAAAACATGACAACCACTGGCAGGCCAAATCAAAAGTGCCCAAAATAAAGAGACCACTTTGTATATCCCCTTGTGTATATTGTTTTTTGTTTTACTTCTACTTAGTATACAGGTTATTAGTAATATTTAAATTCAAAGGTAAAGGCAAAACTAAAGTTCACAGTAAGACTCTTGCATGGAGCGTCCCTTTCAAATTGGAGCAAGTATTTTTTTTGTTAGTTTTATTTTTTTATTTTTTAGATTAGAGTCCAGCTCACATTCAGTTCACATCCAAACTTTTCCTAGCTTTTCTGCACTAATTATGTCTCCATGCAGTGAAGTAAACTATTTCAACTTCTGACTAACTCACAAAGCCTTTGGCAAAATGTTACAGCGTTGTTTTCCCTCTTTACCTTGTGCAGCAGCTGGATTCTTACGAGATCACAAACTCACAGAAATCCATCTTGTCCTGTTCAAGGCATTGCAATTTCTCATTGACTACTGCTAGTTTGGACCAAAAATGTGGCAGCACTGGTAGTTATAGGTATTTTTTTTGTTTTGAAGCTGAAGCACCTGCCCTTTGCAAAGCCTTTTTGTGGACGCTCTTCCAGATGGTCCTGTGTAACAAATCATCTGGCAAATCAAGGTTACTCCCTCTAATGCTGTTTGTTAAAAGTCAACTGCCTTCATAGCTACCTGATGTATTACTCCCTGTCTGTAACTCTATTGTGTAAAAGGAACATACGGTTGCACACAGGGTTTCAATCTTTTGAAAATATTTTTGAAACACTGGTGAAACAGTGATGAAAGTGTCACAATGTGCTCCTTGGTGATGTGGCATCTCTCAGCAACATCACTAATAGAAAAAAAGAGAGATAATTTTGGGACCAAAGAGAACAGGGTGTAGGTTCATTGTCCTAGAGAAACACACAACTGTTCAGTAACAGGGTTTGCTTGAAATCAGACATTCCTGTGGGGAAAGATAAAATTAACTCTCATTTTGATCTATTTTTTATGTGCAAGCAGCTATGCATTAGCAGTATGGAATCAAGCAGATACAAGTGTGTCCCAATAAGGTTCTAGCTTTACTTCTGTGAGTTGCTGAACTGAAATGTTTGAGTCAGGATCTCATCAGACACTTTAATTCTGTGCCTTCTACTGCTGTCCTCCAATAACTCAGAGAAAACCTCTGCTTTATCAACATTGCAGGTTTTGTGTTCTGTTCCCTGGAAAGGAGTTTGCTTCTCAAAGCTGCTGAAGTAGTTTTTCTAGTGCCACTTGAATTTTGACATCACCTTTAATGTTCTGAGTGAAGTGAAGTTTCAAATTATTTTGATGTCTTTAAAGTAACTTTGTGCTTATTAAAAAGTATTTTGTTTAGTTATTACTTGACACATACTTTTATCTGAGGATAAGGAGACTTTTATTTTTTCTGTACCTTGTTATCTCTTTAAAGAAAATTGCTTTGGATTTCTGTTGCTAATTTTTCAAGAAACGCAGGAGCACTAGTGTTTTGTTTAAGCAGGTGATAATCCAGTATTACAGTAAAGAGGCTGCTCTCTGATGACTAGATTAGACTATAGAGGAACATATGCATATAAATTTAAAACCATAAAAAACAGTAAGGGGTAAAATAGAGGTGTGTTTGGGGGCCATGCAGCGGACCAGAGCAGTCAATACTAACAGGGTTGTCAGTGTGCACATTACTGTAATAAGTAAACACATCACAGCCCCATGTGATTTATTGCAGGACCATGATGACATTTTCAGCTTTGGGACAAAGAAGCCTGGCTTTTTTGCTTTTGTTTTTTCCCCAACACAGGACAAACCCTGCATTCTAATTCTTGTGTTTCCCCGTGAGGAAAGGCCTGCGTGGTTATCTCACCAGAAGAGGAGAATCCAGCTGCTTTGGCTGTAGGTTTGAAAGGTATGCTAATGAAAAATGGGGTGGGAGGTTGTAGCCTGATAAAGACCTGAGAAGTGCACTGTGACAAGAATAATAAGAATTCTCTGTCATTGAACCCTCTAAATGTATATTTATTTTTTGTGATTTCCACCTCCAGCAAAGAACACAACATAGACTCAAAAGACTCCCAGTGATTTTTAGACATTATTTATGTGTAGTGCATACTGTAGTTTATTTATTTCACTTTTTATTGCTGCATATCAGTGTCTGGGGTCTTCTGGAAACTCAGGACTCTTTTGACAAATCAAACACATCAGTAAAAATTGGAATTATGTGCTATTTGGCTTTATCTAAATTCCAAAAATGCATTCTCTTTGCAAAAATGCAAATAGTTACTAGCTAGAGAACGAAATGTTTGGCCAGGTAGCTCCCAAGACAGCATTTCATACATATTATTACTGCCAAGAGACATATACAATAAAATCTAAAAAATACAGGGGCTGAGTGGTGCCGATGTGTTTACCAGAAACCAAGCTCAGAGAATATTTATTCGTTTTGTACAGCTTGTACTGTTCCAGAGGGTTGAAGCTTATTACAGCTACTCTGAGCATGAGGCAGCATACATCCTGGACAATTGTAAAGGACACTGTACACTGACAGACACCCATTCACTAAAGACAATTTAGAGTCACCAGTTTTATAGTTGGAGGAAGTCAGAGTGCCAGGAGATGTCTCGCGGGAACAAGGGGGAGGACATAAAGTAAGATCCTTGGGTGTAAGGTCCCAGCCCAAGGATCAGACCCACAACAAAACAACAAATGTACTGGCTCATACAAGACGTTTGATTCTCTTTTGTCCATCAGCAATACAGCATACAGCAATTAATAACAGACAAGCCAATCTGCCCTGTCAGGCCTTTTGGAAGATGTAAAAGTACTATTTCAGCTGTAAAGAGACCCACAAGGGGGCAGTCATTTGTTTTTGTCAGTTTAGAAAGAGCTACAAATATAAGCTCCAGTTGCTGTACAGCTGCACTGTGGTTGTTTAAGAACTCAATTCTAAACTCAACAATTTTGATTGTGTATTTTAAACTGGTTTGACGAATGATTCTCACTTCTGTATGTCAGCCAATATTAACCCGCCACAATGTAATCATGAGGAAATGTCTGGGAAGTGTTTTGACCTACCCATCTTAATCCAAAATGCCACAACAGTAAATCAGGCAGCCCAGAGCAAATATTCCTGTTGTTTTTTGGCTTGGCCCATGGAAGTGGGTTGACACAGCGCTCTGACTCTCTTCTTCCTCTCAAGCACTTGGCATTGACCCCACATAGCAGTGTGCATTACAGGAATACAGCACCGTTCCAATGGGCCCATGCAGTATGTGTTTGTGAAATATTTATTCCACATTCCACAATGAGGAACATTTCCAGAGCTGCAAAAGTACTTTTGAGCAAGGCAATGTTGCTCCCAGATGTTTCGATCAAGGAATGTTTAGTTGTGTGTGACTGTTATTGCAAAGGAGAACTTGTTCTCACTTAAGTCTCCAAAGACAAATAAAAGTTAAATATGTTTGCATTTTATTCTGGCATTGGCCTCACACTTGTGTGTTTGCTGAAGCAACATCTATTAGTTTAGTTTAGTTTTCATCAGTTGGTTTATTTTGTGGCTTCAACTTTTATTTGTATGACTGATGTTATCATCCCATTTATAGAGGGGTGTTGTGCTTATTGTCCCTGTTATTTTCTTTAAGTTTAAAAAAGACGAGAAATGGTTTTAAGGTAAAATTTTACAAAACAGCTCTACTAAGCTGAAGTGTTAAAGATAGTGCAATATCTTCCCATTGGCAACTCGGTTTCATGATGCCTGCATCCTATCTCTTGGTGCTAATGGTTGCACTGGTGTGAAGTTTGTTTGTTTTTTTGGAAGATTTTGACTAGTAATCAGTATGGAAAGCTGCAGCTCAAAATGAATAATGATCTCTGGCCAGGGAGGCTGGTTCTCATTTTAGAAACACAGCCTCTTGGAGGAGATAAGAGGAAAGAAAATAGTTGTTTCGCTATTCTCTTATCAGGGAGAACTGCATAATGTAATCTGACTCAACGGCATATCAGATCAATCAGTCTGTCTGTAGGGCGGGGGAGAGCGTGAGGATGAGAAAGTGGAAAGTTGGATAATTAAAAAAAATCTACAAACACAAGACAACACTTTTTGCACATCTTACCAAAATATATTGATATGCCTAAAGATCACAGTGGGATCTGAAACTATAGCCAGCAGATGAGTAATTCTCAACTTCTGAGTCTTACTTCAAATAGTACTTTTACTTCACTATTTTTGTCTACTAAAGCCACAGTTTATAAGACAATCAATTACAAATCTAATTAAATATAACAATAATACCATTACATCTGAAATCAACACTAAAATTAATAGAGACTTCTGGTTTCTGGTTTTGGTCAGTCTATACCGTCACACTAAAATAGCTAAAATTGCGTTCAACTATAAATATATAAATATGTAGTAAAATGTAAAACTCTACTCTGCTTAATTGCAGCATAACATCAGGCCACTTTTTTAGGACATTTTTCACTCCATACCTTCATAAATCCATCGAACACGGATTCCATTATTCCCTCCATTATTGTGCATGGGGCTGTGTTGACAGAACAGCTTTTATATCTTTGTTTACTGAGTCAGGAGGACTTGTACAATAGCTATATAAAAAAGAAAGGGGTAAGGGGTATAGGTGGGCAACACATGTATGTTGTTGGCTTTCTAGGAACTATTTCTGGATTTTATTTCTTCTAGAAAAAGATATGACAATGGAACCCTCCTTCTTGCATCACTTATCCCCACCCACGAGCCTTAGCCATTTTAAACTGTTTCAGCCTCTTTTCTCTCTGCTGCGCATTGCATGGTGCCCACAGACAAGCGGCAGGGATTTACTATGCCAGTCACTTCCTTCCATCTCCACGTCCCTGAGAGACCTAATTGATATTCCAAAGGAGAGTCAAAGCCGCGTCTCCGGCTCACCTTAGTCATTAGTGAGCCCCACAGGGCTGTTTGCATTATAATCTCTGATTTAGATTGTATGTTGCCTCAGTGTCCTTCCCTCGAGGTTGGTCTTACATGTGCAAAAGGCCACGTTCCTCAGACATCCAAGCACAAATTAGCCACTGCCTCTGTAGTGTGCATGTGCGATGATGGTGACAGGTCATGAACTTGCACTTAGACAGATCAGATGATCAGATTAATGCTCCTATGAGTGCTCTCACAAAACTTAAACTAAACAGCACAATCTAAAGGTCTATCTGGACATGTGTATGATCACATGGGAAGTTAAAGTAGTCATAACTCATCTGGTTTCCTCTGTTTATGGTGGGAACATGAGAAGACAAGCAATCACTCAGACTACGTAATCCAGAGCTAAACTACTGTAAAGGTGTGTATTGGCAAGCACCTGGCGATACGATACGTATCACAAAACACATGCCACAATACAATATATCCCGATATATCCCAATATATCCCAATACTGTATTGTAAGACAATGTATGGCGTTTTTTGAGTCTGGAAAACTAATTGTGTACTCTGTACACATGTGCACATTCACAGGAGCAACAGTGTTTAAAATACATTTTAATTGATAAAAAATGGTGGTTGAAAAAAAATAATGAGCACTGAAACTGTATCTCACATTTTTTAACTAAATAAGAAACACACTTATTGCTTGCAGAATTGCACAAAAGTGAGAATACATTTTTACTTATACCCCTAAGCTTGATCAAGTTTTCAGATTTCCCCCAAAACATCATGTTCCTTTAGCTAACCTCAGCCAATCATCAATCACATGACTCTCCCTGGCGTCACAAGGCTGTGGGGAGGGTCTCTTTTGTCAATTGTACCTTGCTTGGCAATTATGTACCCTCCTTCCACAATCTATAACACTAAATTTTCACTCCATTGGTCAGTGGCATGAATACCTCATTCTACAGTACAATGAAGCGGGGGTTTCTTTTCTTAGTTTTGCCCATTACACAAGTGGGCAGGGTGTTTTGCTTCGAATGATTCATGAAAATTCATTAGCTTTTATTGCTGAAAAAAAAAAGTATATAACAACACGAATGTACAATGTATAGATTCAAATTCATAAAAATATACAATAAATCATTTTGGTTGCGCTGGGTATAGTATTGCAGATATTTGTCTTTTTTTCTCTTTTGTTTGAGCTGACTGATTTGAGCACCCATCAAACCACTGTCCATGAACAATGACATGGAGTGTTTCTTAAACCTCTTTTATCTCTTTGCATTTAATGATAAAACATGAAAGAAACACTATAACCCAAAAATGATCAAATAATGTCTGAAAGAAAATGCAGGGCACGCAATTTGTGAATGTTTTTGCAGCAGATTACAGATAGAGAGGGGAACGTGTCAAACTCAAAAGGGAGATGCTGTTCTTACATTATATGAAAATGAAAGTTTGGTCTGTGCTTGCATTGTGCATTGTATTGGTTGAACCTTTAGCAGTATTACATTTAGCACTTTTTGAAACTGGTAAGAATGAACTGGTAAAAATTCAACCCCTGCACAATCTGACAGCTAAAAAGTTCTGCTATTGTCATTAATCTCAGCTTTTTCATATTGCTTGAAACACTGTATTTGTTACCAAGGAGTGCAGAATTACATATCCTCAAAATATTTATTTTTATTTGTTTATTTCATTTTCATTTTAGAGTTAAAAATAGTCTACTTCCACTGCGTCTTCTGCCATAACAACAACTAAAACAAGATTATGTAGTCAACTGGACGTCTCCATCATCCCTAGATGGGACCGTCTCATTACATTGAACCATGCCCAGGGCTCCATATGGTACATTATGGTGAGTTTTGTTCCATTTACATAATTCATGTAGTAATGTAGTAATGGGCCTCCTACCAAAAACACATCAGTCCGCTAAAAAAAGTTGACGGGCACAAAAATGTTTTGTGGTTTAAAAAAAAAACAAAAGCTGTTTTTGAGGCTGCAGCAGTACTTAATCCCACTCTAGCCTGAAAAGGTTTCCCACTGATCTTAATAGAATTTGTTTATTGGTTTTAAGACACAGGTCAAATATAAGCTATAAAAGTACATTCAATCTGAAGTTCTGTAGGAATAGTGCTTGCATGCTTTAGAGTTTTATGTTTTTATTGCCATCTGGAGTTGTTCAAATAATTGATTGTTAAAAACATCTAAACCATACAATCCCTTAAAATTTTTTCTTCACATAATAGATGACATCCATTGATAAATACTGACTGTGAAGATGAAAGCTATTATAAGTATATGAGCAGTCCTATCTTTGACTCACTGCTGCTAAAGGTTGCTCTCAGCAGGAAACCTGCTCTCTGGGCCTTTCTCCCATGACGCATAGTCACATCAATGCCTTCTTTCACCCAACCTCACAGACTGCACAGTGTTTCTTGCAGACAGGAGACATACACAGCAGTCACACAGAAAACAACTGACCTTACCTCACACTTAAACTAATCTCAGTAGAATGCTTCATTGACAGGGTTTGGGGGCATTCTGTTGCTTTAAAAAGAGCCATTTTTGCCTTTAAACAGAATCCCCTAGGATCTGTAATTAAGAAAAATGCCCATAAGCTTTTTAAAACAAGCAACAAAATGTAAATCAGCCTTTCATTAAAATGGAGAAGAGAAAAACAACACTGGGCGCCAACTATATAGAACCTTGGGAAAGACTGCACATCTGATGTTTTTCCCACCTGATGACGCCAGTTTGGCACTTTCCAACACATTGTATTGTCAGTAATAGGCTTTACTCCTAACATTTCAATTTGTAAAGAAGCATGCAGAAGTAAGGCTATAAAGTTTTTTATTGTAGAATCGTAAAAAAAATCCGTCATCACACTCATGTTTAGACCCAAGCTGGGCAGGTGTTGGACCTTTCCAGTATAGGTTATCATAGAGTAAAATACACAAGTTTTTAGCAATCTGTAAAAATCAGAAGAATTAAGAAGAAGTATTAAAGTATGTCCACAACTCACACTTATACAATCTGGTAATGTATTGCTCCAGTCACATGACTACTCTCATGGCCAAATGTTCTCCCAGAGGACCCTCAGCTCCATTTCCTTCTGCACAAATTATTATGAAACTGTTCATGGATGCATGGAAGACAGATACGGTTAGTAAGTGCATCACTTTTTTTCTTAATTTGAAGCTGTAGCTGTATGTGGAAGTGTATGTGGACAACTATCTCCTTGAAAGCAGTAAAATGATTTTGAGTTGCCTTTGCTCATACCTACACTTATACTTTTGCTGTTTCATTTGCCATTACCCACACAAATAATAGACTTGGAGAACAAAATTGAATCACATTAAATAATTCTTGTAATTACAGTATTGTCTCAAAGCAACCTCTTGGTGATGTTAAATTACACAATTCCATTGAGTTTACTAATGACCATTTGTCCCCCTGTTCATTTGTGGTAATTAGGGTCTCAAAGTGCACTACTTGATACACACACTCGAAAACATAAAAAACTCTTGCAGGGAAGTTAGGCATGTATATATCTCTCATTTTGTTCATACAGTTTTGTAAAAGCAAAAAGGAGAATATGGTTGGAGAAAAGAGGTGAATGTGAGTGTGTGTCTGACGGATGGGGTGGGAGTGTGCCTTGAAACATGTTCCTAATTGACCCTAATCTGATATTTCAGGGTGGAGTATGCAATCCACATTTCTCCCAAACAACAACCATAAACAGACGTCTACCACATTAAACAATGAAGTAATGTTGCATGCTAGTTTGCTCTAGACCGTGATTGCTTGCTATGATGACACCTTTATCATAAGCGGCTAGCTAAAGTGATCTGCTGCCTGTTGTGCAAGTTACATCATTTATTTTTCTTTCCTCTGACAGGATGCCCCTGTTAGCAATTATTTTGATGGCATTTCTCATCTGCACATCATCACTGTGAACTTTTTAAAGTTTAATGGAATCCTGCAACATAAAAGGCTCTCCAGCCCACATTTCTTCCTATCAACAGTTTCTACACAATTAGAAAAGAATTTAAGTGACTGAGTGTGAAATGTGTTTTACAGTATTACTGGATGCTTACCAAATGGATGAATGTTTTTTGACCACTGCTGGTCCAGGAAACATTGCTAGCACTAGGGCCATGTGGGACCTCTGCTTAAAAAAGTTTCAGATTTTTTTCACAGTAAGTAATCAGGCAAATAGAAGCTAGCAGTCATGCAGTGGACAGGCTTCTTTCTAGGAGGCAGAAAGCTATGCTCAGCCACCGACAGGCATTCTAGCAGATAGACAAGATATCAAGGCTTATTCTTTTGGCACGACAGAAGACAATACCAGGACCAGTGGGTTTTCTGAAGTTGTCTTTCACTCACCTAAGTGAGATAGCTCCTGAAGGCAGATTGAACCAACTCTCCTGGCAAGGAAGATCTGCAGATGCACTCAACAACACGCTTATTCTTCAACCCTGCTTTCTCACTTACATTAACGCCAGAGGAGGATACGCATGTTTTTCTGACAGAACAACAGGTGGTTTGAGTTTTAGCTGCTAGTGGACTGGAAGGGTAGCAGCCAACTGCACTGTAAAAGGCCAGTATGGTGCCTTTTGTTTTTGCATGTTTACTATTCATCCTGCTGGGCATAGGACAAGCTCAGGTTGCTTCACAGACACAGGGTCAAGGCCAAGGGCACGACAGCGCTGCTTCACCATGGAGGCAAGTTATTCAGTGGGAGAACAACGGTCAGGTTTTTAGCCTGCTGAACAGTGGAGCAGAATATGTTCCTGCAGGAACAGGCTCTCAGGAGAGACGTCCCCGTGTGGTAGTGGCAGATTCTGGCTCACGGGCCACACATAGACCCCAAGGAGGCAATGTCAGAAGGCAAGCTCCTTCAAGAGGATCCTCAGACACTGTCCGTGGACAGGCCAGACATCCTTTTGGCTTTGGACAAGTGCCTGACAACTGGAGACAGACACCAGGTGGAACTGGTGGTGGTACCTTCCAGGGATCTACGGGAACTCGGTTTAGGCCGTCTACTGGGTCATCATCATCCTCAGCTACTTATAATGTTCCATCCTACCCACAGTACCCCTTTCCTCAACAGACGCCGTTCCAACCTTTACCATATGAACCTAGTTTTGGGGAGGGTCCAGTCAGGAGTTTTGAACCACCGTTTCAGCCTGTTGTTGGTGGAGGTTTTGGGACTGGAGGGATTTATGGAGCTGGTCAAGCCCCAGTGCTTCCAGGCTCTCCGTCTGATTTCACTGATGATGGCTTTATGTATTATCCGCCGTATGGATATGGACCTAATCCTGCAGTAGCTCCTCGGCCAGCCCAACCACCATTTTCAGATGGTCTGGACCACAGATACACACACAGTCTTTTTAATATAAACTCAGGACCCGCTGTGTCCAGTCCTGCTGTCTCTGCCCCTGATGTTAACCAGGCTTCTGAAACTGGACCAGCTGGTCAACTACCAATTAGGAGCCCTCAGTATGAGCAGTTTCCGCCATTTGGAAGACCACAACCCCCTTTCTTACAGCCCATTTCTCCAGGCAGAAATTCTCCCAACTCTGCCCCTGAAAACCAGAATATTAATTATGGTAGTGTGTACCGACCAGAACAGAGAGGTAATATAATATTTTTTTTATGTATTAATAACATGTGACCTATTTACCTAAAGTGCATCAATTAAAAGTTTATTAAAAGTTATAGGAAGTTTAGGTAGTTATATTTCTGGCACCATTCCATGTCTGTTATTTTTAGATACATGGCACAAAAAAATCCCAATGGCATTAAACTTCCTCTTGACTTATGTTTTCTGAAATTCATTTATGTTTACAAACCAAGCAAGTGGACAAAATCTTTAATCTTTTTTCCACTTGCACCATTATTGAAACCAGATGCTGAGCAAGCCTTGCCAGAGCATGTAGCGAGTGTGCACAAGAGCCACTGTGTTTTTTCTGTGTGCTACTAAACTGTGGCATGCAACTTAGTAAAGGTAGTGGTGACCTCATACATGGGCTTGTGACTGGGGTTGGGGGGTTGGTGGGATTAAAGGCAGGGGAGAGAAGAGGAGAGGGGGGACATGGAAAGTCCCATTTAACACATGGGGTGCCTTTGTTCAGCTACAGGAAATTAAAAAAGTGTTTAGTCAGTGTTCTATTGGCAAAATGTGTCAAAAAGAGCAAAAAGAAAGGAACATGCATTACTGCTGGGAAAGAGTTTTTTTCTGGATTTTATACCAAAATCAAGTATAAAACCTTAACAGCAAAACAATGTTTCTTTATTTATTTTTTCTGTGGTCGCACTACAGACTTGAGAGCAAAATTCTCATACTTATACCAATAGCTCCTTTGTTATTTGGCTCACAGCAATTCTCAGTGTTGTGCTTTATGCTTTGTAATCATCATTTATTAGGTACTAGCCGCCTGCCAGTCCATTTGGATGGATGTGTTAAAGGCACAATATGCAAAGGGAAGTTGGTTTCCCCTATTCTGCTTAAAGAAGGAGCACTAATTTGTGTTTAAGGTCTGTGTGGATATGTTCACTTGTTTTATATCAATATTTTTTTATGCCAGCTAATGATCACATAGTATGCTGAGAGGCTGAGAGGCAGTTTACACAAACACATTTCACCCAAAATGGAAAGTTTCTACAGTTTCTACAGTTTGTGGAGGTTCTATAAGGTAATTTTGTTTAAAATAAGAAGACAATGTCTTTAGTGAAAACAGCAATAGCCACGTCCCAGAAACCTATTGTGCTACACACAGGAAGTCGAACATAAATGGCAGAAACTGTATATTCATGCTAATATATTGTTAGTATTGTTAGTTGTTTATATATTTTAAGGAGAACGTCATTACTTCTTCTTGTGTTTATTGCCTGTAGTGTTAGAAGCAGGGGGTTCACAATGCCTCTACTGACCTGGTTGGCATACTACAACGTAGCATATCCATGTGAACCAGAACATTTTGATTAGACCAGACCTGGCTGGTGTTATGGTAAATGGCATGGTAAATGGCATGCATTTATATAGCGCTTTCCTGCACCCTTCTCAGGCACCCAAAGCGCTCTACATCGTGCTTCCACTCACCCCATTCACACACATTCACTCCTGGGGCAGACAGAGAGGGGGGCTGCCACATAAACGGCGATCAACCTTCTCCTACCACCACCAAACACACCTCCACAGTCACACACATTCGTACACCAGTGCTACGGACACTGGGAGCAAGGTGGGTTAAGTGTCTTGCCCAAGGACAAAACGACAGCATGACAAGTGTGGGGAGAGCGGGAATCGAACCTACTACCTTCCGGTTGAAGGACGGCCGCTCTACATTGTGCATTGTGCATTGTGGCAGGCCACATTAGAACAGATCACTACAGATTTTAGTGCCTGGTCTGAAGAGAGCCCAAGCCATTCTTAAACTCCAAATGCCAGCACAATTAACTTCAAGACCATGAAATGAATGCTATTTACCAGTGCTACTCATTGCTATTAGCCTTTAATAGGCTTCACTGTTGAGTTGCTCCATGAAACTCACAAACAAAGCTGGGCCCAAAGCTAAAGAGTCAAGCATGAGCAGAGCGGAAACTTTGCAACAGGTCAACAAAGTCAGAAAATGTAATGTTGTATTGTTTTATAAGCATGTTTAAAGCTTTTTTGCATGTTTTCCTGAACTCAATCATCCCAATACACTAATTTACCCTGTAAAAAAGTATGCAATATAAGGGCCGGTTTTAAAGCATAGCAAAAGATGCATAAGACTTATTTATTGCCACATGATATGTTAATCATAGCTATTGTCATTGTATTGTCTGAGCAGATAGGTTATACGGAAATGTGTAAGTCTAAATAGAAGCTCTGCAGAACATTCCCAAATTAAAACTTTTATTGAGTTGATCTTTGCATAGCAAATTTTATAAATAGCTATTCTCTTCAATCTAATGAGTGCACTGGCATTTGACATGTACTTGTCATTATTCTGCTGTGTCATGTATTAATGCAATTGAAGGTCAGTTAATAGAATCTAGTCTGAGAAAGTAGAAGTAAACAACGGCTGACCTCGTTTTCTTCAACATGCTTCATTACATAAATGGTATAAAAAGCCTGGTGAGATTCTGTGTCGTTTCTCCGTGCCCCACTTACAGTGTAGTGTGTGGCTTTGTCACATGCAGTCGGGAGCTGATCAGCTTTGGCTTCTCAATACACTTTATCCCTCTAAAAGAGACCCAAATTCACATTTCAAAAGATTAGGGCACTGAGAACAAAGCCTGTGCGAAGTGAGAAGAGAGAATCTATATGAGAGCACTGTAGGAAAACCCTAGCTTTTCACACTTGGGTCTGCAATGTTTACATGTTTTTTCTTGTGCTTCCCTCTGTCTTGTATGTCAGCTAGAGAGAGCTATTAGCATGTTTTTCACAGTTACAGGAAAGGTAAAGCCCCTAATTAAACTGCAGTTGGAGAAGTAGAATCATCCAAATGCTAAATTGTGAACAAAAAAAAGGAAACTCTTTCTTTATGTGGGTTCCAGTAAAATTGAAATGTCTATTTTACAAAATCGTCTGAAAGGAATTTAAAACAGACAATACAACATAAATGATGGCTGCTTTTCCTGAAGTCTGGTCATGGCTTTAGAGTTGTTAAAACAGGTTTGCGTGTCTGACCTGTGCGACCTTAAGCAAAAGAGTGAAATACAAAAGCAGAGACTCTGGAGATCAGTGGAATGGTCTTCATTGGGAAAGGGTTGGTATTTCTTGCAACAAGTCAAGCATGCTTCACGTTGTGCTTACTGCTCCTCAGGTTGACCTCAGGTTGTCTGCAGACTTGGTCCATGGCCTATTTTAAAAACAGCAGGGATGAGATCACTGTTGTTCTTCCCTGGCATGCACATTTTCTATGTCTTTGTCTTGGAATGGTTTGGGCAAACTCATCAACATTTATTCCCATAAAACAATATCAGTCATGCATTAAAAATTTATGTTTTACATTAGAGTTGGGATTTCTGTCATATCGCATTAACAAAATGGTAATTTTACTATTTACGATTGCTTTTTATATCTTTGTGTAAGCATGTGGATTTTGAATGTCAATGTTGCCCACCAGCAATTACAATATGAGTTCTTTTGCTCATTCACCTGAACTTGTCCCAGACTCAAAGACCCACAGGGCAAAAGTTTTTCATGACATTTGTTGTCTGCTAGGCATCATTCGAACAGCTCACAATCCAGAGAAGTAAATCTAAAAGTTTAAGGTACAAAAAAAACAGTGTATATTCTTTTCCTATTGTTGCAGGACTGCCCGACCTGGTTCCTGATCCCAACTATGTTCAGGCTTCCACCTACATTCAAAGAGCCCACATGTATTCTCTTCGATGTGCTTCAGAAGAAAAATGCTTGTCCAGGTAACTTTGCATTACCTTCACATTACTAATCAATGAGGTACTTGGTTACTTTTATTTTGAGCTTTATATTGGTACTTGTCATCCCTTAAGCCCTGGGCCCTTTGACTGCCTCTTCTCTAAGGACACTGCAGAAATGATAGAGAGGGGCTGTTCCCACAGCTCCTCTGTTTGCCCTCTTCCCATCACAAGAACAGCCATCGCTCAAAGCCCTTTCATATCCTGTCTGAGTTTACAGCAATCACCAACAGATGGCTTGGTGTAATTTGCCATACACTCCAATGTCAGCAACAGCCATATTAGTACTGTGAATCCCAGCGTGTTTGCTCTTTGTTGACCGCCTAGTGCTGAATCTGTGTATTCAGAGATATCCTTGTCTCTTGAATAAATTGTTATAAACACATGCACAGCTTCCAAAATGTTCTTCTTGCTTCTGAGAATCAGATAAGACAATCTTTTTTGACCTCATGTACCTGTGTGTTCCTGCTGTTTAGCTCCGCCTACACTGCTGAGACCACTGACTATGACGTCAGGGTGCTGTTGCGTTTCCCACAGAGAGTGAAGAACAGGGGCACTGCTGACTTCATGCCTAACAGGCCACGTCATACATGGGAGTGGCACAGCTGTCATCAGTAAGTCCCTAATACAAAACATGTCCCACCTAATCATTCTGACCTGCTTTATTGGCTCCACTATGAACTGTTTAGTTTAGAAGCTTTTAGAACCTGTGTCAAGTCCGATGTTATCTTAAAGGAATGCATTAGGTATCTGTGCACATAGCTATATATGCAGTTCTGTTTGTCTTTTACTTAAAGCAACTCAATGCAACTTTTTTTAGAATAATGAACTAAAATTGACAAGTGCTGCTGAAAACTTGTCTCTTTTAGGTTGTAAATTTGTGTTGAATTGGCAAGATATTTATCCTCATGAAAAGGTATCAAGCCAAGCCCCTCAGTCACTCTGAAATATATCTGTTTAACTGGAGAGTATGTGATTGTTTATTTTTTTTTCTTGCATATGAATAAAACTGTTTAGTCACCTAACTATAACCTATTATCAAGGATTTTAAAAGATAAGAATGTTCAGCACATACTAGAAACTTTGGCCAATCCCATGCTTGCTCCATAATAAGGACTACTCCCATTGGTCTACCCCGGTATCAACAAGGAAGTAACAGCTACCGACAGAACAGAGAAAGAGGTTATTACAGTGCTAGATGTCTTTTTACACAGCAAAAAAGAAAAAAAATACTTAACAGAGAAAAGGGAAGCAAAGTAAAGCACAGATGAATATTGGCTATGCTTTCATATAATGTTTAACGAGACAGAACTCCACTGTCACAACAGCAGCAAAGAGCAAAGACAAAGAGCATGTGGACTCAGACAGTACTGCAATATTACTTTTAAGTGCAAAATGTTTCTCTTGTCCAGCTGTTTAGTTTTTTTTTTCTTTGTATGTTTGCAGAAAATTATGAGCAATAAAGCGTTAATTGTTGCCAAAAACAATAACTCATTTTATAGTGGGAATTTATTTTATGCTGAAGTTAGTTAAAAGATCCTAAGGTTATACCTAAGGTAAGACATTTGATCATCTAAACTACTATTTTTATACAATTTTTTTTCTGTATAGTTAAGAAACCAGTAAAGGTACAGTAAACTAGTAAAAAGTCAAAGTAAAAACTACTCATGCAAATATGTAATTATAGGATTTTCTATTGAGTAATATTATGATGTTCAGAGGTCAAATGTCTTCAGAAAGGTCATGTTGTAAAGCTCAATGTAGTCATTAATGTACGTGCACATATAAGACAGGTTCATGTCCAGATGATATGTAATAGGGTCCAGCTAGAATCCATGTTGTGAGTTGTTTTTTTCTTTGAACTTTACAAAAAACTTTATAGATAAGATACAAAGATACATTGGCAAGTGGTTTCTTTTTGGGCAAACATTGTGTTTGGTTCAAAGCAAGTGGTGACTCACTCAACCATCTAGAGACTACTGCTGATTTTTGGCTATTAGTTGCTGTTTGATGCTTATCGTCTATACCTTGCAGACTGCAGTTTATGTTTTTTTTATATGTGGTCTGTTCTCCGTCCACCATCCTCATCTTAGAGGAATGTCGACTGGCAGATCGGAGATTGGCAGTGTTTTTGCTGTCTGACATCAGTCTGCATTTACACAGTGGTTCCCAGGCGGCACAGAGCCAAGGCAATCATTCCACCGGCTGACAAATCAATCCGTTTTTTTACTCTGTCAATTGGATCACACAACCGCTAAAGTATGATGGCAATGATATGGTTTACTTGGACACAGTGTTGGGTGATGAATACATCTCTTTAGGGAAATAAAGTCTTAAATACCTTTCTGTCATTAAATTTTCTGCCCTACATTTTGCCCAAAAAGGTCAAAGTTGACAGTTTTTCTTTTTTGTTGCATTTCAC
Organism: Neodontobutis hainanensis; assembly: GCA_024349245.1. NCBI lineage: Eukaryota > Metazoa > Chordata > Actinopteri > Gobiiformes > Odontobutidae > Neodontobutis > Neodontobutis hainanensis. The sequence goes on along the minus strand of JALDNG010000002.1, from coordinate 8,970,599 downwards.
TTAATTCTTAGCGCCTAGAGACATTGCTATGGAATATACAGTAGACCTGAGTGAAAAAATGTATACATCTTACTACATCTTTTTGACTGAAATGATAATGCTACTACTGTTATCTAGTACTGTTACATTTGGATTCTGATGTCACAATGGGAATAAACCTCAATAAAATGTAATTTGCGCAGGTGCTGAAACTTGCACACATATGAGCTGATAAATTCTAAATGTCTTGTTTGTTGTAACACAAGTGGAAAAAATGACTCTGAATTATGAGGAAGGGTTTGAATGTTTTCTGCACTGCCTACGCTACATTCTCTGTAGGTGACACTATTACAAAGTAGAATCAGAAAGCAAAAGAGCACATTGTTATGCTTCTCCCTCTCACTCGTACACCCACACATACACAAACACTGAGAGTAAATATTAACCTCAAGAGCGCTCATCAATGGATGTCATCATTGGCAACACAAATAATGATGTGGTTACCTCCCTCCTCTTACTCACTGCACACATCTTATGCATAATGTGTGTTTTAAGGGCCGCACCTCAGACAAGTCTATGAATTGAGAGCAGTGTACATCTGCATGTTATTGGAAACAGGTCAGTAAATGTATGCACAACAAAAAGGTCAAAGATTGAGTTAACAACAGACCATTTCTACTTGAAAGCCCCTCTTAATTGGTTCTCCCACCAATGGAAAGAAAGGAGACCTTTTTGAATGGTCAGTTTCTCAGTGGAAACTACCCACTTTCCTTTCCAAGTCATCCTTCAATCTTTGACGGCTGTTCCAGTAAAGCTGTGTTAAAATCTGGGCCACAAGGCCCTTCACTTACCTCACTTCCAAAACATTAAGCAAACTTCACTGAACAATAATGTGAATAATAAATTATGGATGTATGTTAAAACTATATATGTATATATACTGTAAATATTTCAGTATTTAAGTTTAATACACTTAAATACTTAATATGCCTGTATTTAAGTTTACAATATTTATAAAACCACCCATCAGTATAGGCTAATTATCCACCATGAATTTTTTTTTTATTTTTTGCCAGGCAGTCTGAAATTTGAAGACATTGACAAACAATTGACATTCTTTTGTATGAGCACTCTTGAGCTTTGTCTTGTCTTGTCTTTGAACTGTAAGGGTGAGCCAAAGAGTTCTCAAACAGAACCCATGAGATAATATGCAAACTCCATATGAGGCCACTTCTTATCATCTTCTTGCTGTGATGCATATACATTAGAAACATGCTGGCCAACCCCTGGTGTGTCCAAGGAAGGAATTTCCCCTTGGGGCTAATAAAGGGATGATATAAAAATAAAAAAATACTTTATTAATCTATAAATATCTTTAATCTTTATAAATCTACAGCCTCTCTGACCACCACACACCACAACATGCACATATTGCGTACACATTTTCTTCACCAGTGCCACAGACACTGGAGGCAAGGTGGATGAAGTGTCTTGCCCAAGAACACAACAGTATGGGCTGGGGGGAGCAGGGGATTGAACCGCCAACCTTCAACCAATGGCAATTATTTTGGTCGTTGGTAGAACTGGGATGGTCAGATGCTAAAGTGATGCAAGTGAACACACACAGATGTACAAATACACATAGACACACACAGAAAGGATCACACAAACTCCAACTCACATGCCCAAATACATGTGCCTCCGAACACTCCTGCTCATATGAGATCATTAACAGCATTCATACATCATTAGGGTGTTAATGTCCTGCTTCAGTTTACTGTTGTCATTAATTAGCTTACATTGTCCCTTGAACCTTTATAATGTGTTCAGCCAGGGGGCCACCACCTCATCTGTTAACATTTGTTAACAGATGAGGTCCACCAATTGAAAACAATACACCTTTACAAATAAGAACATTTGATTGCTACCTTTAAATGTGTCAGCCGGTCTGGATGACACTACAACCTGAACTGATGTTGTGTTTGTATTTTTTAAGGCACTATCACAGCATGGATGAGTTCAGCCATTATGATTTATTGGAAGTCAGCACTGGCCGCAAAGTGGCTGAAGGACACAAGGCCAGCTTCTGTTTAGAGGACACAACCTGTGACTTTGGACACTTAAAGCGCTTTGCCTGCACAGCTCACACTCAGGTGAGACAGATAACAGTGGAAACACTACAGAGCAATAGATTACAATTTTTTTTGTACAAATTCAAGAATCTGCCTTATATTGCAGTAATAATACAATAACATTCCTCTTTGCATTTTTTTATTCATTTTTTTATTTTTGCCAGGCAGTCTGAAATTTGAAGACATTGACAAACAATTGACATTCTTTTGTATGAGCACTCTTGAGCTTTGTCTTGTCTTGTCTTTGAACTGTAAGGGTGAGCCAAAGAGTTCTCAAACAGAACCCATGAGATAATATGCAAACTCCATATGAGGCCACTTCTTATCATCTTCTTGCTGTGATGCATATACATTAGAAACATGCTGGCCAACCCCTGGTGTGTCCAAGGAAGGAATTTCCCCTTGGGGCTAATAAAGGGATGATATAAAAATAAAAAAATACTTTATTAATCTATAAATATCTTTAATCTTTATAAATCTACAGCCTCTCTGACCACCACACACCACAACATGCACATATTGCGTACACATTTTCTTCACCAGTGCCACAGACACTGGAGGCAAGGTGGATGAAGTGTCTTGCCCAAGAACACAACAGTATGGGCTGGGGGGAGCAGGGGATTGAACCGCCAACCTTCAACCAATGGCAATTATTTTGGTCGTTGGTAGAACTGGGATGGTCAGATGCTAAAGTGATGCAAGTGAACACACACAGATGTACAAATACACATAGACACACACAGAAAGGATCACACAAACTCCAACTCACATGCCCAAATACATGTGCCTCCGAACACTCCTGCTCATATGAGATCATTAACAGCATTCATACATCATTAGGGTGTTAATGTCCTGCTTCAGTTTACTGTTGTCATTAATTAGCTTACATTGTCCCTTGAACCTTTATAATGTGTTCAGCCAGGGGGCCACCACCTCATCTGTTAACATTTGTTAACAGATGAGGTCCACCAATTGAAAACAATACACCTTTACAAATAAGAACATTTGATTGCTACCTTTAAATGTGTCAGCCGGTCTGGATGACACTACAACCTGAACTGATGTTGTGTTTGTATTTTTTAAGGCACTATCACAGCATGGATGAGTTCAGCCATTATGATTTATTGGAAGTCAGCACTGGCCGCAAAGTGGCTGAAGGACACAAGGCCAGCTTCTGTTTAGAGGACACAACCTGTGACTTTGGACACTTAAAGCGCTTTGCCTGCACAGCTCACACTCAGGTGAGACAGATAACAGTGGAAACACTACAGAGCAATAGATTACAATTTTTTTTGTACAAATTCAAGAATCTGCCTTATATTGCAGTAATAATACAATAACATTCCTCTTTGCATTTTTTTATTCATTTTTTTATTTTTTTCAGTGGGACAGTGTACATTAATAAACTTTTTTTTGCATCACATAACATAGTTGCCTTGCATGAGTGTGTTTTTGTCAGTATTCATTTGGGACTGTCTGTTTTGATCCAGGGGCTGAGTCCAGGATGTTATGATACATACAATGCTGATATTGACTGTCAGTGGATCGATATTACAGATGTTCAGCCTGGAAACTACATACTGAAGGTATGAAAGTTACTAAAGTTTTAAAATGGACCGCTCTCCTGATATTTTAATTTTGCAGCATTCTGAGGCTTACACCCATCCCAATAAATCCTTAATGTTTCATTCAGTCAATAGTACAGTGAGCTGCACAAACATTGCAAAAGATTTACGCATTATCACGTTTCATCAAGTTTTTCAAATATAATTGAAGCAGGATTTAGTCTTTGAGATGTCACACATGCTTTAGTAAATGAATATGTTTTCTATCTTTTGTTGTACAGCTTCAGGTTAATCCCAAATTCCTGGTGCAAGAATCAGATTTTACCAACAATGTGGTCCGGTGTAACATTCACTACACGGGACGTTTTGTTAGGACAACCAATTGCAAGTTATCCCAGTAAGTAAAGAAGAATAAGATCATTTAATGCCTGTTGTTTTTCAATTAGAACCTGTTTAGAGCATGTTGTATTGTAAAATGAAAAGTCTGTGCATCTCCACTGAACCGCAGAACAGTCTGTTAGCTAAATGCACTTTTATGAAGAGCCTCAAAGTGTTTTGATATACTTAGTGGACTTAATGGGATTCTAGATGAAATATATAATGATTTAATGCGTTATGGGCTCATTTTCAGTTAAGATTAATAGCCTCTAAGGCTTTTTTCCCCCTTGAAGGAATACATAAGGGGTTTGAACTTTTCAATTGCACTATTAGGAAGTATATCAATTGCACTCAGAGCTCAGTCAGAGCCTCTTGAAGTTGAGAGTTTGGATATTCTTGGGCAAAGCATCATTAGCTTTGAATGCCTAGGCACAATTTCCATAGTTTAAGATAAGTCAAGCACATTTTACATCAGTCACACACTTATAAGATAAAGATAATGCTGATTCATTTTGTTAAAGAAATAACTTAAACAATAAAATATGTTTTCAATGTATATTAGTAATGCATATTTCAATTAATAATTTAAGATGGGAGTAGAGGCTGTGATCAGCCTCTACTCCCATCTTAAATTATTAATTTTTTTGACAAATTTGTAAGAAGTAAGCTTTATTGGTCTTAAAATACTTTTCTGGAAATTGCCCATATGGTTACAATTATTCACTACTAATTATTATTTGTTGTGCTTGTATATTACAGGTCTTGATGAGGCACTGGAAGGCTGAAATACAGCATGACCCTGATTATTCGTCCACTGAAATGTGAATGGAGTCCATTAGTTGTCAATTATTGATGTTTTTCTTCACTGTGCTTTGTGCTGTTTAAGCAGCTCCAGTGGCACTGATAAGGACGTGTTTGAGACTCAGACATGCACATATACCTATATTTATATAATCAGTCTATAAATTGCATAATGGATATTACATAGAGCTAGTCCAATAATGACCCACAGTTTAGATCCCTGAGAGGTATTTTTTTTTACTATTGTCCCCCAAATCTATTTCTTGCTGGGTGTCCAGGCCACTCGGGTTTTGACTCCAAGAGCAGACACATCATTGATTTTCAAAGGACGTATTTACTGTGTCTGCACACAGCAACAAACATTTATGCATCCCCCCAACAGAGCAGCTCTGTTTAAATTATAAATAAAGCGTCAAATGGTGCTGGTGCTAAAATGAGCAGCTCCAGACAAGTCAGGGTTCAGCTGCAATCGAACAAATAAAATTAGGGGACAAAGTCTTCCCAGATGCATTCATGTGGGGACAAACACACTGAGCAGTGACTCAGAAAAACAGTAATATATTCCACTTTTTCCTCGGAGGGTCAGTCTGGGATACTGTCATTCTAAGGCACATCCTTATGCTGTGTTAACAGAAGAAAGAAGACCAACGGGTGATATTTGCATTTGTCAGCTCCTTTTAAATTTAACATCATAACACTAAGATGCATCATCACTTCTGGGCTATAAAACCTTCTATAATGTCGCTCTTGCCCTTTCATTTCAGTTTAAAAAGCAACTGAAAGCCCAACTGGCAGAAAAGAGTTGTTTTGTAGAAAACATGACTCACAGTATGTAAGCTGTAAGTCAACAATGCTTCAGGCTGTTCTCTTCGAATACCAGCACTGGTCAGATAGGCACATAGTCATCTATAGCCTTTAAAGAATGTACATACACACATTCCACTGCCGCATGACTTAAAAGTGACATTTTGTACTGATTATATTTGTTTACTTTGTTGTTTGTGATAGTCAAACAACTTCTAGATATATTTTTTGCTTAATACATTTGAATGATTGCTTGAGCATGTGTTCTGAAAGAAAGGATATACATATGTGCAATGTAATACAAAGTGCCAGAATGCTACCTCTCAAAACAGGTGAGCTTCAATTTCCCGTTAGCCTTTTGATAATCACTGAGAAGCCTCCAATGACTCACCAACCTATATATGCCTATATCTATTATGGTAGAACACATTATTGGCAAAGCAGAAAAAGTCACAATACCCCAAATACAAATGAAATAAAACTATAAATATGATTGATGACTTTTAATCTGTGTAGTCACTGTTCTGTCTTGTTTTATATATACTGACCAAAGGCATTGATCATTTCTCATTTCTCATTCATCTGTTGCTGTCTATTTGTGACATCTGGTTGTGATAAATGAATGTACAGCACAAATGTAGGTGACAGTTGTGGAGCATCTTTGACATGGTGATGGAATTTGTATTTTCCCAACAGTGAACACCTGTCAAAAAGGCTTTTACACATTGCTAGAAATGGATTTTGAACACTATGCAGGATCATTACCGCAGCTGCCGCATGCGAGAACACCTTAGACCTATCCGTGGACTTAAAAGTAATGTTGTATGACGGATTTGACAAGTTCTTGAATCCTTGCCCCTCATAAAATTTTAGGTGTGGCATGTTTAATGCATAAAGGCTGATGGTGTATGGTTCAGGCACAGATGCAAATGTAACCTTTGGAAATACCTTATGTAAACACCACATACTGTATGTGGTACTTACTAACAGCTAAATGTGTGGTGTTATAGAGAAAGAAAGCAGAAAATAAAAATATCAATTATGTCCAATATAGTTTGACCAATAAATAATCAGAAAGACAAAGAGGAGTCTAGAAAAGAAAAACATTCAGTTATTATCATATGACACCCTAGTTAGTATATATATTATTTATAGACTTTAAATTTTTTTTATTTAACTAAAGCTATCTAAAAGCTCGTTTGAATAGTGCAGCTGTGAAAGAAGACACTGTAAAACTCAATTAGGCAAATATTATGCTACAGAATTCACATTTTTACATTTGCTCTGTCCAAACATGACCATGGCCTCTGCAGTCGTACTTCCTCTGGTGCAGACATCAGCCCATCCCGAGCTCTGCGCCTCATTTTGTGCTGCAGTATGTGCCGTACCTTTAATGGCTCAGAGCATACACGTTTGCTTGTCATTGTGTAATTCTGTGTGTGAAGATTAAGGGATAATTCTAAATGGGGGAAAAAAAAACAGAAATAAAGTACCGCACTTCCTTTGCTTGTACAGTATTTGCATGCAGCTCCCTTCTAAGTAGCTTAAACAGAGGCTAATAGACCTCAGAGGAGTAGAAGCAGGAATGTGCACTTCACCCTTTTACTGCTCCATTTTCCTGTTATTGAAATGAGAAAGGCAAACTGCAGCAAATTCCTCACTGTCGTGTTTAACACTGCTGTCAAAACGAAAAAGTACACACATAAAGACTTCTTCACTATATTTGAATATGTATTACCTGTGCTACAAGGTGTTTCCAAAATCATTTCAAACTGTTTGCACATCTAAGCTAAGGACAGAAAAGTACAGCAAGCCTTGTACCAAAAGTGCAGCAGGCACATAATGTACTACTGAGAAATGTAATATACATGATGCATAGTGTCAGGGATGCCAACGCAAGCATGAGAGCAGGAGCTGAAACTGGAACAGGAGGAGACTGCAGGGACAAATTAGCAAAAGCAACGTGGAGTAAGAGCAAAGAATGGCGGCGTGTAGATAGAGAGGTCACAACACATTAGACAGGCTGTATAAGTCTAACTACTCTGATCAGTTAGGATATGTTTTGTCAGTGCACTTCCTGAGCTAGTGTTGAAACCAAATGATTTAAAGAGAGTAGCAGCATGTGGTGGAAATGGGCGCACACGTCTACATAAATGTCAAATTAGGTTGATCCCGGTGTGGTCCCAAAATATTTGCAGAGAAAGCTGATTTAGGCCTAGCCTTAGCTTGTGCTAAGGTTTGTTTTTTGCAATGATTGTCACATAATAAACACATGAGGTTTACTATTTACCATAATGTGTACTTTAAAACAGGCCATCTTGTCACTTGTGCCGTTCACACTTATATTTGTGCATTCATGTGTAAGTCGGGTTCAGGTTAGCAAGCTGTTATTGTTTCATCAGAATGTTTCTATATGCAGACTGGCTCAATGAATGAATAATTTAACACAACAATCAAGTCAGATCGAACGTTGTATTTTTTTGTATTCAAGAGTGAATGCTAATATTGAATCAAATATAGAATGAAACACTAACACATCTTCCATCTTGGTTCTTATGTGAATTAACTAAAAAGTACTAATGATAGCATATACCAAATAAATATGATATGTATAATTGAACATTTAAACTTAAATTACATTTAACTTAAACAAGTGCATTTAATACTCCTCATGTTACGTGTATGGCCATGTTTAGTTACAACAGGTTGTACGGTTATTGCCCAAACAATCAGATGTTGAAATTATTCTTTTGTAAGATCTGATAACATTATGCAAACTATAAGCTTTACTGTTTATCTACTTAATATGTAAGGCTGCATGTGAAGCAACAGGCTGCAGTTTCTATTAATCCGCTGCGTGAGCTCTGAAAAATGCTGGCACATGATCAAAAAAGGCATATGGCAAGTTCAGCTGTAGTGCAATGTAGTGAAGTTTCATGAGGAAAGCTTCTAGACTGTGCGCCGTTCAGGTTGAAACATGATAAGAGTAAATCCATTACACATGTAAAAATACTCAGCTGTAGGCACCAACTGTTGCATGTGATGTTGGATAAGGAGACGATCTGTAGAAGGAGCTGTAAAAACCCCTGAAATGAATATTGCACTTTTGAACAAGCTGCATTTATTCTACCAGGATACTTATGTTCAGCGTTTTACAGCTGTGAGCTTACAGCCTAATTGAGGAAACAGATCAAGAGAAGTGAAGCACGACTGATTAGATCTTCCAGCATTCTCCATGGCGAGACGTCATTGAAAACACAATTCCGGGCAGGATTGAAGTCATAAGTTGATTGCTGCTGATGGTAAAAATGGAAAAGTTTTAACTACCACTACTACCGAGAATTAGGTTTAGAGTTTAGTCTGGTCTTTGGTGTCAGTAGCAACTTTTGTCTGTTTCCAAACCCAACTTGAACCGTGTGCACTAAGTTGACAGTGAGTGATAGCTGAAGAACATGACTCGATACCTCTATTTTTCACTTAAGTAGGTTTATGTGAACATAATTGAATTTAGTGGAAAGAGAGAATAGGCAGTGGTTGGCAAAACTGGAAAGCCCACCTCAATACTTGAGGTGTAATTTCTGCAGAGTCTACTGTGGCACAGTATCAAGGCCACAGGTAATTCATCTTCTGGCTCCAGCATGCCTTGTGACCTAATTAAATGAATAAAGATGTGAAGAAATCTTCATTTCCGAAGGGATAAACACACAGCTGCACAGGAAAGGTAAGAGGGAAGGCTTCTCTTTGTAAGGAAGAATAGCGGCAGATGAAAACCCACTGGCAGGGAAATCACGAATAGCTGAGGACATTTAAATAGTGACGGGGAAAGCAGCGTTCTGATTTACATGCAGCTGCAGTTGCTGGCTCATTTGTTTTGATAATGGCTCATCCTGCACACACTTTATGCAGAGCTGACTCCACTGCATATATATCTGACTCAGTTAACAAACATCTCACTTTCGTGGTACATGCTATACTTAATGGGGACTTGTGTCAAACATCTGGCTTTTCTGCCTATCTTCAACTCATTTCCTTCATTTTCTTGACTCATCATTTTAAAGGAAAGCATATGCAAATTCCTCCTGTGTCCCAGGAGTCCACATAGTCACAGACACTACCGAATAAATTCTCATTAAGACTTTACTTTCCTGAAATTGAACTCGGGATATTGTTGTTTGTAGTCCCAGGCAATTGGAACAAATGAGTGGCTCTTGTAGAGGGAAGATAGGCTTCTAGCTTTAATCAGGTCTTCACTTAATCCCGCCTTCTTCCTCCAACCAATCAGCCCCCGTGGAGAGTATTGATGATAAAGTCCGCTGCAGGGAGCGACGACCCTCCTCTCTGCACTGACAGCCCCATATTTCACCACACTCGTCCTGCACTGTTCCGGGGCGAGGTGCGTCATCAGGCCGCTGGTAGCAGTGCTCCTGCTCCGTAACCGGACTAACGATGGAGAGTACACAGGCCGTCCTTTTTTATGTGGCCAGTTCTCTTTGGAACTGCTGATTTGTATATGTTTGTCCAACACAAAGTCCAGCTGGGACGACAGACACAAACCCCTCTGTGTGACACAAGTCAGTGGGGGAGTCAACATTTTGGGAAATAGTTGCCAGCTAAATCAAAAGAAAGTTACTTGAAGCTGCTTTAACACTGTGAGAAACAAACCAAACCATGGGAAATCTTATATCGGGCCTTACACAGGAAGTTAACAGTGATCTTTGAAAGAAATGAGTGACTATCAATGTGTGCAAAAACAATAACAAAATTTTTTAAACGATTTACTGACATGCAGCAATGTTTATGTGGAGGTTATTGCTTCACTTACAGACCTCATTTTTAAAGATCTGTGAAGTTTCTATATGTATTATACTTAAAGCAGTTCTAATTATTCTTTTTTGTATATTTTAACGTTCAGGCATACAGTGGCAATTCACTGACTGACCCCAGATGAAAATGGAGAACAAGCAGATCACATTCATAAATAATCCTGCACATTTAGAGTGTTGTGTGGTCGTAGGTATTACACACTCATTTTTGTGAAACAAGTGTGGTTTTAAATCATATCATTTATAAATATGTTGGTTTCATCTGGTAACTCAGCATTTCATTTGCATTCATTCGATCAAAACATCCTCAGGATTTCTTAAATCAAATAACTCCTTGCAGACGCACAGACAGATATTTTCCGTCTGTTCGTCCATTAAAATAAATAAAAAATACAGTGTCTGTGAGGCTTGAATCTTCATGAAGCGCTGCTGTATATTCCACAGCTGTAGCTCGGCCTGTTAACTTGAAAACACATGTGTTTACTGTCACAGCTTGTCACGAGAGATTTCATTGTGTACAGCAATTACAGCATTTGTTGGTGGCTACTCCTTGGTCTTCTGGGGTTCTGCAACACTGCTGTATAATTTCCTTCTCACTCCCCATTGTCATTTCAGAGTTCTCTGGACAGTGGCAGCATACATATCCTTTGGATTCTGGATCTGATGAGTTGAGTCCTATTATTACCTTCATCACATCATCTTTGAGCAAAAACTAAATAAGGTTCTTTGTTCTGAAACACATTTCTGCGTGTTGAACATTTAACAATACCAAGGTCACACAGTGCCCCCAGTGGACACTGTGTGTGACAGAAAAGGTAGGTCTATGACAGAGGGCTAACAGCGCCACCTAAAGGCAAACGCTTAGTATAGTTGTATTGTAAAGGTGTGTGTGTGTGTGTGTGTGTGTGTGTGTGTGTGTGTGTGTGTGTGTGTGTGTGTGTGTGTGTTTGTGTGTGTGTGTGTTTGGGGGGGAGGTAATGTATTAAAAACAAGTATCATAGATAAACGATGACGCGTGAAACAAATCTCAATGTAAAGCCTTTAACGTGAATGCATTAGTTTAGAGTAAGTTTTTAATGTTGTTAAGATGACAGAAACATGTTTTTGTGAAACATGCTTTAACTCAAAAGGTGCTATGTTCAAAACTTTGGAGGGTTATGGTTATAATCCATAATAATTTGATCCATAATTTTACTACAAAGCACTACTTTAAAAGATTAAAATAGTACATAGGTCAACTGTGTCAACTTTGCCTAAAGCTGTGTAAGTCATGTGATAAATATATGTTGCTATAACCATGGCAGTCCATGTAGCCTACATTTATTATGTCCCTTCTTTATAAATGTATTACGTGATGTCTTCAATCCAGTTTATGGTCTGAGCACTGAATAACAAATGAGCTGAAATTCACTTCCAAACAACCTTATGATGCCTCTGAGCTGAGCTTTTACCTCCACAGAGGGGTAGAGCTTCTTTGCAGTTAACAAGTCCAGCTCATAAAAGGCAACCACTCCATATAGCCGTGTGTGTAACCTTGAATACTACTGAGAAAGAACACTCAAACCTGGTATTTGCTGGCATGAGTGGGTGTGTAGAGATTTCAATGATTCTCTGAAGCCCTTTTCAGGAAATAGGAGAAAGGCGGACGGCTTGAGGGCGTAACAGAGTAAAGGGAAGGCAGAAAACTAGAAGAGCAGAAAAATACGGGGTGCCAAACATGAAGACTGAGCAGTAATGGATAAATACTGGAAGCTTGCATTTCAAACTAAACTAAAGGCATTAGCACCTCTGAGTGGCCAAAGACCCGCACAGCAAGAACAGCTCTAATCGGTCTCTCTTTAGGCATGAGAACAGTTCTACCAAACTGGATCAGGAGGTTAGTGAGGTAGGTTTAGGGTTAACCGGGTTTTTGGTATCACAAAAGCTGGTTCACGTTCAGTCGAGGTTTCACTGTGGTAACTTGAGCTGCACGGATAACCTGCTCTGGATCAGGTTAAGTTGCAGGTAGACGATAGAAACACGGCTCACTGACCAATTAGAAGTGACAAACGAGCTGCGGGTGTCGAGGAGGAGGGAAGAGACAGAAAAACAGCCCAATATACAGAGATGACACTGTAAAGCCATGTCATATTGTAACATAGGCTCAAACACCTGAATGACATTGTTTCTTACAATGGGTTTTATAGTCAGTTATGTTAAAATGAACGGATTAATAGACCTGATATTAGACATACTTATTTTATTGCCGTATTTACAGCGTAAATGCCTCTCTTTGAACTTAATCAGGCCTATAGGCTCATTCAGTCTTTCGTGTTTTTCATTATTAAACTTAACTCCTTACCACAACCTGCTTTGTGATACCACTATCAGTCACTATTGAACTGCAAAGAAAGATGATAAAATTACTCAGTGCTCATAAGAAGTGGTCAAAGAGAAAGAATGACCTCTTTGGTTTGCATTTGAATCAAATGAAATTACATTTCTTCTCATTTTTATTAACAATAACTACAATAACAAATCAACCATTTAAGTAAAAATTAAATTTCATTGTGATTTTAATTGAAACACATTACTAATTACTTTGATTTAAACAATAAAAATATGACAAACACAAGGTGTAATTCAAAATGCTACAATAATAACAACAACACAATAATTAACCAGCACCACACACATGTTTGCCAAATGCAACTGCATCCACAATAAAAATCTTTGGACTCAAAGTGACATCCAGTAGTAGTTATCCATTCATACTTCAGTATGTTCTGACACTGTTGCTCATACTTTGGCATAACGCTCATGTTTTTGACATCTACTTGTTACAGGGGCTACATCTGGTTCTGATTGTACTGTGGGCTGGAGTACTGGTCCTGCATGGCCCCCGCAGCTGCCCCCATTGCTGCCTGCTGAGCTGCTGCCTGGACGTGAGGGTTCTTCCACGCTCCAGTGGCCCACTCCTCCTGAGCTTTGGACATGCTCCCCCCACTGCCTCGGTATAAGTTGTGTACCTGCAGATGATTACCAGTAAGATACGTATGTAAAGTTCTTATTCATCCAGGCCATGGTATACTACACTATTTAATAATAACTCATTTAACAGATTAGTTTACTTTATAGCTTTAAACCAATTTACTTTAGCCCTAAATTTAGTTTAAAAATTTTAGAGTATGAAAATGTATGTGCAGTTACAATTGAGCAACAGAGAGTGCCATTGCATCACCAAATAGAGAGCTCTTTCTTTAGATATCACTATGGCAAAGACAATTTTACACACATCAGATGTACATTGTGAACATAAGTTTATATAAAAATATGATGTACAAGTCCTTACCTTCGTCAGGGCAATGAAGGACAGAGAAGCAACTGCAGTAAACATGATTGTTGGGACAAGCATGACCAATGCAATCAAAATATTATAGCTGAAGTAGGAGATTGTAGCCAGCCAACCACTGCCAAGGACAAACACACAGATTTATAATTGTTTTACACCAACACTGACAATGACTATGTTGTTGAATAGTGCTGTCCTTCAACATGTTACTGCTGCTGAACATCTGGATTTCAAATATCAGTAACTCTATGGACTTTCAATGGGGCATATACACGTTTGAAAGGTTTTATAGCTCATCACTCATACTAGACATGAATATATCCAAGTGAACATGGTGACATTTGTAAATTTAATGGAGACTGACATAATATTAATTTCAGATCATTAGCTTGAGTCAGGTGACATTTTGGGGCTGTCTTTAACTGCCTCTCAAAATCTAATAACAGGGTAATAATATGAGTTATATGAGGGCCGTTTCTGATGGTCCATCACTGTCATGTTAATGAGTGAGTAAAAGTGAGTAAAGTATACTGCACTTTAAAGCTAACTCACTTTATAGTGCCATAGTTGAAAATGAAAAACAGTTTTTGTGTATGTCTTGTCTACATAAGACACATTTAACAGAGTGTAAGATATTTACTATATTCACACAGAATAAAAAATACGTTATGATAATTATATAAACACATTTTTTTGGGTGATGTCTTCTATACACTGGCACAGTCAGATACACAGAACCTACCATACTCCCCATCCAGGGATGCCTATGCTCTGAATGATGCTGATGCCAACTTGGGCCATGAACACAAAAAAGAACATCATGAAGTTGAAAGAACTGTCACTCCTAAAAAAAAAAAAAAAAAAAAAAAAGGAAAGTACATTTAACAAAGCACAAAATTCCTCAGTACATTTTAAAATAAAGTGCTCTACGAACACTCATGGGTTTGTTTCCTTCTACTTATCCCCATGGTCACCGTGGGCTGTCTATCTCAGCTGACTAGTGTATGATTTAGAGTCACCAGTACACTTGTTATACTGTATATGTGCATGTCTTTAGGCCGTGGGAAGAAGAGAACATAGAGTAACAGGGAGAAAATACTCTCCACACAGAATGGAGGCGGCAGGAGTGTCTCTGACTAAGAAAAGTCAAAAAGACAAATTAGGATCAGTGCAGCACAATTCATGTTCAAAGATCTGTATCACATTTAACAAAAAGATTTTCTTGTCATGACAAGATTTGGGACACAAACACAAATCAAATTAACGACAAGGGTCTTATACACAAATAGGATCATCCTGGTTCCTGGTGTCCATATTGTTCACTTGGCTTAGCTTTGTGTTAAGTTTTAAACAGGCTTGTTTCTGCTGAAAGTAGAAACAAGTATGTTGTCCATCTATGATTGACATTTGTGTTTCGGTAACATTTTCCTTATGCTTAACCATAACCCTACATTTACTGGGTAGCAGCTTATACATAAATAAAAAACAGTTATAAGAAAACATAACATTTATGTTAATCCTTTCATATAATGAGATAATGTAAACTTGAATATTAGTTAAAGTGACTATAATATAATGTGTTCAACATTTTTATTGACCTGGAGGAACATACTTCCATACAAATCAGATATTTGCAGATATGTGGATAGTTTATCACATATTACTAGGTTTTTAAAAAATTCCAAAAAGAGCTTACATTTTTGTACATACAAGATCCCCTTACACTCACACAGGGATCACCATTACACACCACTCTGCTACTGTCTACTTTTTCTTCAAGTAGGGGTTTACTAACTATTAGCACTATTAACTGTTAACAGCAGGTATTATGCTAACTAGTTATAAACACAAGAATTTACAACAGATGTGTGTGCTGCATAATAATACCTCAGAGATCTCTGATGGTATCCTTAATAAAATGAAAACCAACTATGGTTGCTATAGTTATTGTTACAGCTCTTCTGGACCTATGCATCTATTATTCTTTATCATTCCTGGTAGCTCTTGCAGCTGCTGTGTGACAGTTATAATGTAATATTCCCCATGACAGATATCTGTGCCTAGTGAGGATGGGTAAATGGCACATGGAGGGGATATAGGAAATGTTCTGGGTGTCATGTTGCCTGCAGGGGATCGGCTTCAAACATTTATAAACGCTGCTACTTAGCACTTTACCTGTGATACTGCGAAAAATGTGTTTAAAGTCATCAATCATAATCAGAGTAGAGCAGGCCATTGCCTCAAGCTAAACATACATTGTTAAAACAGCAAGCAACACACTAACTATGCAGTATTTATAACTGTTCTCATTTAGTCCTGTACTCAGCATTTGACTTACCTAAATGCTTTATAAATAGGCCTGAACCAACACACATAGGAGCAGGGGGTGAACATGATGAGCCAGATGATGGACAGACCAAAGTTAGTTACTCCTCCACCCCCAAACATCCAAGCAAAGCAGCCAATGAGATTCACGGCAAGTGTTGCACTGTTTACTGTAAGAATAAAACACATGTGAACGCAAACGCTTTGGAAATGATTTCAATTCACATTCAATGCTGCAGAAAGGAACATGCTTTTTTTGACAGTTAGAGGAAAGACAGACAGCATAATGTTCTGTAGATTAAAGCGTCTCACTCAATGGCTCTTTATGAATGTTGGTTCTGATTATTGTCATTAATTTAAGGTGAGGTGCTTTTCAGTTTGCACTCAATCTTAATAAGTGAAGAATCAGTTTTAAATTTGGATTTATGGAAAATATTGAAAAATATGGTGCGCTTCACGAGAGGATAAAAAAGAAAACACAGCTGGATTATGCCATCTTTAGTTAATTCAATACCTTTCAGATAAAAATAAAAACATTTTTCAAATGATTTCCACATGCGCGATGAGAACATGATTCAAAATTAAATTCACAGCAAAATGTGCAAAAAAAAAACAAAATTAATGACATAAAGCACAATGTGACACGACAAGCTTAAATGTAGCTTCAAGGGCATAAAATAGTTTTGCATGACATTCAGAAGTGGATGTGGACTCAAAGTACCTGATGTAGTTTATATTTACAGATAAAGGGCACTCCTGCAGAAAGAAAGTTGCAATGTTAGTTGCAATTCTTTATGTCAGTTTGGTGTTGCCTTTAACACTGGCATGTAACAAAGTAATCCAGACAAAATATGGTCTCTGAATCAGCGTGTCCATTAGGTTAGATACAAGTGAATGATGAGAAGACCATTGTGGACTATCTAATCTAAATGTACTGGCTTTGTGGCCTAATTTTGCCTTTTACTTGTGTGTTGTTCAATCAATAATGATACTAATCCTAAATGTATTCTTTTTGCTGTTCTCTCTCAGCTCAATCGTCTCAACTCATTCTTCAAGAACAGAAAGAGAGCTGTCATCCGAACACAGCCAATCTACTGCAATTTCCCAAAACACCATTGTCTTGCTTTCTTATGGTGCAATAAACTTTAATAAAATGCTTTAGGGGAACTTATGACACAGTGGTAACTCAGAACATCTGGTCTGTGCTCTCACACATTATCCTATAAAACAGTCAGTATATCACAGCTATAGCCAATAAAATGTTTTTTTTTTTGGGCGTGCCATTAAAAGACCCTTGTAAACTATCTCTCAGATGTTAGCTGGTCAATTCTGAAGTGGAAGAAATGTTCTCCTATTTAATGGCATCTTCTAAACCAGGCCTACAGGTATTGCACGGTAGGCTACCTAAAATGTTCTAGTCACTCACATATCCACAGGTGATACATTTTCCTGCACAAGCTGCGGTGCTGTTCAGGAATTTCATCAAAGTCCTGATAGAAACATGGTTTGAGTGGGATGAAACCCGGAAGAGGAGGGAAGTTGGGTTCTGCAAAACATAACTGCATAGTTAGACAAGCCATCTTTAACGTGGAAGTGACCCATATATTCTACTGACCAGCCATTTAGAGATTTTAACAGGTTTCTTTTGGCGAACAGTCGTCTTCAACCTGTCAAAATGGCAAATAATAAATTCCTGCACGCATAAAACGCAAACTTACATGATAACACAACTGTTTTCTTCTTTCACGGTTTAATGGTAGGCTGGAGAAATTAAATAAAGTAAATCTTACGGCCACAACGCTAATATTCCCTTAAAAAACTGTTGTTGTCGGAGCTCTATGATGGTGACCTAACCAGGTTAAAAAAGGGCTACGAGTCAATAGACTTGAGTGACAGTAATAAGCTAGCTAAACTTCAAAGTGACTTGTGTAGACTACCCTATATATATTTTTCTAAACCGCTCAAGCTAACGCGCACAGGAATTACAGCGTTCACAACAAACATAAGCTCCTTACCTGGTTAACAGTCACTTCTCTCTTTACAGTAAACCGTTCAATATTGAAAAGTGCCTTTGACAACGTGATAAAACTTCAGGTCTAAAGAACATGGAAGTCTATAAAGCTAACATTATTTCCTTTGACACAATTTAGGAGAACGATAAAGCCTGGTGTCTACCAATCAGCGCTGCTGTCACAATGATCATGACCAATAGAGAGATTACTGTAATCCTGGGATTGGTCCAATCACGGTTGAGCACTCTGTCCAAGGTGCTGAACTACACTCAGACGCGTGCCATTCATCTTTAATCTTAAGAGTGTTTTTTTTTTTTTTGTTTTGTTTTTTTTAGTTTAAAAAAACTTTGAAATTGGTGAGGCCTATTATTGTCTTTTAAAACTTGCACAAATCAGAGCAGTATGGAACATGTTTTTGTTTTTTTAAGAGCACATACCTAAAATACAAACATAGAACATGAGAAAAATACCTTAAGTATATGTTTTGTAGTTATAACAACACAGAATTAAACTGAGACATAAATATAACATTGCGTCCAGCAGATGTCGCTGTGTGACTAGTGTGGCAGATTTAGGGGAAAATGATGAAAGTAGTTCTCACGTGCGGGAGTAGGCTTACAGATTGCTGGCTCAGAAGGACGGTTTGTGTGCCAGAGTGAATGAATGAAAGTGCGAGGCAAAAAAAGACCTTGTATGCACTTCTCCAATATGAGGCCTAACACTAAAGCCTTTTATTATTTTTGATATTTTTCTGACATGAGACAGTGTTTCCATACAGTTGTCACAAAAATCCAGACTTTAGTGTGTGTGTTTTTTTTATTGTCTTTAAAAAAAAAAAGAAGATTTTTTTAGACTTATTCAGTACAATACATGACTGTAGGACAAATTGTACTGATTGGCTATAAAGCCCAGCAAACCAGCTCACAATAGGTGTGGGACTAAATATATGTATTATTTGTTACTATACATGAATGTAAAACACAACAGACAGACATAAGCAAAGTGCTTTTAATATATAATAATATATTTATTCCCTCTGCCTTTCTTTTCACTCCAGTTCAGGGCCAATCTCTTTTCTCAGCACCTCAAATATTCAACAACAATTCAGAAATTCCTTATCAACATCTTTATTTAGACTAAATGGCAGGTAATGCATTTGAACTGCAATTGAAATGTAAAGGTAAAAATAAATAAATAAATGAGAAGTATAAGTAATATGAATTATTTCATACATTTTCTTTTTTTTTTTGTATTCCTCTCTTGCTGCTCTTGCATGCTGAGAGTGCAAATGCAGTTTAAATGAGGTAGATATAAGTGGCTTTTGTTGGATACTCAATATCTCCGCTTGATGCTCTAAATCTCGGCTTAGTGCCAACATGTCCTAGCCCTATTGTCCTCCTAAAGAACACCATTTGCCCAGACACCCTCTAAAAGCCCATGTGCCACCCTTGTCTTAGTTTCTATGGAGACGCTTTCCTTCAGCCCCAGCATGTGGATGTCACGCCTCCAGCTAGAAGAGGTGGAATAACATTGTTGCAAGGCAATCATACACCAACATCATTTGCATATCCAAACTTGAACTATGGACCATAGCATACACTGTTTGTTCACCAAACATTCCCCAGCGCTTAATTTGACCCACTAGAAACAGACATTGATGTTTATAATAACCTACATTGGGTATTTCTGGGGGAGATGGGAGAAGAAAACAACAGAGAAATTATAAAACAATATGTTGCAAATGTACTTGTAGCGCTATAATGTCTTCTGTACTGCTCATGGACTGTTCTGCATTCTGATCAATGTGTATCTTTTGTATTGCTTTAAGAAGCTGCTGTTGTCATTCCAAGGCTCTTCCAGCTGAGGGCACTGTTCCATCTGATTGGCATTCACTGTCCATTTAGTGTGTCCTCACTTAACCGCGAGACATTGTACTGTCAGAAGAAGCTGGATGTCTCTGACCTTGAAAGTGCTAAAAGACAACTTTTCAATGCACAACATCACTGACTTGATAATATGTAGCTTATGTAACTGTGACCTAGAGACAAAGGCAATATCAAATAGAGGAAAAATATGTGCTTTTAAGTACATTTTTTGTGAAGAACTGTAACAAAATTGAACGACTTTTTAGACAAGCCCAAACTTTGTGTTGCATCAGTAACTTCTTCTAACAAGTGAGTATAATACAATCTAAAACAGACTAGACATCAAATACAAAAACCATAAAGCATTTAGGACAGCCAAAGACTTAAAATAAAAAGGATATTGATTAAAAACATTTTTGACAATAAAGAATTTATATTGTCTGCTTTCTATAAAGGGTTTTGAGTATTTCTACCAATAAATGTATTGTTTGCCTCCACATGTTCTTGATGTATTCTTTTTTTTCCTGTTTAGTAATCCAACATGTGCATAAGGCCACAATGCACAATCCTCATCCATGCTTATCCCAGGTTCTCATCATTTGTTTTGAAAGGCTTTATTAGTTATAAGTTTTGTGCCAACATTAGATGGCAGTAAATCCAACACACACATATTTAATAAAAAATAATCAATATTACCCATTTTGGCACATAAACTCTTTAAAATTCAAAAACCACTAAGCACGGAGTAACTAATAAACTGTACATTGGTCTATAAACATCTCTGTACATTTCATTATTGTTATAGGAAAAATAAAGACTCCCATGAAGTCAGTAATGAGAGAGGAAAGGACATTTACTAGCACCTTAAGATATTGCTGTTAATACAGAAAATAACAAAAATATTTAGTGAAAAGGCTGACTCCTTAGCTCCAGTCTATTTTTTCTGTACAATATGATATTGTCTGTACATTAAATTTGAGGGAATAAAAGCAACCCCACCACCAAGACAAGTGAACCTCTGCTGTTTGAACCAAGTAGGACGGTTTAGTAATTGGTTTTTCCAAACAGACCATTATGTGTAAATATTTTTTGAAGAAATTGTCCTGCTTTGCGTTTTGCTCCTCAGATTTTCCAAGTCTTTTGATATTTGACTTCTTGGAAAACCTGCACTGTAGAAATATGGTTTAATAATTCCTGTAGCTCAGGTTTTAATATTCATCAAAAGTGACTCACATGTGACTCAAGCATTAGTGGCACTGTTTTTTTTACAAACCAGGGGTTAGTAATTGCAGATTGGTGCTCATTACATCACACTTAACCCTTTATTATTCTGCTAATTTTTCTTACTCAAAGATGACACTTGATTTTATTTAGAAATGTACAATTCAACTAAATCTGTTTTCCAAAAAGCAAGGAAAAGTTTGTGTTTAATGTGACTTTGTTTGGTATAGCCATTTATAATCTATTGACATTTTCTAAATATATTTTATGTAATGGTTATTACGTTGTCATCACATAATACCTTAGTGATTAAAAAAAAAATACAGTGGTTTCTCTTCTATTATTTAGGCCATATGTTGTCTTTCAACAACGTTAATAAATACTGTAAATTCTATTAATAACATTGTGTAGAATAATTGATCAGAAGCTGCAAGTTTGTATTCATTATATTATGGCAGCAGCAAAGGAAAATGGAAATTTAAGGAAATTCCAGCTTGACCACAATCACAGAGGACACAGCAGCACTATTAGTTTCTCAATGTAATCACATAATCGGATGGCTCTGGCATTTGCTCTAATCAGACACCTGGGGAACAAACCCCCATTTCATTTCATCAGCTTAAATCAATCCC
Source organism: Neodontobutis hainanensis (assembly GCA_024349245.1). NCBI lineage: Eukaryota > Metazoa > Chordata > Actinopteri > Gobiiformes > Odontobutidae > Neodontobutis > Neodontobutis hainanensis. The sequence continues at coordinate 8,948,731 of JALDNG010000002.1, read as the reverse complement.
ATATCAGTATTAAGTGACTACACTGACAAGATGTCTGGCTGCACAATGTAATCTTTCTGAAAGGAATGTTCATTGCAGACATCTTTGATTACTTGCTTTTCTTTTTTTGTGTTTTAGGCAATTTTCAGGCTAGAGTAGGCTATTGTGCTCCTCCTCAGTCGATGACAGATTTAAAATGATTTATAAGATTATTTCTACCCATGAAATGCCACATCTAACTGCCTCAAGCATCTTTGTGTGGCTGTGAATGTGCATGGTGATGCTGCGATTACAAGTGATGCTGCATGCACTGCACCAGGCAGTCTTTGTCTGCTGAGAGAAGGCTGGGCTCCAGCTGGCTCCTGCTGCGTGTTTGCATGCAGAAGTCAGAGGGTCCTCCAGCACTCGGTGCAGGAGGCGAGCTGTGTGATTGATTGGGATGCACACCACCAACGCCCCCGTTACCACCCTCTCCTCCTCCTCCCGCTCCTTTTCTTGCCTGCTCTTGCTTTGGGAGCACATGTGCCTTTTGCTGTTCTCCATTTTTTTTTAGCCAGACTCTTAAACCTTTTGACAAGAATTTTATAGATGTGTTGTGATTATGGAAACACAATGGGGAATTTGTTAGAAGGATGTTGAATACGCCTTAATTTTAAGTATTTTAAGTATAAAATAAAGTGTTCTCATGCCTCGTGCATTAAAAAAGAAACATGGTTCTGTTTTTTTTTTCCCACGAACAGTCCTCAACTATTCTCCTCACTTAACTTGCAGATAATGGACATGTATCCCAGCCGACAGGGAAAGGGTAACGCTCATTTAGACTAATTTGGAAGTGCAAGTCTATTTCCATTCCACACGAGATATGGACGGACCCTCAAAGCTCAGAAGAAGACCAGCGATAACCCCCAGTTTAAGAGGAAAAGAAGACGCAGGAGAAGGGTGTGTTAAAAGCACTGACTGCCTTCAGGACCCCAGCAGCGACGACCAGCCAGCCAGACCGTGTCTGGTGAACGTGCATGCGTGTGCGCGTAGAGCAGCAGCAGCAGCAGCCAACACACACACTTTACATTCGCTCACAACATGGCGTTGAAGCGCCGAGACACACGACGGCTCTCCCCCGACTAACTCAAGTGCTTTGTGAAGAAAAGAACCAGCAAGTGGACTGCTGAGAGAAAAGACCCACACCTCCAGTAAAACACGCTTCCTTGGCGGAGACAATAGTGGATTCCAAAGTATGCAGGTCGCTATAACGGTATAGCTGGCTGTATAGACGCTGCACGCTGCTACTCCACTGGTGGAAATCAAAGGCTGTACATGGCGGTGGAGAGTACTATTTGTCTGCTCTGTCTGCTTTCACTCTTTTGTGGTACATCCAGGCAAGGTAAGAGGTTACTTTACACACGACTGTTTTCCAAGGGACTGCATGCGGAATCATTTATTTAAAGTGCAGTTACCACAACATGAAGTGGAGCTGACACACATCTATAGAGGAGATTGAGTTTGCACCTTGCACGGTCCCTGCAGTATCTCTATGTGCTTCTTCACCTCATGTGGCCTCTCTCCTGCTCACAAGGCATGTCTGAATTCCTCACGGTTCGTTTTGTCAGCACACGCTACAGGCTTTGGTGAAGCAAGTTTCACAAGGGTCTGACCTGAATGTTGCCTCACTGTGGACAGACTGTCGGAGGGCTTTGAACCTACACGGCAAGTTAAGAATCTAACACGGGTATATTATTGACAGCATGCGGGGTTTAAAGGAGTGTAGTTGCTTTTTTAAAATTCTCTTTGATCGCCAATCTAAAAAAAAAAAACCCAAAATAACATTCTGATCATTTAATTACTCCTGAATAACAGTTGTCTCTTTGTGAAGAGAGCTGAAGGATAAGGTCTTTTGATATTGTGCAATCTCAAATCATTTAAACTTGTATGTGAGTAATAGATGTTTAATTTCACTCACAGTGCAGAGAGGGGAGGAGAAATGTCTGCCTAAAACAGGGAGAGTTGCTCAGTGGCCACAGCATTAACATGACAATGACCTGTGCACAATATCAATGGATGTAAAAGCAAAGTCCCTTCACAGCATCTAAGTAAAGTTACAGCATTAAAAACGGAAGTCAGTTATGATGCATCCAACATGTACATCATTGAAGAACAGTTTGTGAAATATCAAAAGAAGCTGATGTAATATTTTAAAACTGAATGAATGGAATTTTATCCGACCTTTCACATTCACAGTAGGTTTGTATTGACTACTGTGTGCAGAGTGTGTATTTAGAAACACTGATTCATCACTTGGCACTGAAATTACTATTTGCTGAAAGGAAGGTTAGCTGTAAAATGTCATTTCTGTAACTGTTATACTGTTGAACAGAAGGAAACCTGCTATTGAGCTAAAACTGAAGAATGGTTCACTGACACAAAAGTTTTTTTGCGCTATATTTTGGTCACTATGTAAAGTATTTCACATTTAAATGAAGGGACAAGTGCAAAACGCTTGAGGTTTGTTTCCTGAATGAATGAACTGAGAATCAGAAATGAAAAACAGTGGATTGGAAAGAGAAAAATGCTAATACTTACCTCATAAAGTAACACTATGTAACCGGTTTAGGATGTATACCCTTAAACAAAGAACGAAATAAGTAAACTGCCTCTCCAAAATGTGTCCAGTAACTGTCAGTTACCTAATAGAGTATCTGTTGAACCAGGCACAATTTACTTTAAAAAGTTTCCAGTTTTGTTTGTTTCTAAATTTCATGTCAAGAAACCATCTAAATGAGGTTTGGGCTGTGGTTAATTAGTTAGGTAAAGATTTTAAAAGTGAAACGTTACACTGTGTTGGTTTGATGTGCTTTTTAGGGTTTGGTACAGAAGTGGCCATAGATCAAAAACTTTTTTTTCCTCCCATTATCTCAAGATTATTCTGTTGTTTTCCCAAGATAACAACTTGATTTTCAACTAAAAACAACATAATGAACTTGTTATAATAAGATTATGGGAGGGGAAACAAAGTTATTAATCTATGGCCGCTTACGGCTTAGTTTGGAGCATTTCCGTCAAAAAGCAAAACCCACGTTTATTTTTATAGACAAGCTTCATAATTTAGTGAACAGACTGGTATTTATATTGTGTTTTTAACAAATCATGGTGTTGAATGATTATTAGATTAATAAACAACCACTCAGTGATTGAAGCTGCCCCTGTGCACTCATGCTTGTGTGTGTTCATGTTGTTGGTTTTACACAATGGGGCATGAATGCATGGGGGCTGGGGATGGTTCTAGGACAGGGGAGAATTGGTGGTCACTGGTAGGGCAAATATGAGGCCAAGGGCCATTCCTAAATCCCCAAACAATGAGCTTGTTTTGTCTATTCTTTTCGAAGATAAAATAAAAATATGCAAGTTCCACTTTACACATCAGCTCATATGAAACAAGTGCAGTGCTCACGGTTTGCAGAAACTGAAATTACTTTTTTTAAATGTTCCCTTTGTGCCTCCTGGATTGCTCTTCACAGCTTGTACCTGATACTGACAACTCTCGATAATTAATGTTTATAATTGCATTATGTGATAATCACAGCTTCAATGTGTGACTTTTACTAACAGAAGTGTTGATGCAAATGAATGCTGGTTAAATTGTTTGTGGCTGTTGCCTTTAAAACAATTTGCTCAAATACAGTTTTTTCCACATTTCCATTAGAACACATTTGGAGTTTTGTTCTGCTGTTTAAATAACCACATATAATATTGGGCATGTTAGTGGGAGGATTTTGAAAGTATGTTGCTGTAGCAGGCTTCCATGGGGCAAAGTCCATTCTTTACGTTCAATATCAAACAGAATATAATGTCATACAAGGAAAAAATTATTGGTGTTTGAGAATTACATTAAAACTAGTACTGTACATTTTGTTTAAAGAGTGAAAACTGTGCTTTGTTTGACCTCTATGTCACTCTTACTGTCAGGGCACTGCCAAAAAGGAAAGTGTGAATTTCCAGTCTAAAAGCGAAATAAAGATTCTCTGACATATTAAATGTGTGTAGGGGCACTAGATAATATTGCCATACACATTCAGTTATTAAGTTTATTAGGACGGTAAAAACAGTTTATTAAGAATCATAAAGTTCCTTGAAGCGCCACAATGTGTCCCGTCTGAATCTAAATTTCTAAACAACATATATTGTGGAAACACATTCTAATGACCACACATTAATAATATATATCTTTTTATATTGAATAAATTCTTAAGGACAACATAAATACATTGTGTTGCTCCTGTCTGCATTTCTAAACTGGGAGTGTGCTGACGACTGGCCACTGTATCCATAAGAGTCTCATAGAACTCCATTTATAAAATACTGAACTATCCCTTTAAATACATGTAATCAATGCCATTCTCTCTCAGTCATTCCAGAAATGCCCACACTTAAATATTTTATGACAGCATGAGCTCAAGTGTCGCTGCCTTTAAACAGACACCTAACATCCTCACACTATCCGTCTGAAACAGTCAACCAAATCTTTGTTGTATACACCACAAATGTCATTGATTTACCAAAAGTAGACAATAAAAACAAAACCCTTTGCCACTGAGAGGGATGTGTGATGCAATGAGTATTTTTTTTTGCAAATAGGACAAGTGACTTTTTATTTTTCAGGCAATAAATAAACAAGATATTTTTGACACAAAAGCACAGTTTATATGATATTGACTATAGCCAAAAAAAGAATATGTTGCAGACATATCTCCTGCAGCCTCTCTACATAGAATATGTATACGTTTATTTCTTTTAGGTGAGAGTGTGTTAAGAGAGTGTGTTAAGAGAGTGAGTGCTTGCTTGCTGTCTTTTACAGCATGAAGAGTACAATGTTTGCAGTTTTAATAATAATAAAAAAGTAATAAAGTTCTCCAATGAATGCTAAATACAGATTAAGTCTTATTAGTATGCCCTCACTTTCATCATAGAGCTATGGTCTGCTGGTTTTAATATAAAGTGAGTGTTTTCTGATGTCATATTGTAAATACTGTTAAAGCAACTGTCAAATGTTTTTGTGTGTTTCCGTGATTCTTTCATTTAAAGGTTCAAGTCATTGATAGGGAACTTTGCGTTGGAAGGTGTTATTATTTCTCTGAGGTGGTTAGCAGCTGGCTTGTATTACTGAAGGTCATTAGTCGCACACACCATTTTCAATACTACATTTTTATGACTGAATACTGTGGAGAGAGTTATTAGTGAATCAGCCCTTTAGTTGTAATAAAGTAATGACAACTAAAATGTAACGTTTTTTTCCTGTCTATTAGCATAGCTTCATAGGTGTTGTGTGTTTATATGCATGACATATTGGTCCAGTTTTCTTTGTTGTAAATGATAGTATTCTACTTGTGTGTGCTGTATCCTCTCATAGGCCTGTTTATGAACTTAGCTGTCATTTTTAATGTTTTAAAGTGTTCAGTCCCAGGTTGCTGTGTGTACATCACAGGGCCAGCTGTTCAACTTCCCATATGATGACATATACAGAATATTAATGATTGTTTGTTGCTGTATTCTGTCTGCCAGTGGTATGAAGTGGTATGAGCTGCATTAACCTTGTCTGAAATACTTACATCAATAAAATACTGTATATTCACATTGTATTGTTTTCAACAAAAGGAAATGAAGCGTGTTTCACCTTGGAGCAGAAGCAATTGCATCTGTAATTGTCTCCTCAATTGTTTTATGTACACAAATGACACTTTTAATGATAATGTTCTACTTGTCAGCATGCTTTGTTGTGTAAACCTTCCATAGTCCTGTGTACATCTAGCACAGCAGCTCATCTCTTGAGACATGAAATGGGATCTTGTCGGACAGCAGTGCCTGTAGTGAATAGCTTATTGCACATTAGCGGTAAATTAAGTATCTTCATCTGTGTGTGTGTGTGTGTGTGTGTCTGCCAAGGTGCAATCAAACGCCGTCTGTTTTGTGTGCAAGCGTGGGTGTGTCAGCTGTGATTTGTGAGAGCATCTCGATACCCTCCCTTGACAGTCCATGCTAAATTAGGATGCATATTTAAAGATGCTCTGGGCTGAGTTCCAACTGTGTATATTTGAGCAGTGAATATGTTGATTTTAATAATGGCCCTTGCACCTATTCACGCTGCCACGCTAGTAGTTTAAAGCACAGAAGTGGTTGATACTGAAGAAAGGAAAGTCTTGAAACTTGACTTATTCTTTCTCTGCATTGAAATAATCTGCTCTCTTAAGATGTACAAAGGTTTTGTTGATTATTTTTGTTGGCGCTTTTTTTTTTTGTGCTGCCTCTGACAAATGTCAAAGAATCAAAAGTATGAACCAGCTTCATATGTTTGATAGTAAGCACACGCCACTGTGTCACAGCCAGAAATAGTTATAGCAGTAATTTATCCTGTAATTCATCCTGCAAGCTTTGGCTATTTCGACTTTATACGCTTACTGTTGTACACTCACTATTTTAAATATATGTCCATGCTCTGAAGCGTATAAATTCCATTACCCGCTCTGGTCATTGTTTTTGTGCTTGTGATTTAAAGGGAAACTAATGAAGATTCCTGATGAGAATGCATTTAAACATGCATTTTATGGTCAGCTAAATTATCTTCTAAACATCACCCAATGACCCCAAAGCTATCATATAGAAAATATTTAGTTAGTTTGTGCCCAATAGATGTAAACAAGTCCTTGATGTGTAATAGGTGAATCACAAAACCAAGAAATATTAACATACACAAATTACAGCTACAGTGCACCTTTTAAACAAACTAAATAAATAAAAGAGTTCTTGAGTGTTGCACTTCTTTTCAAACAGAAGAGAGCAGTCACATGGTGTTATTGTGAAGCTCCACTGGCATGTGTAGTACTCAGTGGGCTTTTGTTATTTTTGTTCTACAACTCTTGTTTTGTCTGTGCTTCTGTGAGCAAAGCAGCATTTTCTAGCTGTGATTTGTCATTTGTTCAACCAGTGTGCAGATTCGTTTCTCCCTGCTTTCTGCTTGGTCACATGACAATAGTGGAGCTATCCTTAGACAAACGTTGTTTCCTTGTTGATGCATAAACCCACTTAATTCAAAATTATACAACTGCAATTGTAATCAAACCTGATGTGATGTGTTCTGAGGAAGGGAGCGTGTGAACATTTGTTGTTAGCTGTTTTAGCAGCATACCTTTCACCAGCACTGACTTTTCTGAACTGCTTATTGCTTTTTTTTTTTTTTACATCTTTTAAATTTTTCTGCATGATTCTGCTGTTTTTGATTAGGATTTCCCATGTTCCAAGTTAGTTTTATTGAGGCTTTGTTGACTCCTACAAGTTGGTCTGGCTCTTGACATGGCCATGTGGAGGCCGCATGCTGTGGAAGCTCTGAATACATCAGCCTGTGATTGGATGAGGCCAGTCTGGGGTGAATGAGCACTGTACATAGAGCAGGAGGCATGTGGACTGCCTTGGTATGCCCTCTTTTGCCCGCACTTTGTGTTCTGCATTCATTCACTTCAATAAACATTCAGTGTGGCACAGGAGCTCTGCTTGTCTCACCACTAAGCTTTTATTTCTCACTAGAAAATCACTACTGATCTCTTAATTATTAGAGTCAATCTTAAAAAAATATATATAGTATACAGTATATAAATATATAATATAATAACTTATTGAGAATGAGTGTGTATGTTTATGCTAAGTGTTACCCCTTTGATTAACTGAATATTGTCCAGGAGTGTACCCCACATCACAGGAGCTGGGATATGCTTTTGGGCTTCTGACCCATAACAGGACAAGAAAAGAAATGAATGTCTTGTCCTCACTCTGTTTCCTATAACCTCTTACTGGCCAGCATAGTGTCAAAATGTCCTTCTCCAGAAAAAAGAGATGTTTTGCTCTCTTGAATTTTTAAAAAGATGCTTTTATTGCTAAATTGTTGTTTAAAGCAGTTCACATAATATGATATTTAGTTCTAGACCATTTTATGGAGAAGCACATAATATTAAAACCAAATCAAACAGCATTTTAACTCTTTGCTTGTTCCTTTATTAGAAAAGTGTAATTTCCTAGATCAAGTATTGCATCTTCTCTCCTGAGTACTGGTTCTGAAATACTTTGGTTCATAGTGTTTGTATGAGGCTTTGACTGTGTGGGTGTGTTGTTCACTGTCTGGGTGTGAGAAGAATCCTGCTGTAACATACTGTCATGGGAGAAAACACAGCTGGAACGGTCAACACCTGACACAGCAGCTGTTCAGATTGTTGAGTGACTCATAGCGTTACTGTGAATTCAGTCAAACATGGAGCCCTGAGCATAGCTTAACAAGTAAACAGAGCTTTAATTTGCTGTAGGATCTCATGAAGAATCTTATATGTAAAGTATACAGTCATTTAGCAGCTATAGGTTGCACCAGAAAGACACTCATACAAGAAGAAGAGGTGTTTGGCTGGGCGATCAAAAGAGAAATCTATGACATATTTTATTTTACACAATATCCAAATGTGACTATTAACTTTGTCTCTTTTTTGCTGTATCGTTGTTACTGACACGCAGTAACATGATAGTTTACCTGCATAGTCTTTTGCTACTTGTGTTAACACAACTGTGGCTTCAGATTATTGATTTGTACCAAAGATGGGTACAGCTTGAGGCCGCACGCACATGTAAGCTCTCAAGCTGGATTTTTATCTTGTTGTTATTGATATGCAGAAGGTAATTGAATGATCAAACAAACCCAGTTGTGTGCCAGCAAGCTGATCTGGGTTTGAGGTTTGTGGCCTGCACCACACACAGTTTCCCTCCTTCAGTGGTGTTAGTCATGCATGCCTCAGTGTACTCCGTCAGCACTCAGTTTTTTTTTTTTAATATAAAACCAGGTTGTTATCATGCAAATGCTACATACTTGCAGTATAATGTAATGCATTACTTTCTGGGTATCTGTCAATTTAGTAAATGTAATCTGGTTATCTGTGCTTTTGAGCGCCTAAGTAGCTCTTAACAAAAGCCCCTCAAATCACACTTTGTTGCTCTGTTTTAAGTAAGTCTCAAGGCTGTACTAATCTTATGTATCTTCAGTTCTTGACAATTCTTTCTTGCCTGTTGTGGCCTCAAACAGTCCATTAGTATTCAGCAGGGTAAATGGAAAAAAATAGATAAAGAGAATGTATAGAAATCTTTACAAGCAGTAAGTTTTGTGATGATTTGTGTTGCCTGAAGTATCTTTTCACTGTTAAGGAAATCTGAACTGGGGCTTAAGGGTCAAACGGTGTCCAGTCTCTGACCGCAAGTGGAGCTGTATAGGAAAATATTTGCAGCACTGAGTCACCCTTATCTTTCTGCAACTCATCTTTCGCTGAAAATGTTTTGTATAGGTGACCCATTAACAGAGATGGTTTCACAGAATGAGAATTAATAGTGTCAAAGCGCTGCTCTCCTCTTTGCCTGGTACCTTCTCTGACACAGGTGGTTGTTGTATCAGTCTAAAATAGAATAGTTTTTTCTGGTCATCTCTTTATGTTTTTCAAAATGAACCCCTGTGTCCGGATAGGAACCATTAAAAAGGAAGATGAGCTGTTTTAATTGTTCCATCATTTGAAAAGGCACTGGAGAGTCACCACTGTTGTGTGCCTGTTTCCCTGCTCTATCATTCTCTCCACGTTGTAAACCTCTGTCATCCTTCTACTTAGAGCCTGTCATGAACCTCTTGGTGCAATGCCATGGCAATCTATTCAATACAGCTTAGCCTCACAGCTCTGCTGCTACAATATTTCCAGAGTGCACCTCGTCTTCTCTCTAGCAGCTCCCACTTGTACAGTAAAACGGCAAAATGGCCACTTCACAGATACCCCAACCCCCACCACTGCACTGTGTCCTCATGAGACACTGACTGCTACTGTGTGTGCACCTGTGTGCTGTAATGCCCATGTGTGTACATGGTGTACAAGATTTCTGTTGTGTTGTCTAGTCTTGTTTTATACTCAGTGAAATGCTCAAAACGTATTGTGACATTTGTGTATTTATAACTCTAGCATAAAGTACACAAAATCACTTTTTACACACTAAACAAATCATCTATAGAATGTTTAAGAAAAAATAAACTGCATAAAGTTCCTTTGAGTTGCAGGTCAAAATAAAAAAGTCCCTAAATGCAGCAAAGATACAGAACCTGGCAATGACCATTACTTTTATGTTCAAACGTAGGTGCTGTGGAACTAGACAGAGAAAGCTTATGAAAGTGAGCTTTTCAGTAAACCCTATATTATTTCTGGCAATGTCACGTGTAAACAATATATAAAAATGTGGCTAGAAAGCATGTCTTAAACTTTTCAAATGGATTTTCAGAGTGTCGAAACACTTCCATAATTCTAATTCTTACCAAGTGAAACTGATGGCACTGAGCTGGAATGGCTGCTAACATTTTAATGACTTAATGAGCCCTAATTAGTTGAAATGAGAGCGAGAGGAAGTGTGTACGGTGGAGGTGAACTGTGTCTAGCTCTTTGTAAGGAGGCTGTGTATGTACATGTTGTGTGTCACAGTGCTCTCGGCATCAGCCGTCCTCTTTATCGGGAAGTAATGATGGGGGGGCATTTAATATTGGATTCCCTCCTTAACTTAATTAATCCAACACTGGCCAAAGACACACAGAAAGAATGCCATCTCTGTGTAATAGTATACATAGCTCGTTCTGTCTTTGAGATCAAATGGTCTTCATCTGAACTCCAGTATATAAGCCTTTTAAAATCTTAGATAAGTACCACTTACTCTCGGAGACCAAGTAGAGCTGCCTGATATTAGGAACACGGGTCTGGGTATGTTATTGATGATTTAACTGTATTGAATAGATCTTTTCTATTAAATTGAAGTGATACTTGAATATTTTAATAAATCATTAGTTGTATTGTGCAGTATTACTAAGTCATTGTAATTGTGTATTGTATTGTAGGTATTTTCAGCTCACTATCTAAGGATATCATTATTTATTTCTGATTGTTCTTCAGTTCAGTTTTGTGTATTTGATTCTAAAATACTCTCTGGGTTACACTTGGTTGTTGTTATCGATAAACATGGTTCTCACAAGATCATAAATTTGCAGAATGCTAACAAGTAATGCCAATATTGTACTAATACTGTACATTAGTCTGAAAAATCTTTTTCGTTCTCCAGCAGCTTAAACACAATTTCTAATATAAATATTGGATTGAAATGATCAAATCTTACTGCTATGTTGGTAATATTAATAGTAATTTAGAGTAGCATTGTCGCAGAAGATTTAGCATCTTATATCACACTTGAAAATACACTTTCCCTTTGCAGACCATAATGCCCTGCTGCTGACATACTGCTGCACTCATTTCATTTGAAGAGCTCGAAATCTCTGTTCACCAGGGTAGACACTGAGAGCCGACTATGACAAATGATGCAGTTGTAATAAAGTATCAGTAATTGTCATCTCTGTTGCTTGCAGAAAAACCTGTTTCTGTGGAGCTGAGCTGTGGTGCAGGACCAAACCATGTAGTGTTGGAACCGGGTCTACCTCTCTTGCTGGACTGCAACTTGGGCTCTAGTGATCCACCTTTCAACGTCACCTGGCTTCAGGACGGCCAGGCCCTGCCTCTGGAAGGTGCAGACTTCCTGCAGTATTTGCCCAATGGGTCTCTGCTCCTGTTGCCCAGCTCCAAGGATGGGCAGCCTCGGCTGGAAGTGGAGGGGGCTTACAGCTGCGTGACTGCAAGCGCCCTCGGAGCCCTGACCAGCCGTACTGTCAGTGTGCTTCTCGCAAGTACGTCTTCATCAAGGATTTGTAGACATTAGGTGTCATGAATATCTTTGAATAATGATTTTTATTAAATTACCTCATTACAAAAACCTTTCAAACATGCAGATAAATAGAAAGTTTAAGTTACACTTAATATGATTGTATGACTGTATGATTTTTATATTATGTTACTTTTTCGTTTGTTTGTAAATGTCTGTAGCATGATTTCAGTGTGAACTCTGAAGGGGGTTCTATGAGTATCCAAAGGTTATGAGGTCTATGCTTACCTTTGAAAGTGGGAACATTGGTAATATTAGCTTTATATATATATATATATATATATAAATATATATAAAAAAAAAAAAACAAAACTTTGTCCTTCACCCTCCGCGGGTGGTCTCATCCTTCGAGCTCGGGTCCTCTACCAGAGGCCTGGGAGCTTGAGGGTTCTGCGCAGTATCTTTGCTGTTCCTAGTACTGCACTTTTCTGGACCGAGATGTCTGGTGTTCTTCCAGGGATCTGCTGTAGCCACTCTTCCAGTTTGGGGGTCACTGCCCCGAGTGCTCCGATGACCACAGGCACCACTGTCGCCTTCACCTTCCAAGTCTTTTCCAGCTCTTCTCTGAGCCCTTGGTATTTCTCTAATTTCTCATGTTCCTTTTTCCTGATGTTGCAATCACTTGGTATTGCCACATCAACCACAACGGCTTTCCTCTGCTGTTTGTCCACCACCACGATGTCTGGTTGGTTCGCCATTACCATTCTGTCAGTCTGAATCTGGAAGTCCCACAGGATCTTGGCTCGGTCATTCTCTACCACCTTTGGAGGTGTTTCCCACTTTGACCTTGGGGTTTCCAGTCCGTACTCCGTGCAGATGTTCCTGTACACTATGCCAGCCACTTGGTTATGGCGTTCCATGTATGCTTTCCCTGCCAGCATCTTACACCCTGCAGTTAAGTGTTGGATTGTCTCAGGGGCCTGTTTGCACAGCCTACACCTTGGGTCTTGTCTGGTGTGGTAGATCTGGGCCTCTATTGCTCTGGTGCTCAGGGCTTGTTCCTGTGCAGCCATGATGAGTGCCTCTGTGCTGTCCTTCAGTCCGGCCCGTTCCAGCCATTGGTAGGATTTCTTGATATCAGCCACTTCAGATATGTTTCGTGGTACATCCCATGTAGGGTTTGTCCTCCCATGATGGTCCCTCCTCCAGCTCCTCTTCCGCTGCTCCCCATTGCCTGAGACATTCACTAAGCACGTCATCTGTCGGGCCTTATCTTTGATGTACTTGTGGATCTTGGATGTTTCATCCTGGATAGTGGCTCTCACACTCACTAGTCCACGGCCGCCTTCCTTACGGCTAGCGTACAGTCTCAGGGTGCTGGATTTGGGATGGAACCCTCCATGCATGGTGAGGAGCTTTCGTGTCTTAACGTCTGTGGTCTGTATCTCTTCCTTTGGCCACCTTATTATTCCTGCAGGGTATCTGATCACTGGCAGGGCGTAGCTGTTTATTGCCCGTGCCTTGTTCTTGCCATTGAGCTGACTTCTTAAGACTTGCCTTACTCGTTGGAGGTATTTGGCAGTTGCTGTTTTCCTTGTTACCTCTTCAAGGTTGCCATTTGCCTGTGGTATTCCAAGGTACTTGTAACCATCCTCAATGTCTGCTATTGTTCCTTCTGGTAGTGAGACCCCTTCTGTGTGGATTACCTTCCCTCTCTTTGTCACCATTCGACTACACTTCTCAAGCCCAAATGACATCCCAATGTCAGAGCTGTAGATCCTGGTCGTGTGGATCAGTGAGTCGATGTCCCGCTCGCTCTTAGCGTATAGCTTGATGTCATCCATGTAGAGGAGGTGACTGATGGTGGCCCCATTCCTGAGTCGGTATCCATAGCCAGTCTTGTTGATTATTTGGCTGAGGGGGTTCAGACCTATGCAGAACAGCAGTGGGGACAGAGCATCTCCTTGGTATATGCCACATTTGATGGATACTTGTGCAAGTGGCTTGCCATTGGCCTCAAGGGTGGTTTTCCATAGCCTCATCGAGTTTGCAATGAAGTGTCATTGGCCTCAAGGGTGGTTTTCCATAGCCTCATCGAGTTTGCAATGAAGTGTCTTAGAGTCCTGTTGATGTTGTACATCTCCAAGCATTCATTGATCCATGTGTGTGGCATTGAGTCATATGCTTTCTTGTAATCAATCCAGGCAGTGCACAGGTTGGTGTGTCGGGTTCTGCAGTCTTGGGTGACTGTTCTGTCAACCAGGAGTTGGTGTTTGGCTCCTCTGGTTTCTTTTCCGATGCCTTTCTGTGCTTTGCTCATGTATTGATCCATGTGCCCACTTATCTTAGCCGCGATGATGCCTGACATGAGCTTCCATGTTGTGGAGAGACAGGTTATTGGCCGATAGTTGGATGGCACTGTACCCTTTGTGGGATCCTTCAGGATCAGGATTGTACGCCCTTCGGTAAGCCATTCAGGGTGCGTCCCATCCCTTAGCAGCTGGTTCATTTGTGCTGCAAGGCGCTCGTGGAGTGCAGTGAACTTTTTTAGCCAGTAGGTGTGGATTCTGTCAGGGCCCGGTGCTGTCCAGTTTTTCATACCTGAGACTCTTTCTTGAACGTCTGCCTCTGTGATGGTAACTGGATTCTGTTCAGGGAGGTTGCTGTGGTCCTCTCTCAGATCCACCAGCCACTGTGCACTGCTGTTGTGTGATGCCTCCCTCTCCCATATATTTTTCCAGTATTGTTCAGTTTCCAGCATTGGTGGGTCGGCTCTGCTGTTATTATTACCCTGCCACTGAGCGTACACTTTCGCAGGTTGAGTTGCGAACAGCCGGTTTATTCTTCTGGCTTCATTTTCTCATTTTATATATATATATATATATATATATATATATATATATATATATATATATATATATATATATAAAAACAACCACTCACCATCAAAGTTAGTTCTTCCGCATTAATTTGAACCATTTTGGCAATTGCTGATTGACTACAAAGTGCAATAAACATCTGAAAACATGGTTTGATGAAATTTATATTAAGCTATGGATATGGGTGTTTAAGTCTAGACTTAGATGTAGCATAACATATGGAACAAAGCACTGGGAGCAACATTTTGATATGTGTTGTGCTCTCAAATATCCTAAAGCAAAGCTGGACAAAAATAAAGAAAAGGATAAAACAATTTCCCAAATTAGGGTTAAATTATGGTTAACAGCAGTTTAGTTAATTTAAGTTTGCAGATTTTTTTGGAGGTTACATCCATCTTATAGCCTAATGCCACAGATGATTCAATTCACCAAGCACTCATACATATACTGCTGTACTACCTCCACATCTGTGCACACAGAAGGTCATTCTGGCCATTCATTAATGGCGTCCGAAGCCTTTTCACATCACCATCACTGCAAACTCTTTTCGCTCTTTTTTAGCCTAAATGTGAAAAAACAGAAGGGACCCCACCTACCCCCAATCCACCGAATAGACAGCTAAACCTGAGCCTCCTCATTTGCTGGTCATTTCTTTCATGTCCTGCCTGACCTCCACTTGTCTGTCTGCACCTCAAACTCAAACTGCTGTGGAAGTGTATAACCTGTTTCCACGACATTCTAGCAGAGCTAGACAGAAGATAGTTCATCTCCATCTTGTCAAGATAATCTTGACAAATGACATAAGTGTGCATGTAGATACTTGAATCTATCCTTGAGAAACAAAATTATGCTACCAAATTCAATTTGAAAACCATGGTATGGGGTCTGAAAGTGCTTCCTCTGTTACCATGGGTACTCTCTGGGTACTAAGGCTTCCTCCCACTGTCCAAAGACAGCCATGTGAACTAACTTGCCCTTACTGGCCATTTACCCTCATCAGGAATAAGTTAAAAGCTGCTCCAGCCAGGCCTACACCACTAGGAGCAATATAATACTTCTGTCAGCTTCTATCCTTAGATTTGTCTGTCCTCCTCTCTCTCTTATTTTCTGGTGTTTACAATATTAGTTTACATTTTTTACTTTGTTTACTGCAATTCACAAGTTGTCCCACTGGGGTAGTCTAAATGTCCGGCCCTCTGTTAGTGATGACTGACCAGTTGCCCAGCCAATCTATGGATTGGAACCCCTCCCCGGAAAGGCGTCAAGGAGGCATCAGGAACAGATGAGCTCCTCTACAGTACCCTGGCAAAGATTATCCCAGGAAGGAGTGTGTCCCACTGTAGTTGAAAAACCCTCTGGTCCCCCTTCTTGAAAAAAGGGACCACCTCTGCCAGTCCAGAGGTACTGTCCATGACCGCCATGCGATGTTGCAGAGGCATGTCAGCCAAGACAACCCCACAGCATTCAGATACAGAGGTACTCACCTCCAAGCCCTCGGCCTCTGCTTCCTCAGTGGAAGACATGTCGGTGGGATTAAGGAGATCCTCCAAGTATTCTTTGATATCCCCAGTTAAGGTCAACAGGTGCCCACCTACAGTGTAAACAGTGTTGCTGGGCTGCATCCTACTTGGTCTGCCAATACCCGTCAGCTGCCTCAGGAGTCCCACAAGCCAAACAGGCCTGGTAGGACTCCTTTGTCAGCTTGACGGCATCTCTTACTTCCGGTGTCCACCACTGGGTTCTGGGATTGCCTCGGCAGGTACCAAAGACCTTATGGCCACAACTCCAAGTGGCCGCATTAACAATGGAGGCAGAGAACATGGTCCACTCGGACCCAGGGTCTCCAGCCTCCCCTGGGATCTAGTCGAAGCTCTGCCGGAGGTGGGAGTGGAAGATCTCTTGACAGGGCACTCGGCTAAACTTTCCCAAAAGGACCTCACAATACGTTTGGGTCTGCCGCGTCTGTCCAGCTTCTGTAAAGCCCCTTGAGGCAACAGTTTTTTGCAAGATTGATCTTTTTAAAAACAAATAAATTGAACTTGTCAGGCATTTCTTTTGAAATTCTATATCTGGATGTTGTGGTGAAGTGAAAAATGTTAAGCTGTTATGGTTCAGGGATAGATCCCTGTTTCTACAACATACACTCTTTTGTGGTACATTATGAAAGAAGAGCTGATGTCAGTAAGCTGTAGAGATGCCATAGATTGCACAATCTAGCCAAGAGCAATGTAGATTTTATAATTATTATTATTACATCAATTTTATATAGTGCTTTTCTGGGGACACAAAAACGCTTTACATATCAATTATTAATTCACTACACAGTCACACAGTGGTGGGAAGCTACATCTGTATCCACAGCTGCCCAGGGGCAGACTGACAGAGACTACAGACTCTCCGACCATCACCAAATATATTCACTAAACATTCTTACACATTGTGCCACAGACACTGGAGGCAATGAGGGTTATGTGTCTTGCCCAAGGACACAGCAATAGTATGAATTGCGGGGAGAACGGGAATCAAACCGCCTACCTTCTGGTTGAAGGGCGATCGCTCTACCACTGTACCACTGTGCCCCAGATTGACTCTGGTGTTATGAACAAAAACTTATATAACTATAATTGTATGCATAAATAACACAGATTTACTTTAGCCTGGGATGCTAATTTGTGATTGGGTGGCTGGGTATGTTGTGCGTGGTACTGTATATTCAGCAGCATATTTACTAAAACCACTGGGTTTGCTTTAATTGAAACTTTAATTGAAACTTTGTGTCTTTGACAAATCTATAGAGGAAGAAACAAAGCCTTACACTGGTAGTGGTAATTAAGTGTTCATAAAAGAGTTCAGGCCAACTTTGGACATTTGTGCCATGTGGGATGTTCCCGGAAAAACGGACATGCTCCTGTAGACACTGTAAGAACTTTAAACACTTAATGAAAGCATTAGAACAACACAAAAAAATAAAAAGTAACTGCATAGTAAACTTGTCTGATGTCTGACAGGCGGTACTCCTGCCTCACAGCAAAAAGGTCCTGGGTTTGATTCCTGGCCAGGGCAGAGCCTTTCTCTTTGGAGTTTGCATGTCCGTCCCGTGTCTGTGTAGGTTTCCTTAGGTTTCCCCTACCACTAAAAGACACGAGCAAAAGAGATTTGTAATCTCAGTGGGATAAATTCTGGATATAAAGGTTAAATAAGTTAAAAAAATCTGATCAAATGTATGAGTCTACTGAGCAGTGGTTGCTTTCTCTTATTGTTTTTTAGGTTCAGAAGGTTCTAAGGCAGAAAGCAAGTATTCTGAATATGCAAATAAAGAATATAAAGAACATATATCCAGTAGCAGTTGCAAATGTCTGTGGGAGCAGGGGCCTGCCTAGGGCTTTTCAGCTGGGTAGCATAGAGGTCACGGGTGGAATTATCTGCTTGTACAAGGGGAGGGGAAAACATTGCAATCTGATAGCTGTGAGGCCAAAGAGTGGGGCATAGATAGAGGGACAGACAAAGACGGAGAAACAGTCGGGGTAAAGTCAAGGGCAGGAGAGAGAGGCTAATGACCGGAATGGCAAGATAGTGACAGTGCATCACAGAGCAACACACTCTAACAACATACAAAGTTTTGTTGCTAAGAAACAACTTAACGTATGGCTTATTGTGTTGCTTTTTTCTTACCTTTTGCAAGCAGTGTCAAAGTTATAACATATGAGGGTTTATTTTTTGGCAGATGGGGATGATGATGGTGTCATTGGAAAAGAGTGACATGATAATGCTTTTACACATTGGAGGTGGAAAGACTTATTAAAGTCACAATTGTTCCTGCACAGTAGGAGGCAAGTGTCATAAGTGCACCACCCCCTCCTCAAGTCTCATTGACATGTGTGCCATGCAGCCCATCAGACAATGTGCCAGTGTGATGGGTGCTGTGTTTTATTTATTATTTATTTATTATTTATTTAACCAGATAGGTCAATTGAGAACCAATTCTCATTTACAATGACAATCTGGCCCCATTTGTGGGGGGACTGTTATATATGTCTTTAGTTTACACAGAACTCTCCTAAATAGTTTTATACAACAGTTGTTATACATTTTTGATACTATGAACATGCATGTATCAGTATCTTGTGGAAAACCTTTGTTCCTTTAGCTCAGTAGGACAACACAGATGTTCATGTTGTGGCAATTGCAGCTGGAGGAATCACATGTTTTCACTCTTTCTGTTTAGATTTTAAATTTGTTCAGGCATGGATATTTTTGAATAACCATTCATTATTGGCTGATACTGTGTACACAGTATTATTTGAGGATTTCCATTAATGCAGCAAATGTAAAAATGTACTGACTTTTACAGAGGACACTACTACTTTTATTATGTTTTAGTTTTAATGTTTTAGTTTTAATGTTTTAATAAACAGTTTTGTAGTGTCTACTCATATTTTTACTAGTTTGTCATAATAAATTACAAAATTACAATACAGACAAACTCATTACAACATTTTTCTTAAAAACACTCAAATTGCAACTAAAGCAATTCACATTTAGAACTTCCAACTTTCAGAACTTACAAAAGTTAGGAATACTGTATTTTGTGCGTCCATACAGGTTTTCAGTTTTTATTGTAAAATTAGTGCATCACTGCAACAGGTAAAGGTCTTGTTTACACACATATGTGTGCTCAGCTCTTGTATCAGTTGAACTCAGAATTGCAAATGTTCCTTAGATTGTAAATGGCGTGCATTTATATAACACATTTCTTTGTACCCTGGCACCCAAAGGGCTTTACATTATGTTTTTATTTACCCCATTCTCACATTCTCACACCTGGGGCAGACAGAGAGGGGGGCTGCCAGACACGCAGCACTCTCAGCCTTCTATGACCACTGCCAAACTCACACCAGGGCTGTGTACGAGTGCAGTGGGTGAAGAATGAAATGTCTTCACCTTACAACCTACATCCAGATGCCTTTGTTTTTCAGCTTTTCTTTATTTAGACACTTAGAAACTTTGGTGAAACTTTATTTTACACTAAAGTTGATAAATTGAATCTACCTCCGTGTGTAACAAACTGCTAAATACGTAGTACTTACACAATGTAATTATGTGTACTTACATATTGTGGTTAGTGTAAGGGTATGTACTTAGCAGTTACATGTTGTTACAGTTTGTTACACAGCATGTTACATTGCACTTAATGAGGTAGATGCAATGTATCAAGTGTAAAATAAAGTGTTACCAAAACTTTTTACTGAATGCTAATTACATGTTCAGAATAAAATGTGTATCTTTAATTTTCTTTTTTAACACAACACCACAAATGTCTTTTAGTGCAGGAGATGCAGACATGGTTTATGATGGCAGTGCTGTTTTCTGGGAATCCCCGTCTTTCCTGTCTGTTCCCCTCACCTTTGTGCTTTGATCCACCTCCCACTCTGCGTTCTCAGTCAGCGCTGCAGGCGAAGTGGCTCCACAGCCAAATACTTTTGTTCTCTTCTCCAACAGTCTGCTGGGGCCAGAGGTCAGGGGCCCTTCGTCAGTACTCATTGCTGCCCCCTGGTGCTCACTATTGTCAATAAGAGAAGTTTAACTGTGTCAAAATGTGTTGTGCCTGTGGATACTGGAGCTCTATCTCAGTGAGTCATCCAAGAGCAACAATCTGATCACGTCTTAACCTTAGATTGTTCGTGTACACATATTCTAAAACAGCTACTACACATTTAACTAAAAATGTGTAGTTGTGGGCTTTTGTGGTGTTGCATTTATGCTAAATCTCACAATTTCTTTTCCAATAGGTTTGTCCCACTTCCTTCAGGAACCTTCTTCACAGAAAGTTCCAGTTGGAGGAGCTGCCCGCTTTGTGTGCCAGATGGAGGGAATCCCCACTCCAGTTATCACCTGGGAGAAGGACAAAGTGCCTCTCTCTCAAGACACAAGGTGACTAAGCTTTAACTTTTGTATTTGTTTATTCCAAAAGCTCACCATAAATAGGGTTTTTAGATATGCCATTGATTTAAAATGTCGCTGAAATGTTTTTATTTATACAATATAGACACAATCGTGTTGACTTTTATTTAAATACCAAACCAAAAACCAATGAAAAACAAATGGATAAACATAAACCTTACAGTACTGATGCTGGTTCGGTTCTGGCCACTGGCTTAATAGTTGTAGCCAGTGCTCTAAAATGTCTCCACAAATATCCTTTACTATTTGCACTAAAGAGTAATGACATGTCGCTTTAGCTCTACAGGCCCTATCTCCTTCAACTATGTATTCAGAACTAAGTGCTAATGGCTGCTGTAGCCCTGCATGACCCACAAACAGCTCACTGTTTATGAGGTTGTATTTGTGTGATGTGACTCTCCCACCTCAGACACAGTTAATGACCGTACACACATATGTGCCAAAGGATATCTGGTGTATTACTGGGTTTTTCTCGCTGTATTTTGGCCCCTCTCTCATTTGGCATTTTGTTATTTGTCTATTACTATAATAATAAGTATTATTCCTGCTATTATCTCTATAATTTGCTTTTTTGTGACAGCTATCACAAATGCCCCTGCTGTATGAGATTTTGTTTTGTGTCTGTACCATTTACAGTGACACTAAAAGAAACTTCTTAAATAAACACTGATGAGCTTATTAAGGAATAAGCTGTTAAAGCTATTTTTGACAGTGGTATAAAGTTAAGTAATATTATTCACCACATATTATGTGTACTTTGTAAGATAAAAGATTTTCTCAACCTTTTTGCTGTTTGTTACAGAGACAGGAGATATGCAAGTCATTTGTCTGAGCTATATAATATATCATGTTATCTTATTTTCTATGCAGCAGATTTATTTCTCTTCCTAATGGAGTGCTCCAGATTCTAGAAGTTAGCAAGGAGGATGAAGGCGCCTTCCGCTGCATTGTGTCCAACTCTGCCAGAAAAGACATCAGTCAGGAAGCCATGCTGACTGTCTCTACAGGTGAAGGTAATAGCATTTGAATGCGCTGTCAAGCCTTTAGAACATATCTGCCTATGAATATGACTCTATATATGCCTAAGATATAATGCAAAGGTTACTTCAGATAATAACGTAACACTGATAAAAACTGATATTGATTTCTGTCTGTCACTGTGTTGTGTTTATTAAAAAATACGAAATCCTGTTTCAGTTCCAAAATTATATGACCTTAATATAACTAGATACAGATGCAATGAATTTTAGGTGGATACCATTAGACTGCTAGACCTGCTAGATACAGGTCTCATTTTCCCTTTAGCACCTTTTCCTTCCCACAGCAAAATTACCTGCACCAGGTTGCACTTTGATGGTGTTTGCTTTTTAAGACCAGTGCAAATCAATTCGGTAATGCGTTAATCAGATGCACCTATGCAGTTGGCAGGCATGATAAATAAAAGTAAAGAAGTGTGAAATTATTAATCCTCCTATTATTGAATCATAACATCAGTATCCTCAATGAATTAAGGAAATAAAGAATCATGCAAATAAACCAGGTATTCTCTTCATTTGTTGGTTCTCATGTGTACATACTAATTTTATTTATATCAATATTTATATTAAGACATGAGCATAAATCCCAACCTGTAGAATCAGAGATGAGAGGATGGTTTTTATCCAGTAAGAGGCAAGTACTCAAGCAACTAAGCAATCTGCACATTCACAAGGTTTGAAACTGATTGTCCAAATCTAAACTGCTGCCATGTGTGATGCTGACCAAAGGCTATTGTACAAATTAGTATTTAGGTTTTGACATTTGTTCTAATGTACAGTGGAAAACAGGTACATGAAACAGAGCTTGTCAGCTGACTCTGCCTGAGCATAAGCCACATGCACTTTCTTCTGTTGTTGTAGGCTCTAACGAAGCCTTGAACAGAGTAGTGATTGTGGCACCGCCTCAGAATGCAACAGTAGTCCTTGGTCACATTGCAGTGATGGAGTGTATGGCACAAGGCCAGCCCAAACCACTGGTCTCCTGGAGCAGACAAGGTACAGTAACAACACCTAACACTTAATTGCACCCCACTTCACAATGTTTTCTCTTATTCACCTTGTTGGTGATATGTCAGGATTGAATGTATCATCTTGAAACTGAAAAATGTTATACTGATAAGAGCAGTCTCTTCACTTCTTATTTAACTGTTCTTCATGTATTGTCTCTTGTTTTTTTGTGACAAAATTGGGAGCAATACAATTAAAGAGTAAATGACCTAACAGGAAAAATAAAACTGTGCGAAAACTCATTGAATCCACTCTTAGAAGCAGCAGAGCCCCCTGTTGGCCGTATTGCAAGATTACAACTCAGGCAGATTAGTTGTCTCCTCTCTCTTTTCTACTGTTTGTGTGGAAACTGAAACCAGACTCTTTTATTCCATCATTATTGTATCATCTTAGACTGTCTCCTGTTTGCTCTTTGATCAGATGGAAAGCCTATTTCAACTGATGTGGTTGTCCTGGCAACAAACCTTGTGATTAGAGACACGAGGCGTCATCATGCTGGGGTATATGTCTGCAGAGCCAACAAACCTAAAACAAGAGAGTTTGTGATTGCTGCCGCTGAGCTGCATGTACCTGGTATGAGTTTTGTATAATCATAACTAATAAGACAAAAGAGTAACATTTTTACTATTAGGTTACATTATTAGTTATAATTAAATTACAAATAGTGTAATTTTCCTTCTACTGCATGTATTTTATTTCTTTCAGCTCATCCAGTCATTCTGCAACCTCCTGAGTCAGTTTCTCTCTCTCGAGGTAACACAGCAAGGTTTGTGTGTAACAGCTCTGGGGAGCCGGCCCCAGTGTTACAGTGGCTAAAAAATGGACAGCCTTTGCAGCCTTTCAGACGAATGAAGATCCAGAGCCCTGGAGTGCTACTCATTAACCAGCTGGCACTGGAGGACGCAGGTTACTACCAGTGCATAGCAGATAATGGTCTGGGCACAGCCTGCGCCACTGCCTTACTCACTGTTATTGTGCGGGAGGGTCTGCCCAGCCCCCCACGGCACCTGTCTGTTACACCTTACTCCAGCACAACTGCCCTCCTCACTTGGGAGAAACCTGAGTACAACTCGAATCAAATCATTGGGTACTCTGTTCACTGCCAGCGAACTACAGGTATGTATACTGTGCAGAGATTTCACCTTTTAATCTTAATCCATCTTAGAATACCACATCTAGTCCATTGTGTTAAATGAGAAATATGAAAGGGTGTGGGCTAAATACGTTTTTTGTGTTATGAGTGGTAAAAATGGAAAATCACTGTTAAAAAGAATTAAGACAAATATATTTAAGCCTCACTTCCAAAATCTTTTTGTATCACCTAGATCAACTATACATCCACATTCTTTCAGTTTGTTTTATGTAACTTTATCACAAGGCATTGATGTATTTTTGAATTTTAAGGTAAATATGTCAATATTTTAAGTAAAAAAATGTTTTAAGTTTATCGTGCACATTGATGTTTTACTACACATTTAATTAAAATATTGTTCTTTTCAGGTTCAGATAATGTGGAGGACCAGTTTGCAATGAACAACGACACAACAGAGTATTATTTCAAAGAGCTTCTTGCCCACACTGCCTATACGTTCTTCGTTGTGGCTTACTCTCCCATGGGGGCTAGTCGCCCCTCATTGCCTGTTACTGTGGAGATGCTGGAGGACGGTGAGCAATCAGACTCTTCACAGTCTATAGGTGTAATACAGCTACACAAGCACTGTGAAATGGTACACGGAGGCAAACATTATCGCTGGCCAGCCTTGGACTTCCTTTATAAACCAGAAGGGCTATTAGTAGTAACTGCAATTGACGTTTTTAAGTTTGTAGTTAGAAAAAATATCTTACAGATTTCCTTGGCCAGAGAATGCTCTATGTGCACATTTCATGTAGATTACATAAGTGGGTATTTATATATACATTGTTTTTTTGCCTCTAATTTTTATCCTGCAGTGCCAAGTGCTTCCCCTCAGCTGTCTATAGCTAGCACCTCACCAAGTGACATCAGACTGATGTGGCAGCCATTGTCCTCACAACACAGTCGTGGAGCAGTGACCTGCTACCGCATTGAGTACAGCACCATGGACCAAAGTAAGAATTCTGCAAACACACACATGGATCATCAATTCCAAGAAATCACATAGCTGTGCATTTTCTGTAAAAGTAAAGATGCATAACACAGCAAAATATAGTATTTATTTATAGACATGTGCATTGTGTGCATTATTGTATGTGTTCCCACAGTGGACACTATCTTCTCAGTGGAGGTGGGAGGTAATGAGACACAATTTACCCTGAGAGAGCTACAACCCAACCAGATATACAGACTGAGGATTACAGCTGGAACTGGCATTGGCTTTGGCGTTCCGTCTGAGTGGGCCCAACATCAAACTCTAGCTAATTACAACCAGAGTGAGCAGAGTATGGGTAAGAAGTATGCCATTCTCTTTATAATCCATAAATCAGTTTACCAGTGTCTGCATTCAGACATGGCTGATCAGTCATACATTTTTTTCAGTCATATTTGCACCTTCTGAACTGAAAGTCAGAGCCAAGGTGAGCTCACTTAACGTCACATGGCATCCGTCGCCCAATCACACGCTGGTCTCCGGCTACAAGTTGTCTTGTCAGCAGGTGGAGTCTGAGGATTCTGGTCATAGAACACCGCAGACTCACACTATTAGGCTACGTAAAAAGGCGAGGTACCACCTCCTCACTGGACTGGGTATGTTAGTGGCAAAAACCTGTTTCACTTCTGGCATTTAATATTTTCCTTTGATCAGGTATTGTGTTACTGCTAGTAATTCACAGACTTTAAAGTAAGTTAAATGGAAAATCTGCATCTGGAGTGGCATGGTGTAGCAGTAGAATAGCTACTAATGAAATTCTGATTAAAACACTTTTCACACTCTCACACTTTAATTAAGTTCTTTTTCCTTTGGGGAAAAACTACTTGTTCTGAGACAGGTTGTTTATAGTCTCATCATAATAGAAAAAAAAAAAAAAGAAAGAAGGTTTTTAGTCTTCTCCACCTCCCTTATTTTTGACTGTTTCTAACTCTCCACTGTCAGTCCCTGACCGCCAGTATGAGGTGAGGGTCTGGGCGTTTACCAAGCAGAGTGATGGAGCCGCAGCAGTATGGAAGGGCCAGACAGAGAAGGCTCACAATAAGAGTAAGTTGTTTCTTTCATTGCCTTTTGTGACTATTGCAGGCTAAAATTTTCCTGCTAATTTCAGTAACTTCTGCTTTATTAAGCACCCTGGCCTCCTTTGCACGCTCGTCCTCCTCCACTACCCCCAAGTATCATTCAGGCTACAGCTAACAGTTCAACTTCAATCTGGCTGCGCTGGGAAAAACCCCGCTTCAGCAATGTGCGAATCATCAATTACACAGTGCGGTGCAGCCCAGCAGGGACCACCAACGCCTCACTGGTTTCCTACCACACGAGGTCAGTAACATTTACTCCTGACGCTGTATCAGTCCTGTAGTTTTCTAATATGCAGAACAAATATGATTGTAGACACTTCAAGCACACCATTGTTAAACAGTGCCAATGACCAGTATTAGTTCAATTGTAATAATGCGATAATATTTATTGATGTTTTTGTGATCAACAAATAAAGTTTGCTGTTTGTGTGAAGTTCTGCTCAGGAAATTTTGCTGGGTGAACTGAAGCCCTTTACTCGCTATGAGCTGGCAGTTCAGTCCAATGGAGTGGATGTGGCAGGACCGTTCAGTGGCACTGTGGAGGAGTTCACTCTGTCTGACCGTAAGCATTGCTGGACTCATTTTAATGGCTTTAAACAAACCCTTGGCTCTTACATCTTTCATTAGATCATGACTTTAAGCCCAGTTTTTAAAAAAGCACATACAAATTTATTTTCATTGCAAACTTTACAGTGTCCTTGAGTATCTATTTGAAATACACAGCTTTTTTAAGCTCACAGGCTGTAACCCAAAATAATGTTGCTTTTGTTATGTATTCACGGAATTTTCAATTAATGTCATCATGTGCAGAAAACACTGAGCAAACATATTTTGAAAAGTTTGCTATCCCATTTGCTATCCCAATACTAACCTTTGCTAGCTAATGTGAATATAATTGTTTAGTTTTTCTCTGAATAATGCCTCATCACTTATCTCTTTTTTCATATCCTACTAAACTATGACTACCAGAAAGACTAGACTAATTGCACTTAGTAAGTTTTAGACACATTCATCGTGGCACTCCACATATTTGTCTGACTAGTGGGAACAGATTCACTTTTAATGACATTATTAGCCCCAGTCGCCCTGTTCTGCTCTCCACTCCCTGCAGTTCATCACCTGAGCCCTGACCCATTCCTCTACTGCCCTGTGCTCTCTCCTCTGGACCCAGGTGGCATGGACACACACGGACGCCGATGGCTGTCACAGAACATGTCACATCTCTCGCTGACACCTTGTACCTCAGCCAGCTGTGTGGGATCATTTCTGGGCTCTAATTACTGACCCACTCCTCTTTCCTTCAGGGCCTTACTCTCCTCCAGAGGAGCTGCAGCTGAGTGTTCTCGACTCGTCCTCTGTGCTGGTGAGCTGGCGCCCCCCACTGCAGCCAAATGGTATCATCATCAGCTACAGCATCTTCTACAGCAGCAACGTGAGCCAGCCCGACAACATGTGGAACAACGTTTCTCATGATGGTGAGCAACAAGACAGAGTATTCAGTTACTGTTATGTACACACATTTTTTCTTTCTTGTATAATCCAAAAGTAAAAGTGTAAAAGATAAAATTTGTTTGAAAAGTTTGACATTTGATTTCAGGGAGCATTACCAGTGCAGAGGTTCGGGGGTTGTCTAGTGGAGCACATTACTTTTTTAAGTTAGGGGCATCAACAGAGGTCGGGCCTGGACCGTTTTCTCTCATAAAAGATGTGCGTGTTCCCACTCAGAAATATGGTAAGTGCCAATTTATACTTTAGTGTTTTACAATAATATAAATATAAGCAATATAGATAATATAATATAAGCTTACTGCTAAATAAAATAGACATTGACTCAGGTTGTGTTTAATGGATCCTTTTTTTCACTAATGGTCCAAAAATTTTAAGAGAAGATTCATTTATTTTACAAACATTTTCCTAAAAATCCAGTATACTATAGGCATACATGCCTGGTGCATGTAGTGTGTTCAATAAGTGCAAACACATTCAGTATGTGTGTGTTGTGCAGTGAAAATTGGTCACTGATAATTCATGTTTATATGACAACATTTATTATCAGAAACAAAAATGCTACCATCACTTATAGTTCTCCAAACAAAAATTAATAAAGTGTTCTTTTTGTAGGCCTTGTTCAGACCAAATAGACCATTTTGTTTATTTGTACATTCTCTTCTAAGGTGTTCTAGCAGAGTTGGACATCCCTACAGTGACAGGCATCATCGTTGGTGTGTGTCTGGGGCTCATATGCATCCTACTCTGCATGTGTTTCAGCTTTCATAACATCAAGTCCAGGTGCTAAGAAGCCAAATGCATTGCTCTTATGCAATTATTATTATTAAAAAACTTACAGTGCTAACCTCTGCCTTCTGTCACTTTTTAGGGAGCTACCTGGGGGCATGGACTCCACAGCTGTTACCCCTCAGTTTAGGAGAGGAGCTGGCTGCCATCTTCCTTCTAATGTGCCAGAGTGCAGCTATAGCCATGAACTGGAGATACTGATGCCCCCAGGCAATCAGGAGTGTGGTCATCCACTGGCAGAGGCCCCAGAGGAGGAAAGCCTGATGGCCAGCACTCTATCAGGGGAAGGGGAGGACACCACTCCACCTGAAAACAAGGTCAACACCTGCAAGGGCCATTGGGCTTCTTTCACACATGCACTTTTTTATACTATTTTACATAATAATTTAGAGAGATATATGTTTTCAAAAATGTGCTTTTATTCCCAGGCTGCTTGGAATGGCTCTGTCAGTCATAACTGGGCCAACAGAATCACACACTACAGAGATACCATCACAGAGGACTCTCCAAAACTCATTAATGGAGCTCCTAACATTCTAATGAATGATAATAGCACGGTAAATGAATGCTACTATATAGTATCTATGCAGCTATCAGATGTCTGTGATATTCACATCAAATTTAAGTGTCTTAAATCATGCCAGAATTGACATATGAATCCACGTCATCATGTTACTTGAATGGTAATTATCATGGATTGGTTCTTATTCAATAAACTATGCATGAAATCACTATAAATATACACACGTCATTAGACTATAATGCTACAGTAACCCTAGATAATGTGTCTTAATTTTATTACAAAATACAAAATTATCTCATGCTGCTTACTTGATCAACCATCAGACAAATCAAGTTGTAATTACCCTGATTACACTGTATTGTTAGTCATATTGAGCAAGTTGTTATTATTGTCATTTTACCCCTGTTGTTGTTGCATTCCAGGACATAGATCATCTCTGCACATTGGTGTGCAATAACCAGGTTGAGGCAGAAGTCATTGTTCACTCTGAGCTGTCAGATCCTGAAAGGGGACATGGGGAGAATTGTAGCAGGAGAGAGGAGTCTAGCAGCACCAGGGGACTCTCTTTATCTGAGGACAGATATTCCCATTTGAGCCAAGGCAGTCTGCCACAAGAGGAGGGGCCGCCAGAAAAACTATCAATAGCCCAAAGCTTCTCAAGTCTTCCCTTGATAAAGTTGGTGTCTAATCACAATGGGGAGCTGGAGGCCACAGAAGGTGAGCTGACTGCAGACTCAGAACTGCAGCGGGACACAGCACTTACCAATGGCTTCCACTCACCTGAGACTGTCCGCTCTGTGCTGAGGTCAGAGCACTTGGAGAACAGGGAATCCAGACATTGTTCCACTGCTTCAGGGAAGGCCGTCTCTGTGGGACTGGCCCCTGCCCCCTTCGTCAGCTCCGGCCTGGTCCACCCTACCTCAGCTGTACACACATACTTGTGTCCATAGCCTTTGCATGCAGAGCACATCCCTTCCTTTCACTTCTGACTGACTTCACTGTTCAACCAGGTTTCATCAAGAATACCACAGAATTATTTTACACACTTCATTGTCATCTTTGCTTTAAAGATATATATACCTTCAATCCATTGTGTCATGTGTCCACACAGTGCATAGATTTCAGTGGAGCAGTATTTGCTGCATGTGGCCATAGCCATATCAGTATAACCATTCTTTCCTTTAGCTTCCTCTAGCTAAAGCAGGTACATCTAATGTAACCCGACAGATGGAAGTAGATTGTGGAAAGCTATTCCCTACAGTGTCACACATGGTCCACTCAGGAGTTAAATGTTTCACAAATGAATGAGCACTCGGACAGGCTATCAGCATGGACAGGAGGACCACAAGTACAGACTCAAAGAGTCTCCGTGGGCTTTGTTGTTTGGCTGCTGCTGCTCCGCAGCCTAAAGGATTGAGCCTTAAGGATTGTGTACACACTCTCACAAAGAGTGTAAAGCCCATGTGTCTCTCGTCTGCCTCCTGCTGTCTCAGGGCCTAAACATGATCATACACACATAAAAAACATCAATATATCTTTGTGAACCCACATCATATCATGCTTATGCATAAACACGCTCTATTTACACACACATTTGTTAAGTGGAGTATGTTGGTCTCAGGTGCCTAATTATTCTAGGTGCATTTATGTATATTTCTATGTGTTACAATATTCTGTACAAAACTTGTGCCAGGAAGACAACCTAAAGTAGGTACACATAAATTATTTTCCAGATGCCATGTATCCAAGAGGATTGTGAACAAGGGCCACTGTAATAGTCAAAAAGCAGATTTTTTTGTATTTCAGATATCAGATATCTTTTGTAAACAAATTTATTTTTGTTTGTGGCAGTATTGGTATTATTATGTTAACTAGAAATGTAACAAGAACTCATTTGACCACTGTCTTGCTTTGGCTTCCATCTAGGGATGTACCGCCTCCCATACTGTGACTGACTCATTTAAACACTAATCCCATGTTTTTCCACTTAAAAACTCTCGCCATTGCAATAAAATGTGGAGCATGAGTAAAGATAGTTAATTTGTTTGTACCACAGACCTAGATGTGTTGGACCAGAATAGATTCAAGCTGATTATTGGTGCTGGGCAGTCTTCATTGATGTGACAAGATTAAACAGGTGCATCCCTACTCCTTATCAACAACACTACCTCTTTTATTTTCAGATTGGTGTCTGATGTGGTTTTAAAAGTATTGTATACGTAGAACTTTTCTAAGTTACGTTTCTTACAGATTGAATTTTTTTCTGATTTTAAAAGCCTTTGGTGTTTCCAGAAATCACCATCCGACACTGACTGTATTGTTCTTGTGTTTTGTAAAACAAGAACTGACTCTATCTTGCTTTAGTGCATCACAGCTTCCTCTTAGACCTTTGCAGTATTATGTTTGGGAATTAAACTGTGCAGAAAAACTCATATTGTCCAAAGCAACCATGTTGTTTGGAAAATTTCGTAGAGAAACATACAGCTTTTGCGGTGTTCTGTCTTAGACTGAGAATAATAACTAGAGATTGACAGTGATTTTAATTTGGCATGATGTCGGACGCTCTCAGGTAGCTCTTCTTCACATTCTGCAGTTTAAAAAAATGCCTGTACATGGTTCTTGGTATAAAACATTCTCAGATTGATTAATTGATTGTGTTCTTTATTGTTTGTTATTGTCGAAACCAATTGCATGATACCTCAAGCCTTTTTAGCCTTGTTATGTATGCACCTATACATTGGGACATTTCTAAAGTAGTAGCAGCTGTTAAGGGACAGAAGTGAATGTCTTCAAATAGATCAAATGCATTCTGAAAATAACAGAACTTTCTGTCATGGTGTACAAAGCAAATGCCATATGGCATATAGTAATCAATTCAAGCATGTTTTAATTTAATTCCAACCCATGATTTTCATCATCTGGCATACAATGTCACGTGTGCTGCCAATGAAATCAATGATCATATACTGTATGTGCTAACTACAAGTTTGGACCCAGGTTTTGTATTGATTGAAAAAATGCATATCCTTGTCAAACATACTTCTGTCTGTGCAGGTTAGCTGTTGTTGGCCATGTTACCTAAAAAAGTGCTTCGAACTCATACTGTAGGCTTTCCCATTCAAACATTTGCAAGTATATAGTGCACCCTACCAGGTTTGCAACAAACCAGCAATGACACAGCATGTGGATGGTATGAGTAAAAGAGAGTCAGTGTGGCGAGAGAGTAAACTGACGGCCATATACTGTTGTTTCTAATTGTCTTGTTTTGATGGTGCTAAAACAGGGAGATCAAACACATGTGAATAGATGTCTACTGGTCATTTCATTTGGAACTATATTCAGTACCAGCAACAATAGTTGAGTCCTTTCAACAATAAAATCATTGCATCAGGGGTTAATGTTAAGGACATGCTTTTAAGAGTTTGCCTGATTTTACTTTGTAGGCGATTTTTCTCCTTTGTTGGCCATCATAGTGGATTTGAAATGGGATCTGAATTAAGCCTGGCTTGTATATAACACATGTACACTGTCCTCATAGGACTTTTTAACCACTAAATGGTAATTTTGTATTTGTTGGCTAGAGCAATCAATTTTGGCAAAGGAAAACAAGGTTAATTTGAAATTGTTCTTTGTTCTTTTTATTACAAATATTTTATGTCATAAATATACCAGTATACCTCATATTGGTAACTTGTTCATTTGATTTTAATGTTGATACTGCACAGTTTTTAAATTAGATCATTTCAGTGAGCATCCTGCATTTTGTGTGGCATTTGTGATGACAGAATGGACTGTTCAGTATTACCTCAGCGTGAGTTCTTACCTCTAAAAGTGGCCTGGATGGTAAAGTCTTGTGGGTGTGGTTATCAACATACATAGATGTTTGTTGGAATCCCACTTAAAGAAGTGCCAGGCAACTGAGGTGTAAAAGGGAAAAGGGCTATAAAGGACATCCACCCCATGCAAGTCATACCTCTCAGTTACCGGTGCAAACAGCCATTTCACAATAATAGTCTCTTTTCTGCTCAGGTGCTGCTTCAGCATACTTTTGTAGAGGAACCATACTATTTTATGAACAGTCTTCAAATAGGAATCAAAGTGCATTCTGCCTCTTTCTTTTCTTACGCATTCAGGTGCTTTTTTACCTGCTTCATTCAGTGTTCTTCTTTATTAGGTGTAGTCATGTGCTACCAGCAAATGCTCTGCAACTCCTTACACACACACATGGCTTGACGTTTTTGGCAGAGCGAGACCCCACTCAGACACTACTGTAGGCGCAGTTGCAGTAGCACTCGGTATACAAGCACTTCTCCGAGTTTCTAGAAGTGTCGTTTCCTTTCAACAGGTGGCTTACATGTTGTTAGTCGTGACAACCTTTAGCCTGCCATTGTGTTAGATGATAAAATATTGCTCAGTGACAGGATAGGTCCAGTAGTACTTGTGGTTTGTAGAAATATTTCCACTGTATTTCCATATGTGAACATGTCAAAAAGTCACAACACCATCAGATGTCTGTGAAAAACTTCTGTAAATAAACATGTGAAAAGGAAAAAGTTGTGGTTTTATTTTCTGTCACAAAAAATGATCAGCTAAATTTTTTTACCATTCACCGGAAATGGCTTCTCAAACACGAAGTTATCGTGTGTTACATATGCTTTTCAAAATCCCAGTACATATTTCTTATACAGATCTGCTATAAGGACATGAAATCGAACATTTTAGATTTTTAGTTTACAGAAATAGGTTTAAGTTGCGTTCAGACAGCACTGTGCCATGATGGAAAATGAGTAAAGGCAGGACAGTTGGCCCGGGCCTCAAGGTCTGGGGGACTAAAACTACATCCACCCATGCTTTATGGGCACAATAATAGAGTGGGACATAGGGTTTGTCCATTCATTTTGTTCGCGGGCCTGGGTGAAACATATACAAATACAGTAATAGAACATGGCGTCTGGCACTCATAAAAACTTTACAGATTTTATACTTTTTCCGCATTACTTTGTTTTTACTTTGAGTTTTTGTCCAATAATTTTAAATGTTGAATCAGTGAATAAATCATCAATATACTGATCAAAAGTATGTCAAATAACATAATCTTCATTGAGTATCATTTTACTATCAATGTTATTTTACCCACAAAAATAGGATTTTGGTTGTAGTTGTTAGTCAGAAACAACTGACTAAAAAGATTCATAAAAGTGAAAAAGCTCTAATAAATGAAAAACTGTTAATAAGTGTTATAAGAATTCTTTGTTCAGATGTATCCACAGAGACCACGGAGACAGCATAAAATTTAAAATGAATGGTCAGGTTCAAATCTTGCAAGAAGAAACAAAATACAAACATGTGGGTAATGGTACAGGATGAAGTGTGCTTGAAAAAGTAAACAATAATTTAGATTTTATACCATGCAGTAAAGGCTGTAGGGGGCGTATCATTCACACACGCCCCATGACAAGTTACCAGGTCCAGGATTTAGTCCGTGCCAAGTTCACATCTATCCATGTCAACATCTAGTTATGTCTGTGTTCATGTTTGGATTATCAGGAAGAACATGAAATGATCAAGACTGACATGACCTGAAGAGAACTAGGAGCAACCAGTAATTATGAAACATAGGAATTTCTTTTTTAATTATTATAACAATAAGCAATGTGTTTGCAAAAGGTTTTGATAGTTTAGTTTGTGTCTAGTTTCATCTTTACGTATACTCTTCAAAACATTCATTTCAATGCAGCTTTCCAAAGTGGTGTATTTTATTCACAATTTTAATCCATGCCATTGTATTCATTTAAGTTTACCCCACCATTTTCTTATAGCACCCAACTTACAATTCCATTTCTCCCACTGGGGGGCAATGTAGTCAAAGGCAAGTTAAAAAAGAAACCCACCGTCTCAGAGCCACTCCCATTTAGAGGGAGTGTGGGGCCTCTTGCTGCTCTGGCCTCACACCTGCTGGGGTATAGATCAAAAATACTATTCATCTGTAAATAGAAAGGTCTCGTCCAACATCATCCTTTGTAAACATTAAAGAGTGGATATACAAGTCGGGGAGGGCGATGATTTGTGCACAAGAAACAAATGAGAGGTGACAGTCTGATGAGGGCACTGAGTTAAGACAGGAGCACTAAGGTGACTTTGCATAGCAGAATCCCCTGAAAAGCTCTTGTCTTTGTCTTCACTTTCTGTTAATCACAAGCTGAGGCCCAAGTCCAACAGATGCAAACACAAACCACATTATGCCAATGCACTTACTGTAGGCTATATGTATAATATGCGTCTTATGTTTGTCTGTCCTCCAGCAGCTGTGAGTCTGGATCAGCACGCCTCATATTTTATTGTAGAGGCAAGCGAGGCGAGCACTGCGAGTCCAGTTGGGCCTGCACTAATGAGGTAGAGCCTGAAGCCTGTGGGGAAATGACTGTGTGGAGTGCCTGAATCAGTCCATTCACTGTGCTTCCTCTCGCCTCAGCTGCTACTACACTACTACTACAGCGCTCACCTTTACAATGAGGTTTCAGCTGAGTGGGGCGGGGGATTGACAAGCATTTGCTCATTGCTTTATTTCTGGCAGAAACTAGAAAGGAAAAGGAAAGACCAGGCAATACTCCCTGCACCTCTGCATATCCATTATCCATTTACACTTGACATGTTCATTTATAATATCTTTTCATTTTTACTAATCATTTGGCTTGCTTAACTTTCTACAGTATTTTCACATTGTTTTACAGCACATTACAGAAAGTGTCTTAACAATTCCCTCTGGCACTAATTACCTTCTATTTATAAAATAAAATTGGATAATTCGCCCCTTATCACATATTTTCTCTCTCCGGTTTTGCAAAGTGTATCATCAGTCTTTCTTGTGACGCAACCATGACAAAAGCTGTTTCACAGACTGGACTGTGGAAGGTTCAGGCTTCTTTTCTTTAATCATAACAATTATCAACACGTTCAAACCGTTGAATCGTCAAAATGGACACTTTGTTAGTATTGATTTACATACTTTGTAACTTATTTTGTTGATTTTGCCTACCTGCCAGCTTACTTTCAGTTTTATTGTCACTTTTTATTGTGTCTTTTTTGCTGTTTAAACTAACTGCCCCTGGTAGGATTATTAAAGTATTCTAAATCTGTCCAATAAACAATAAATCTTTTTCTTTGCTATTTTCCACCATTAATCTTACATTCTATTGTTGTGGGATGCTCTGCATGCATTATTTTGTGAATTGTGTCCAGCTAGAACCAGTTTGACCTACATTTTACTCTCTAAGATGAGTCTCATCACTGAGTCACAAGCCATTAAAGACTTTAAATTTAAAGACATCTAGTTCCAGGGGGATTCAGTAATGCTAGTGTTGTACTTGGATTGGAAAATCTCTTAAAACCAACTTTATCATCAAGGAAGCAACCTCATTTGAACTTGACCTTGTCTTGGTCTCAATCAATGTGGACTTGAGCTTTTACAACTGACTTGTTGCGATAGCAATTTGATCGAAACCTTTATTTAAACAAACATGCTCTCCCTGTTTAAATTTACTTTGAAAACATTGTATCTGATTCATTTAACTCTGAGCTTTGGCTTTATTCTCCTGTTTTTGTTTAATGCTGTTTTAAAGCCTTATACAAACGCTTCTAGTAAATAAGACATATAAAACTTTTAAACATTGAAAGACTCCCACACACTGTATAACTTGCAAAACGGAGATTTATTCAAAACTCAAAGAAACAGTATTTTGGCTTTAGACATCCATCAGACAAATGGTCACAAAACTCACCCACTGGCATTGATTCACAATACATTTGAACTGGCTCTGAAAACGTTTGGTTCTGAGAAACCTGACTTACTGCATTACTTAATTCTCAGCTCATTCAGTTAAATCAGTTTTCTTAAATCAGAATTGGCCACCCTCTATAAACACCCAATGCCAACTACCGGTGTGGCACTTGTACACAATACAACAACACTTTGAAAATATATTTCTACACCCTCCATACTGGCAAGAAATATTCCATTAAAAGAACCATTAAACCACCTGTGCATCCAGCATGTTGGATGCACACCCTCCAAACCATATTCCCAAAAGGCCTCAATAATAAACTCAAACTTTTTTATAAAAAAAGGTCATTTTTGATGGACTATGGATAGACTGCAACCCAGGGTGATTGTCTGATTTAGTTGTATACCTGGAGAGATGTATATAGCTTACCATGTTCATTTGATTACCTGATAACTGTGTCCATTTAATTTCTTCCCCTTTCTGTTTCATGTGCTTTATAAGGAAAATGTTTTTTTTTTTTTTTTACTATTGATGATAAACTGTATAATGTATAACCACTCCCTATGTAAGATGGCTTCTCTGAGCACTTTAACTATCTCCTGATGAAGACCTAGTGCCAAAAAGTTGTTTGTTTGAGTCATAAATAAATCTCACTATTGCAAGTTGGACAGTGTGGGGGAGTCTTTGAATTTTTTGATACGTGTTGGCCTGCTCCCTCCTCTCCTACGCATCTGCCCCAGAAAATATATGTGCAAAGTTTTCATCTTCATATTCAGTAAATAAGACAGAAAACATGTCATCAATCAAATATCTTTTATGGCAGTGTGTTAATTGCATTTTGACTGATCATCTCTCCTTGCATTAATTTAACCATTCTTTGAAAGGGCAATGAGTCAAAACACTAGTTAGAGATAGAGCATTTTCTCAGTGTCGTCCCGTGGGTAATATGCCAATCAAAACTGGTCAAACTAAATAGAGAGAACCTGAGGAGAATACAAAAGCATGGAGTAGATAACGTAAATGAATTCAGGGATAAGGGGATTTGAGGAGTGTGTCTAGTCATCTACTTTGTTTGGTCTACATCTAGTTAATTATTCTAAATCTAGTGTGCATTAAGCTTGAATCAGGTCTGTAAAAAGATGAAGAAAAGCCTGTAGGTATGGCAGCTAGAGAAAGCCGAAAGCTGTCAGTAATAGCTGCACAATGTTTGCCCCCGCTCCCTGTGTCCCCTGGGCCCTGTCAACTGCTCTCAGTCACTGTAGGTTGGCCACGATAAGACCCCAGGGGGGCTGCAGCGTTAAACCTTACTCAAATGTGTGTGTTTTTTTTTCTTTCTTTCTTTTTCTTTTTTTTTTTTTGAAAACAGACCAATGTGTGATATGGTTTCCTGGAGAAAGAAAAAGGTACAGTCAGTTGTAAGGGTTAATGTATTTTAGTCTGTTTAGTATTGATGAGATAGGATTTAACTGAACCTTGGACTTATTAAATCAATAAACTGCTGTTTGATTAATGTTTTAATTTGAGTGGTCAGATTCTATATTGCTAAAAAGATTATGTTTGTTTATGTGCTGACTACCTTAAATGTCCTGTCTTCCAGTTTAGCTACACATGGGCTAACAGTATGTAGCTGAGCTATAGTCAGAAGCCAACCATTGGTATTAAAATCCCTGAGCTTTGGCTGCCCTTCTGGGATTAAAGCCTGTCTGGTGCCTGCTAGCAAGGACTTTCTCTGTGTTAACTGCTGGCTCCTGGCCATCAGTCATTCTACAAAGGCTTTACGTGCTCTTACATTATATCCAAAGCTGACCCTGGAGTCAAAGCAACATGCGCTCCATACATTACAAATGGACTTGGCACAGTCTGGTGAACACCTACAGGTCTTAACGATTGTTACAATACGGTAACAGTTGTTGATAGAACAAATTTGCTAGATATTGGCTTTGGACAGTTATTTATATGCCTTGAAACAAATAAAATACTAGTCAAAATATTTGTAGGTAAAACACTTCATTATTATTATTATTACACTTCCATTTATTCTAAGAAACTAATTTAAAAACACCAATGTGAATTCTGGTTGGGCAGGACACAAATCTTGTTACATATACAAAAATATATTTTACCCTCTTTAAAGTTCTTCACAAGATGCTCCCAACTAACTAATGACCCAATGGATTTACACCGTAGACTCAAAGTGTGAATAGCAGAAAAGTGTAGGATGTTTAAATGAGACAGTTTATTTGATTTATTTGCTGTGATTTCATGAAGTCATTATCCAATTTCATGGACAGTTTTCTGATGATGTGGTGCATGATGTGATTAATTGTTTAATTGCAATTGCAATTTTCAAATGAATATGACCAGTCTACACCAGCTTAAATACATCATATTCTTTTTCTCCCTTCTCTTTTTTCTTTGTTGTATTTAACTTGCCACTTACGCCCAGTTATGATTTTTGACTGACTTTTGAGCGCGCTTCATGGCTGAGGCAGAAGTCTCCTTAAAGCATGTTAGAAATTAACATAAGAATGACTGTGGCCCTGCGCTCCAAACAAAACAAGGAAGTGGAGATGACTCATTCATTGTGTGCTGTGCGCTGGGATTCACTTTGGCAGTGTTTGGTAGTGCAGCCTCGATAGCTGGGCCTGATGCATGAGACTTATTTCCACATCAGTGAATGGTACAGGCTGAATCTCAGTGGGCTGGGTGACCCACTTTTCAGCACTCTAAGTATGTGTAAGTGCAGCACACAACGGCTCACACATTGCTTGGCTGTAATTTAGATACACTCATGTGTCATTGGCAGCCGCTCATGCTAAACAGTGGCCATGTTGTTATTGATAGAGTAAATAATAACACTTGTGATTATAATAATATGTATGAGAATAATATTGCTGTCAGTGCCAGGAGGCGGGACAAACAATTACATGCTCAACGCCTTTTAAATGCAAATACTCAATAACTTATAGGCTTTACTCCTGGCCCATGCCTCACTGTTTTACTGAGAAGTGTGGAAAAGAAAGCAGTAGATTTGGTGGTAGATTGTGTGAATCCCAAAGGTTAAGTGTGGCTTAAGATTCCTTAAGGCACACATGCATCTAAATGTGTTGTACACTGTTATTTGTCTTTTCTTTATTATTATCACTATCAATATCATTCACACATGGCGTCAGTGTGGAATAACTACACTTAACAGAGGTGTGTCATTGCATCAATCATCAGGATTCTAATAGACATGTCCGGTTCAGAAAGGAAAAAGGGACACGCATGGCTCTGTATGATGTATGGGATTTAAAGTGCCTCTGTTCAAATTGTTCTTTAGTCTGATCTACAGTGTGCTTAGTATATAATCATTTACAGTGCTGCTGCAAAAGACTGTCAAGGGGAGGTATGATTTATTCTTCTTGATTTAAGGCTAAGCATTTATCTGTGGGGTCTGTGTGTGGTCCCAACCTCATGAATTTTACACTAAGCGTCCCTAACTGGGTAGTCATCAAATAATTGTCATTGTGTAGCTTGTTTGTCTTCTCTGTTTTAATAATTCTACCTCTGTGATAATATTAATGTATCCTTACTCTTGTCTTTGGCTTCTACTCAGCATTCATTTCACATAAAAGTATGTGGAATTAGTAAAACAGACACGTGTCTCTACAATGCTATACTCGATTACATGAATATTTGATGGATTTAACACCAGGGCACACCAAATAAAAGATATTCATGCTTTCATGCAATATCTCACCTGACATTAAAAAACAAAGTTGATTTGTCATAATTCTGTACATAACTTATGTGTGGGCATGCAGCACCAGACAGCTAATTGTGTTTAAAAAAGTAAATAAATAAATTATCTTTTTTTTTTCTATTTAGATTACAATTGACCCAATGGATTTACAATGCACATTAATTAAGGATCTCTAGCAGTTTTAGTACACCATATACAGACAATATTATTTATTTTGACTCATTTCACTGAGAAATGTAGTGTGACAGGCATACTATTGTCATACTGTTCTTTCACATTTTAAAGGCCTATATGATCACACCCACTGGCTGTTTGTCGACAGGGGTTTTTGGCCACTGCACTGAAATGCTCAATGGCAAGTGGAATGCAATGTACCGAAAGTGTCCTCACACCTGCCTGACACGAACAGCTGCTACTGTGTGCAGAGAAAATCTAAACAGAAGCCAGAGGTTAATTACAGATGATGCACACACAATGGCATCTGCTTTTCACAGAGGGGCCTTCTGATAGATTTTTGA
Organism: Neodontobutis hainanensis; assembly: GCA_024349245.1. Lineage (NCBI taxonomy): Eukaryota > Metazoa > Chordata > Actinopteri > Gobiiformes > Odontobutidae > Neodontobutis > Neodontobutis hainanensis. The sequence goes on along the minus strand of JALDNG010000002.1, from coordinate 8,908,055 downwards.
TTTAGGAGGATTTATGAAACCTACGGAAGTGTCAAGGCAAAGAGTTCCCAGCAGATTCTTTTAATTTTGTTGCTGCATTTCTTCCTGAAAGTGGCTAAGATGTTTTTGGCGATGGGTCTGACCCCAGACAATCTGCAAAGTAAAGTGAATTTGCAAGAAAAGGAAACACAGAGGGTCTGTGATTTGAGTCATGCTTCTTGGCAGTGGCTTTCTATCCATCAGCTTTCGTCTGCTGCTAATCTAACTGTGGCTTGGAGCTGTAATGGCCTTAGCTTCAACCTCATTTCAGTTTATATTGTAAGCTTTGGCTCCTTCCCAGAACCCTGGAGAAATACTCAGCACCTTGTTATCAACTAATCTCCTAGGGAGCCAATGGCAGACATCCTCTAGCTGCCCAAACTAGTTCAGAGTGTAGGAAGACAGATACCTCCTGGGATTCGATTAGATGGGATTAGGTTAGGTGCTCAATTCCTGTGAGTCATCAAGGTATGAAAAGGGAATATTGTAATGGGAGTAATATCTGGAAATGTTTGCTGTGCTTCTTGATTATCCTCTTGTAACTAAAGGCTATTCAGACTCTCTTGTGATTAGTGTAATCAGTAAATTCCATTTTCTCATTTTATCTTAATTAAATTAATCTGAGGCATATTGGCTTCACCCCTGACATATCTGACCAAACAAAGCTAAATATGTTAGGTCTCATTTTGCACCATTTAGAGAATATGCCACTCAAACTTTTTGCTATTAAAGACCTTATGAATAATGTGTGGCTGTTCCAACTTATCCAGGAAAAAGTCAACCATTCCACTTTTGTTTCCACATAGTATAGACAAGGACATTTACAGTGTCTATGTCATATATGAAAAGCTTTGAGACTCAGACCAGCTCACTCTTAGCATCCCCATCTGATTTATGGTTCCTCAGCGGTGTCGGAGGTGAAATGATTATGCCGGCATCTCCTTGGGAAACTGAACAACACCATAAAGGTTACTTCACATAACCATTATGGAGGGATAGTGTCTGGATGGACTGGACTGGATTTAACAGTGATGTGGTGGATTCAATCCCTCACAGGGCAATGGGATCACTACCATACAGGCCCTGCAAGAATTCAATACTGCACACATTCTTTCTCGGTCCTTTACGTTTCTAATCTTGGGCTGAGCTTGGGTTTTTCACTTTAGCCCATCTACTATGTAGCTGTGATTACCAAGAGCCAGACTAGCTCTTGCCAAAGGACTCCTCTAGGGACTGAGGGAAATCAATGCAGGATTGACTTGGCCTCCTATGTGCTGTTCCTCCCAGGTTCAGTCATGTAATGTCATTTTCTTTGCCATATAGTGTTCCTCTAATGAAACTGTACCACAGCCGGCACACGCACCAATGGCTCAGCAAAGACCAGCAAAAGTGTTCTCAACTGTTGATCACCACCGTCTTCATTTGGAAGACAAATGAGCAGACATTAAGAGCCAATGAATCTCTATTTCTAACCATTGTCAAACCCTTTCGAGCTATTCCGTGACCATAACATGCAATCGCCTCTGTCTCTGTTGGTATTAGGAGACTTGACCCTGGAAATTATTCATTTAACTTGTGCGCCAACATATTGAAAATAATAAAACGATAATTGCAATAATTATGTTTTTATATTACATATATACATATTTCATCTGCATGTAAAGTCTCTTTGAGTACCATGGTTTTTGTGAGATTAAACTGCAATCCTGCTTTTTTCTTAATTTTATTAATAACGGCATTAATGCAATGCAAACATGTATGCTTGTTTTATTTTTCTTCCCCTTTCTGTTTCATATTTTTATTTTTACAATCTTTCATTGTGTAAGCAGTCATAGTCATCGCTGCCATTGATTCATTATTAACCAAACGGCCAATGGGAGTGTCCCTTTTTCAAATTAAAGCAAGGCAAGGCAGGGCAATTTTATTATATAGCACAATTCACTGGGTCATTCAAAAGTGCTTTACAGAAATAAAAGTCAAATTTAAAATACATAGACAAGATTTAGAATTTGAAAAATTGAAAATTATGCAAATAAAAAAAACAATTTCAGTTTACCTTACTGAATGCAGACGGAGCGTAAGAGGAAAGTTTTTAACCTCCCCTTGAGGCTGTTCCAAGTTTTTGCTGCATAAAACTTAAACACTTCTTCACCATGTTTAGTTCTATCTCTGATGCAGAAGGCCTGTCCCAGATGCTCTCAGAACCTGAGAATGTTCAAAAGGAACTAGCATGTCTGAAATATATTCTGGTGCTAAACCATTAAGAGACTTGTAAACCAGCTGTGCTGTTTTAATGTCTATTTTCAAACCGGCGTGATGTGGTTGTACTTCCTGGTTTTGGTTAGAACCCAAGTAAGCAGACTTGCCCTCGGCCCTTGAAACAAAAAATGTTGTCTGAGGCTTGAAATCATTGCCAGTATAAAGAGACCCTTTTATAGTCACTGTTTGTAATGCAATGGGTGACGTCACATTTCTTATGTCCAATCCCCTTTTAAAGTTTTTACTGCTTGAAATCATGCACTGTATATTCTTGTCTATTAAAATCCTGAATAGATCATTCTCAGAACTATATGCTATTAGGTGATTTAAATTAATTAAATCACACATCTAGGGCTATTCTGAATTTCTGTATATAACTTTTATTCTCTTAAATGACCTTATTGGTGTTAGTATCATTCTTTATGTCTTAATTCTAAATTACTGACAAGCATCCATCCAGTGAAGTTTCCCTGGAAATAAAATGTTTTGGAGAGTGGATATAAGTTATTTGGTATTGTCTGGTGCAGAACAACCTAATCAATTAGGTTTACCAGTTTAAAGTCATCAATGAGATTTATCTGACAAGTCCTTTGAAAAGCTTATATCAGAGTGTGATATTAAAGCTTCCCTCCCTCGGGGTAACCTCTTTAACATCATGTCTTCCTTCCGCAAGAGTTTATTACTACTCAGCAGTAGCGGCCCCTGCTGAATACAACCAATATCTCTAATGACATTCTAATGTGTCATCACTTCAACAGCTCAAACAAACAAACCATCAGTAGAGCCGTCATTAACTCTTGACCGTAGCTTTTCCTGTTGGCAAAGTGTTATATTAGTCCATTCCACTATGGACCCTGCTGTTGTAGGCTTCTGTTCATTTTCAACCATGGACTATAATCGTACATTATTAAATCCCACTTTCCACCAAGAGCTTTTTTTTTTTCTTCATTTGCATCTGACTTCTATAGCGCAACACAAATGAAAAGGGTGGTGAAGTCCCTTTATGGATTTAGCTGTTTATATATTAATAGACTTTAGTTTGACTTTCCAGAGCAATCACAACTGGGTTAGGCAATAAAGGCTGTCTATATCTCCCTCACTGTGTGTAATAAAAGCTGGTATAAATGTTATTATCCTAGAATGAAAATAGTTACTGATAACATTGCAAACTTTAAAAAGTAATGTTTGTTTATCTGAAAATGAAACTTTAAGCTTTGGTGCATTATACACAGATGGAAACTTTAAAACAATCTCAGTTTAGATGATCACTTGCATTTACTGTATATGTATTAATAATAAGCATGCACCGTTGATATGATTAATAAACATTGAGGGACTTATGAGTTACAGGAGCTGGGGCAATTCCAATTTGCTGCCTGAGCATTGATTTGTGACTCTCCTTCAAATAGATTGGCCCTTACATTATGGCCTTAGATGACTTCTACTTTAAAAACAATATCTAATTTAATTTATTTTAGCCTTATGACACCAAAATAATTAGAAAACTGAAGAGACAAACCTTTCCTTTCTGTTAGTGGCTTTAGTTATTTCAGTATAGGGTGTTGGCTTGTTTTATTCTGCACCAGGACAAACGTTCTCCATGTGGCTAGCTCAAAGCTATCCCTGTCTTGGAAGGCGATAATAGTCCAAGCGATTGAGTAGAGTGCAAATTTAAGGTGATATTCCAGTGAGTATGTATGTGGCAATCTGGGGACATTAAGGGTTTGTGTCAGACCTGGAAACAAAGATGAGAGTGTGAAGATCCAGCCTGTTTGGGACAATGCATCATGTGAGGTTAGGAATACGGCCAGTGAAGACTGGCCTGTATTCCTGCACCATCTCCAGCCTTTATAGAGATTAATGGCCCAAACATCCATTTAGGACACAGGAAGAGTGTGGACCACAGTGTGCCACATATCATTAAGCTTTTCACTGCAGGCTAAGGCAACCAATCCTCATCTCTGAGACAATGCTGTGTAGATCAGCTCAATGGCTTGCGTCCTCTAAATCATACGGGATCTTACTGAGATATAATTTTACACAAGGTGGCTGCCACAGATGAGGTTATTTTCTATGAATGTGCCAGTGGTAGGAAGCATATATTTCACATCCAAAACATGTTTCTAAACCTTTGCTTTACATTTAACAGACCAATAGCTCTAAGACATCTTGTTGTGCTGCAAATATTTATATAGTATATACATGCATACATTCATGAGTAACTCAAGGACAAAAAACTCACGTTACTGACTGATGAAATATTACAATATGTACTCCTAAATAATGAAAATGTGCAGTTAGACTAACATTAACAATGCTGTTTTTACACTAAAAGCAGATAACTGGCCCGACAAGTCCCATAATACTTCGATTTGTTGCTACCCAGATGCAGTGTCAAGGCTTTTCCTAACGAATTGTTAAGTTTGACATTTTCCATCCATTAATACAGTATGTGGTTTTCAGTCTCCCTGGAGCTGTGTTGACCAGTCATCTCAATGCAACCTATCATTTACAACTTAATATTAAGTTTTCCTTTAATAAACAATTCCATTCAGATATGTGTAACCAATTTTTGAGTGTATTTAGTAAATGCTCAACAGTGCCACATGTAATTAATCATTATGTGAAGAGTGATTCAAGCGAGTTAATGAGCCAGAATAGTTTTTTGCAATTCAAATGATTATACACAGTTCAGTGGAGACCTATTGATTTTAGGGTTCTGACTTCAACATAAAGATCAGAAAATGCTTTAGTGGAATAAAGTCAAAGTAAATCACTTAACACCCCCCTCTAGTTCATTATTTTTATTTTAGCAATACGCATAAAGACATCATGTAGAGGTTATAAAGAGAGTTTTGGGAAGCTTTAGTGCCACGCTCATTTAGATGACCCATAGGCACTTAAGCAGTTTGGTGGAAAACTGTGCTGCCCTGCTCTTTGACCATCTGCTGCAGGGCTTTCCTCTCCATTCTGCAATCTGGAGAGAGTCAAGACACACAGTGGTGACCTAATGTGGAGGCCTACAAACTGGGCCCTGGGTCCCTGTCTTGTTATTGATGCTCTCAGTGAAAAGCAAGCAGTGCACCATTTATTGAAATTTATCTTATTTCCATTTCAGACAACTTACCCAAAGCCAAATGTCATTCCAAGCATGCCCTTTCTGAAACCTGACGCATATATAATGGTGTGATTTCAAACCTAAGCCTAAGGTGGGCTTCCACTATGATTATGATTAATAGCAGGACTGTGTAGTGCAACAGCTATGTTCCAGTCTATGAACTCTTGTCACACTGCTGCTGGTGAATTTGTGAGGCAGCAAATGTATACAAGCACCTCCCTGCGTCATTTACATTCAGCACATGTGACAGCCTGGATATTACACCAGATTTTATGTGGCATCACACTATTATGGTAAGTCTGGCCGTGGGGCTACCTTAGCCTTGACAGAAAATACCAATGGGTTTAGGTGATGGGTACAATACTACACTGTGTATATTCCTCACAGAAAGAGCCAGAAAGAGCCAATAGACAATATAAGAGACATTGTATGATAGCGTGACGTGTGGGGATACTTACATATTTATTGTTAAGTGTTTCTTTGGTTGTCATTCATTTTTTTATTAGATATATTGTGTAATGACCTAGCATTAATGTGATAACAACCTTATGTTACTTTATTTTTTTAATCACTGCTATAGCACTAGTATTGACCTCTTAGTGCATAAACACCCTCAAATTGTATCAGAGCATCTCAATTACTTTAAGGCTTAAAGATAAAAGATACAGAATTTTAATGGTATCCTTGCAAAACAGGAATATCTTTAATGAGACAAGTATGGCCCCTTGAACAATACTTCACTATTTTAAGCCTAAGTGGCACGGGTCATCCATCTGTCCTGTATTTTTCTGTTGTTTGTTCTTTATGATTCAGGTCACTGGCAACTGAATTAACACAGTCTAATGGGGCAATGATCTGTATATGTATACTTTTTCACAAAAAAAAAAAAAAAAGTGGTTAAAGGACCATTTGCTGCTTGTTCTTTTTCTTCTTGTTCTTCTGGATTTTTTTCCGGACAAAAACCTAAATATTTAACAAACAAGACCAACAAACAAGTGACCATTTCCAGGCGAAGTGTGAATAGAACACAGTTACTTGAAATGCATGATGATAATTGCCACAACACAAAAGAGTGTGCATCTACCCTCAGCTGAATAATTGGCATGCATACGTGCTCGCAATCACAAATGACTCTGCACGCATTTTTTTCCACCTTTAATTAATTGGTTGATGAGTGAGAAGCATTGGAGTAGACAGAGAGAACCTTTTGCTGTGAGCTATAGGTTGGTCAGGGTGCCACGGATCACAGTCAGCACAGAGCAGTCCAACTGAGGCTCAGAGCTGTAATTACACAAGAGCAGATGGCCTTGCTAGAGGACTCTCCTCCCTCCATCCCTCCTTCTCTCAGAAACACTACCTGCAGCGCACTGGGCTCACACTGCCCTCAGAGCGTTGTTGCACATCGATTATGTTCACTGTAAACGGAACGCTGCTGTTGTCTTCGTGGCAGTTCTTTCACTAAGGCTCATCTAACTGCTTTTGAATGTTGATTCGCGAACTAGCACCGCACTCTTCCTCCTACGTATACATCCACCGCTGAGATGAGAAGCCATCCTTAAATGTAAATGTGTGTTTGACAGCACATCATGAGGTTTCCTACTGAGCGGCAGAAAATATTCACTTTCTCTCAAATTGAAATGATTTCCACTAATCTATTAAAAGGGGATGAAGTCTAGTCTAGTTTGCTTTTACGGTTTTATTTCCTGTGGACTCCAGTGAGGTAACGCTGAACTGGGATAGATGCTTGCTGTGCTGGCTGCATCCTTTGTTCTGTGGTCAAAATCATGCAGGTGATATGCAAGAGGCATACAAACAACGCTTCTCTTGTGTTTTGTTTTATACCAGTGGCCCAGCACAGACAGAAGCAAAAAAAAACAACCTTAAAAATGTGGCAGTTAAAGATACTGTGTGGAAAACTAAGAGCAGGCTCTAAGAGAATGTATTTTACTTGTTTAAAGATGATTAGTTAGAGACCAGACTGTTGCAAAAGACAACAGCAGATAATTTACGTTTACTCTTGATGAGTTTCAAAATTTCCTTGTGGCTTATTTTGTCATTTTTAATAGAAACAGGACTGCTCCAGGCTTTTGATTTCTCAAATCAAAATTATATAGTTACATTTGAGCAATCAGGTGATTAAAGTTTAGATGCAGCCAATACAGTTTAATCAAAAGCTGCAAAATAAAATTGTGTGCATTCAGCCAGAAACTACACCCCGGATGGCTACATTGCACACAGGATATAAATAATGTTTTTGCACCTCCTTGTTGTCATGTGTGTTGCCCATAAAACTGTCAAGCGGCAAAAGCAATTATACCATTGTTAGCCACAACAGTACACTAACGGTCAAGAGCTCAGTGTCATGGTTCAGTTCGATGGCTTATCTATCAGGGTCAAAGCAGGCATGTTGATGTCCTGCGGGCTCTGCAGCTGAGGTCACCAACAACGATGTCTAATAACCGTAAGAACAATCCTTGTGCCAGTACCGGAACATTTCTTACTGCTCACAAACGCTTTAGGCTTACTTCCACAATGTGATTATGTGAAACACTGAGATGTAATTACTCTGAGTTTGTGGCAAAAGTACATTCACTCATATCCAACAATATGTGTAAATTTACATCTTGAGGCTACAAACCTCAAATATCCACATGGACCTTGGTGTTATGAACCTGAGAGCACATATTGTATATGGGGCAAGCAAATGTACACAGTCCTCTGCAGATGAATGGTGCTGATGATTTATTAAAGCACATGCAGGGGAAAAACAGAATCACCAGACAGCGTGATGGAGAGGGAAGAGGAAAGCTGCGGGCAGATGAATTAGGTGGAGGACTTGTCACAATGATAGTGTCGGCATACCTGGACGAAAACACAACATGACACAGTTTTGACTTATGTTTATCAATCTACATAACTTCAAACATTAATAATTGGTTACAAAAATACAATACAATGCTATTACAAGGCAGTACTATTGCCCTTATACCAGCTTTGTAGTTTGTCTGAATTATAATAGCCTGCTTAAAAGAGTCTTACTTTGCAGATTATGATTCTTACCAGCTTTAAATTTAGCTTAGCGTGTGGCAAGCTATTAATGTTTGACTGTATGACTTTCCACATATGCACATAAAAATTATTAACTGGTAATGGCATAATGTGAAATGGATACCACCATTAAACCATCAAACCAGCACAGCTCTGGCCTTTTAATGCCTTCATAATGTCATTAATTAACCCACTTAGCTTAGGCTCTGTTAAACAAGGTACCAGCCTAATTACAGACCCACTCACCATATTATGTTGTATTTATCTGAAGGAGTGATTGTTACTTTTGAAGCAATTAAATACTGTTGCACACATAACATATTAGTCACACAGTAGACTGCTCTTATGAAGACTGTACCTTACAGTCCAGTTCAAAGTGTGTGATCAAGTTCTTCTCAAATTAGATTCCCAAAGTTTCCAGAGTACCCATTTTCATCCTGACTCTGCTGTGAGTGAATAATATCTCTACTGAGGTGTCCTCCATCAATCTTCTCTGAAGACAACACCCAATGTGCTCTGAAGGACACACAAGTGTGTTTACACATGAAAGTATCAGCAGTGTGCTCTACATCATGTCAGGACATGGTCCTTATGTGTTCAGAGTGATTTATCCTCCGTCTGAGATGTGATATTATCATATTTTTCTATGCTTCACTAAAAATACTGTTGTCCTTTAATCTGGAACGCTGAGTAAGAGGAATGTGCAGTTTAAATAGCTGAATGTGCAGATGGAGTGTGTACATGCATATTCACTCCAACGCACATCGTGAGCTGTTGTCATCTTACCATAAATTATTCCAACTAGCTGATCCTCAGAGATCATTGTTGCCTTCACCATCGGGCTGTCCTTTAAAATGCACTGCAGATGATAATAAAAGAAATTCCTGGAGGAATTTACCATATGCAAATGAGAGGTCAAGGTTATGGAAGTCAGAATTGACATGAGTTTGCGTGTTGGCTGCGCTACAAGAACGAGTGAGGTTAATGTTTTTCTCTGAGCACTGTATCCCCTAAAAGACTGTTCTCCAGATAAATGTGATTCTTATTATTTTATTTATTTATTTGAGGGGTTGCACAGCTCAAATTTTTGTTAAGCATTTACATGTTGATGACTTCCTGAATTCACACAATAAGATTATTTTTAGGTTCATATTGTACAATTTATAAATGCGCTGCAGAGAAACTTTAGTTTGAACCGCAGTAGCCTCTGAAGAGAGATATCTGTTGGATATTTTATGATCAACTATACCCGTGTCCTTATGTCAGTAGATTGTCAGTCTTGTTTCATCTCTTGATCTGTCTGTGCCCTTTGTTGCGCCTGGACCACAGCAGTAAAGAAAAGGCAACATGGTGACATTGACAGATAGACTTTGTTGGGCTCCAAGTCAATACTGCCGGTCTGTCTTTTTTAAATAAGATCTTTTCCCTTTGTTGTCTCAGCTATTGCATCTTACTATATCATTGTAGATAATATGGTTCTTACTTAGGTGGGGACATTTTTTAAGGGTTTTCTAATTGTAAGCCGTATGAAAACACTTTTTGAGCATTTTAGGTTAATATTATCAATTCATTTTTCTCTTCAGTTTAATTCTGTCTGCATTTTATAAATTTAATGATAATAAACCCCTTTTATCTGCTGTAAAATACTGAAATCAGAAAAAAAGTCTGTGTCCATTAAACTTAAATAAAAAACGTTGAATTTTGCAGCATGGACATCTAATAGTATTTATGTGTTAGATATGTCCCATCACAATTAAAACAAAAGCAATCAATTTCTAAGAGGCGAGGAGGAATAAAAAACAAACTCTCCAATCACATCTTTTTTTTTTTTTTTTTGGGGGGGTTGCTTATCCTTCACATTAGCTATGGGGTCGACATGGCTTGTGAGCATTGAATCAATGGTGGTAGAAAATTTGAGTGAGAGGGTGGATCTAGCATCGGTCTAAAATTATATTCAGAAGTTTTAGTTCAGGTCTAAACTTTGGTTTGATTGTAATGCATTATTATTTTGGGGGACAAACTGTTTCAGTTTGACATTTTCCATTAAAATAAAGGCAGATAGGTTGCCATGGTGTTAGGAGCATGATAGACGCTACTGCTGCTCTAATTTATACAAAGATGTCTTTTATGTGTGCATATTTAGATAAAAAGTAACCATAGTGATTTCCCTTCTGGAAAAGTGTGCAGGTGCAACTGGTGTATATGACTGTTGGCTTGTTACAACAAATCAGTCTATATGCTAAAGCATAAACAGAGGTGTATTCAGAAAAAAAAACCCAAACTTTAGCACATTTGAACATACTTTATGCACATTAAAGAAAAGTAGACTTTTGTACAATATCTCACTAAATATATTTACATGACATACAATTCGCCATCAGTGCAATACATAGGAATGTTGCATATTTTCCAAATGTTAGACTCTTTCCTTTATGAAGAAAAATAATTTAAATAATAGAAGCTGATATAACTGTGTAAAGTAACATGTGCAACTTTTATATTGGTTAAAAGATTCACAAGAATTGAAAAAAATAAAATCTTGTTACCACCTTATCAACAATCAAATATTAAGCATTGTAAATGAAATAGATCGCATGTACATATATCTTCATACATGTAATGGATTGTTTTTGTACAAATATTCTATATAACTTTGGCAGTTTATCTGAAAACAAAGTTATCATAAAAATCAAAAACAAAAATATACTGTCAGCAATGTCATGTAAGCTTGCCTTCCAAAGCTCATGTTCACAGTGGTCATCCAGAAAGGCTGGAAGCTGATGGCCCAAAAGAATTCATATAAATCCAAAGAAAAAAAGAACCCTTCTCCATCCTTTCTGCTAAGACTGCTAGCACTGGAGGCTGTCGTCATTGTTGTCATGGTTATAAAATTACAAACACCTATGAAGGTTTACATAGCAGTCATCGCCATTTAAAAAAAACATCTTTTAGGACGACTTAAAATACAAACAGTTTGAAGGCAAGGGGACAGGACCCTGCTCGATGGTCACTGTGGAATCATGGGAGAGACATGGCCGAGAAAAAGACATGCACAACAGTGCTTTGTGGAAGAACGTGAAGCAAAACAAGGGCGCAAAATGAAAGACTTTGCAACAATCAAAACGCCACACTGTCAGAAACTGACTTACACCGGACAAAAGAATCAAGCAAATTTTCAAACATACTAAGTTCACCATAATTCATATACGTTGGTTTGTTCTTTTTTTCACTGGTTTGGCACTTCATTGGAACAAATCTCAGTTCAAAAAGACTAAATGTTGTACAAAAGGTATTTCATGTCTCATTAACATAATTTGTAGAATATAGTACCTAATAGTAAGCATACGGTAAGTAAACACTTGTACATACTGTAGTTTTAAATGAACATTCCAACAGATGTTTTACGCACATGCACAAAAACAAACAAACACAACTCTCTCGCACTCCCCTGCTGCCTTTCTGTGACTGCGATCTTTCTGATTCTTTGGACAATCTCATTCTCCCAGTGTTTCCAGCCCTATCCTGAAAGAACATCTGTTGCTACTGCGCCATCACTTTAGTTTACTTACTCTTGAATACCTAATCCTGCATTTTCCACAGTTACGACACTTCCTCTGCTGAGCGTGTGTCCGTCTTGAGACGCACAAACTCTTTTGCCACTTCGTCGTTGGTCCTTTGAGAGAGTATCCTCATGATTGTGAGGCCAGTTTCATCCATGGAGATGCTCTTGACCAGAGGGTAGCAGGCTGTGCAGCTGCCTGAGTCGGCCAACTCGCGCAGTTGGATGACAGTCATGCCAATGATACGGTCCTCCCGTGCAAAGCAGTAGTCTTTCACAGAGACATGGAGCTCATAGCACTCTGGACCATGTTCATTACTTAGAACACTGCAAAAACAAACCATGAGGAATCAGTGTTTTATGGATATTGGATAACTGTGATAAAATCTGAACCAACAAAACGTTCTAACACACTATATAAAAATCAGAAAACAGACTTCAAAGTCATTCTGCGCCAGTTTCCCGGTGAAAAAGGCCCAAACAATGAGCCTTTCGGTCAGTGACATGTGCCTTTGTTAAAGTCTGAATACAAAGTGTCTCTTACAGAGTCCGGGTAGGTGACATTTCTCAAGTAAAAAGCATCCTTATTGTATGTGCTGAGACTATTATATATCACTTTATCTGAGCAAAATGAATGTTCCTAGTTTAATGAGCTCTTTCTCTCAGTCAGCTTTTCCTTTGGATGCTTTCTAATTATCCACAGCAATTACCAGCTTTGTAAAATCCATACAATGAGAGGTGTAAATCTGAAAAGACTACATCTCTATTTAACAGGCAGCGTGCATTCATTCAAATGCTGTTGCCACATTTCTGTCGAAAAACCCTAACCTCTTTTGGCTTAGTTCAGAGCATTTGTTTCTATAAAGACAAGTAATCAGACAGACTCCACAAGGCATGAACACACAGACACACTTTTATAACCACACTAAAAGTAAAACTTACTACTGGAATGTTTCGTTGTACTTTGGTGACCAATTGTTATTCTTGGTCTTGGTGCTGAATTTTCGTTTCTTGTCAGCCAGGTGTGGTCCAACGGCGTTGACCTCTACAAAAGGCCGGAACATGGCGTTGGTCTGCCATATGAGGTTGTTCACTGCAACCACTACACAATACACAAGAGTGTGTGTTAATGGCAGAACAAAAAGAGCAACTGCACACATTCTTTCTGTCAGACATGTACTTATTTATTTCCCACAGATAGCTGGCTAAATGGAGAAAATGTCACATATACTGCCACTTCAATAGAGCAGGATAGCAGAGGTATTTTAGTTATCAGGGAAAGTAAGGATAAACGTCAGTGAATTTGAATACAACAGAAAGGATTTGTTTTTTAGAGAAATAATTCCAGCAAGCATATGACAGATAATGTGAAAGTAGCTTTTATAACATATTGGCAGCTCAAAAATGTTTTTTTTTTTTAAATAACTGTTTTTTTTGTCTATTTTTCTTATGCCCCATAACCACGCTATTGTTGGAAATGAAGTAGCCATTCACATAAAACATAATATGTGGTTGAATAGAAACCGGATTATTTGTCCCTTTAATATATGTGTAAAAAAGTAACTGCCATTGCAACGCTAATCTATTTGCTATTAAATCTGCCAGCAGGCAATTAAAGCTGCAGCATATGGTTCTGCTGTAGGAGGCAGAGAGCATTAATAGAAGTCGTTAATTACATTTTCACATAAAATACATTTTAGATCCTGATTTTATTTTTCTTGTTGCGATAGTGGTGTTGGTTTTCCGCATCGTGGTAGTAACAGTGAGTTATTTGAATACAGTTTTAATAAGAGCTGTGTTGATGCCAAAAGCTCACCCTTGGCGCTGACTTTGTGCTCCCCAGTGCCAGGATGAGAGATGAGATTCACTTGCATTGACACCTCTCCCACGGATCCGTTGGACGACTGACCTGGACACACACCAAAACAGCAACAGGAGAATTGGAAAAGTGGCTTAGCAATAATCTAAGATGTTGGAAGAGTCAGCAGAGAGGCAGAGAACGCTGATGAAAGTAGAAGACAGAACAAAACAAAGACTGAATGCAGAAAATGTATGCAGGAGAAAAAAAAAAAACTTGTTTGTGCTTAAAGTACTTGAAACCAAGATAAACAGTAGGGGGGCAGACTTGTTTTACCCCCTATGGCATCACAGTAACAAACAAAGCCAGGGTTTCCTTTGGCTTGAGGCTACAAAAAACAGCTACAAGAAAAAGAAAAAAAACATCTCTATAACCAAGACCAAAGCAGATGGAGTGAAAGGAAGTAATAAATAAATAATGTTCCAGACGAGGAATTTATCAAACTATGTGGCAACAAACAAAGAATTTATTCTGAACACACAAACTACAGATGAACCAATACAGCAATAAATGTGTCACTGTCACCATTTCATAGGGACATGTTGCTGCCAGAAAACAATTAGAATTGATTGCTGACCATGTGTCTCAGTGCTCCTAATGCATGGGACTAGGAGCCATTTACAGCGCCTCATGTTTCAGCCGCAGCGGGGCAAACAGATGTTGAATGCTGAAAGCCTACAGCCTGGGAGCATAACTGTCCAACCACTTATCGATACAGGCCAAAAACAGAGCTCATTATCGCCGCAGACAATTATAAAATGTGTGGATTTATTAAAATAAGGCTAAATATGTAGTGAGCAATCTATATTCTTTTTTGTTAAATGCTAATAATATAATAGCATATTGTAATTAGAATGATAAGGCCATTGTCTAGTCTTTATCATCATGGTACCCAGGTACCTTCTTTCTTGGGCACCCAGTTTTACCAAAACCACCCATGAATCAAAGTATACAGTATGTTAACATAAAACTGGCCTTGAACAAGACGTTATGTTCTCTTTACATCATAGTACAAATAAAAAAAGAATAATTAAAAAATATGTATATTACCAAGGCTGTGAGCTATTCAACTGAAACCTAAGAGTCTAATATGCCTTGGATTTGTCTATATGTTGTTATGGCTCTACTTTTAGTGAACACATCTCAGCTGAAGCACCAATCGTTACACAATGCCATTTTTCTCCCTAACAAATGTAAGGCCACATGATGGTTCAATAATAAACCACTTGCCACGCCGTCCATCTTCTCACTGACCTAATGCACATCAAGCACCTCACTAGGTCCACTTATAGGCATCACATTAGACCTTGTCACACATCACACTGTGAGCTAAGAGGCAGCAGAGAGGGTGTGGTAAATTTAGAGCAGAATAAGTACAAAAAACACATAATGTACTCTGAAAAACAACACAGAGCCACACAGTGTGTCTATTCCCATCTGCCTGTCAGAGTAAGCAGTGGCGCTGATTGGACCGCGAGCTGTCTGGCGCACTAGCTTTCTCCCACTGCCGTCCTATTTCCCGCCTGCTGCCTGTGCTGTGTTCTGCAAGGATGAACACACTGAGGCAACCACAAGCTCAGAGCACCAAAGGCCCACTGAGCTGAATCCCCTCCAAAAACATGGCAGACACCTGAAGCTATTACCAATAGAGACAAAATAACAAAGTTCCAAATGCAGACATAAGAGAGAGAAAAAAAAACATCTGAAAGTGGGTCAGTGAAGACAGAAAAAAGAAGGGAGCAAAGGAAGGAGCTAGTGCAAGAGGGAATTAGTACATTTACACACATATTATGAATTTGCCATGATGGTGTTTCAGGAGCATCCAATTAGAGACACTCTAATAATAAAATCAAACTGTATAAAATACAGAAAAGTGTATGTTTTCTTTTTACAAATTGTTTAAATTATACATTCAGGAAAAGTCTAATTGAGATTACAAAACTATTTTCAGTAGAGTCTTGGCCCCATTTACTGTACATTATATTAAGGGGTTGTGAAAACAGGATCAATCCTACGAAGACACGGGAAGAACATGCTTACTCCACACAAAAAGGCCCCTCCTGCTAGCTGCCATGTCTCTGTGCTTTTTTTGGTGTGGTTTTATGTCATTAGCAATTCTCACATATAACAAGAAATCTATGGAGTTTGGATGTTATCCTTGCACTGCTGGGGGATGTCTCGTGGTCAGGCCTCCTCGCCCCACTCAAAACATGCCCACTGACAAAGTTGATGACTTCTGATTACACACAGAAACAAATATTACTTATCTTTTTTAAAGCATCAGGCCTCCTATTAACCCTCAACAGTCCAGTGCTGTGTTTCTTTACAAAACTTCTATGCAATCTTTTATCACATTTTGACAACTTTTGTGGATGAAAGGTTACCTTGGTTACGTAGCCCTGTAAAGCCTGACACATCAAAAAATGGACAGCAAATTCAAATTTTTTGGAACCGAGTACATTTTATGAAAAAAAAAAAAAAAAAAATCAAAATCATTTTTTTTCTGAGACTTTTTTTTGTATCACATATGATACATTGAGCTATTTGATAAATTAGAGGTCTCAGAAACTCGAGTAGCAAATATGATACAAATGGTTTTATAGGGTAGGAGGTCAAGCAGAGTCAATATAAATGTCTTACCTTGAGAGGTTTGGGTGCATATATATTTCTTGATCAAGGCATCTGTAGGTTGAGTGTAAAGGCTGAGAGCATATTTGAGAGACTTCATATCGGGACTCTTTTCCAAGAAGGTTTTCTTCAGCCCGTTTCCTCCAGCATGAAAGTATTGCTACAATGAAATAAAACAAATGCTTAAATATATCTGTATGTATTTTAAATGTAAAGGCATCTATTTGTCTTATAGTTTGTCATGGTCATGTGTGTAAGGCATTAACAGCAAGTTAACGGTTGACAAGGTAACAGCCTGAGATTGCGGGGACAGTACGCTTTGAAGAAGTAGCAGCTAACACATCGGCAGTTGAGACAAGAGACAGCAGTAATAGGCACTTACACATTTAATTACCATGCATTAAGACTCAAACCCGTACTTGAACATTAATGCATTTGAGCTGATGAGAAGCCTTAGTGCTGAGGACAGACAAGACAGTGCTGTCCTTATAAATTCTGCCAACCCTCCTACATGTGGAGGCAGAACAGTAGGTAATTAAGAAAATAAAATGCTGGTACAGAAAAGTGGCTGAAAGAACAACAGATCTCCAAAACAGATGGCACAAATAGTTTTTCAGGAGGTTTTTCTTCTTCATTATGACAACTGAAGAGTAATTACACTCAATAAGAGCCACATGACAAAAATAACTACTGCATACTGTACAGTATATATATACAGTAGTTATAAAAGGTGGTGCGTCATCAAGACTGACTCACCAATGACAAAGTTGGTGAATCAGTCTGTGTCTGATATATCAAGATATATGCCCCCCTTTTTTTGTTCATACTCATACTTTTTTTGTTCGTACTTGAGATTTCAAGATAATATCCAATATGTTACTTAGTATTTGTAAGTTATTATGTATATCCTTTTTTATATGCCATTTTAACTTTGTGGGAATGACTTCTGTAAACAAAAACAACTTACAAATCCATTCAAGTAAAACTTTATGTGTGACGTCAGAGGGCTGTGCACACGATACTTTCCGTTTGAAACACAACCTCTTTCAGACAGAGCATTGCATGGCAGACTTTGATAGATTTGTGGTGATTCAAAGCATTTACTATAATGTGCTGAGTATGTTTTGTTTAACTTTTTACATAAAATGTGTGCGGCACAGACAGTTAACATCATGTTGCATGCTTCTCTGCTTGTGTTTAATCATTTTTAGATGATTCCTGATTTTGACATAGTTCTTAACATTTTAAATAGTTCTTAACGTTTAACATAGTTCATCTTTAGTCCTAGACCCACAGAGACGACCAAAAGAGTCGTGTCCACCATATTCAATGTAAGTTAACTCTAAAACTAATGTATAGTTTGAGAGCTGAAAACAGTAATATGACTCACTATAAAGAAAGTTGTCTCAATATTTTTCCTGCTAAATTATAATTATGTGTTGTTCTTCTTTTAGGTTACAAAGATCTGATGGCAGTGTTTAATATAAAGTTCTCAGTAAGTATTTATCCATCGCTCGAACATTTTGAGTCTCTGCTGTTCAAATGGTACTGATTGTACTAATATTGTATTGGAGTGTAATAAATGCACTGTTCAAAAGCACATTTTTTGTGTTTTGTTTAGATTAAAAATGACTTGGTATTCATAATCATTAATAACAGTGATTTACAATATTAAAATTGATAAATATAAAGGCACAGAAAGTAAACAACAACATGAAAAATTATTTTCAAGTTTACGTGGCAAAAATACAAAATCACAAGTAATATATTCTTGAAAATTGCTCGTAATTGTTACTTAATCAAACACAAGTAATATTTACTTATTTTGTTTTTTTTATGGGAAAAAGCTACCAAAGGTAAGTAAATGTTACTTCTCATTTTTTTCAGTGCACATGTGCTTAAGTAAAGATTATTCAGGGTTATTTAACCGAGAATATGAACAACACACAGGTACGTAATAATCCTTACATATCTAAAATTATCAAAAATGTAAATTATTTATTAATATTTAATTAGTATTCCAACCATTGTGGAAAATATGTTAGCAAGACTTACATTCCCAGAAAGTAGAACTTATTCATTGCAACACCTCATTATCTTTAACAATAATTTAAGAGTCTCTGCAGCTCCACTCATCCAAGTATTTATGAACTGTATTAAGCGACTGCTCTTGTTGCAATACAATACTGATGAAAAGAATAACAGCCACATGATTGATATAAACCAGCAGGTACTTTCCCCAGAGACACATAAATCAATTAGGCTTCTCAGCACTTGATGATGTAAGCCCTTACTAGCTCCTCACCATAACTCTTCCTTTGTCCCTGAAGATTCTGCTGTGATCTTGAAATTGTCAGATGTCCCTTTACAACAAACAGCTGTAAAGCCGTAAATTAACAACAATGCATTTCACTTTGTTTTTAGGCTGCAAGCTTTTGAGCATCTCCACCCTTTACATCTCTTAAATGTATTGTTCTCAGAGAGGGGTGGTTTTAAGCTATGTTTGGACAGCTGCCAATTTGAATATTCTCAAATGTATGTCATCTTGAAGACAAGGGCATAAAGCTCACCTTGATGGTGGGAAGCACCAGGTCCATTGCTGCACACTGTCGTGGACTTAAACTCCTGGCTTCCTCTCGAAAGGCATGTTCCTATAAAAAACACATTAAGATTCTTTTAGACCAGAGTTATTAACCTGATATGATTTTGAAACAGCACCATTTGCATCCATTTTGAGTTAGATCTTTCTCCTAGTAGTCAGGGAGTCTAAAATACATTTTAACCATAAAATATTACAAGTCAATTATAATTTCAGTTGATTTCTGAATCCATTAAAACAAATTACTTGGCAAATGGTTCATGTTTTCCCAGGTGCTCATCTTGAATTATGACAGCACTAAGGCTTTATGGAAAAAGCTTTCAAAGAATCAAATGACAAATTATAATCCTGCTGCAGATGTTGAATATAAATATTGAGCTTTTTTTTTTTTTTTACATTTTTTTCTTCTTGACTCCATTGTCCACTCAAATGTATGTTTAATGCTTATTGTTCGTTTTTAAAAAGGGTTTATAAAATTAAAAAAAAATCTTCTGCTGCTCCTTTTTGCTTCTGAAATCCACTCTATTACAAGGGTCAAAGGTCACGTCACTTACAGATGACAGGTATTTCGTTTGTGTTATTTTGCAGTAGTGTTGTTTCTGCTGCTTGGTGGATTTACTATATGTTTGTTTTACAATTAGACAGACAGTATTTTCTATTCACTGAGCAAAAAAAAAACATTGAATACACAAGTTAGATGACATTGAGGCTACGCTAAAGTAATCAAACAATTTCCCCAGTTTATGTTAGAATAAATGTTACCTTGAGTTTGGACAGTTGTCCTAAATCCTTGGCAGCACTGAAAATCATCTGCGCTCCTTGCTGTTTATGAAATAAGATGTTTTAGTTTAGTAGTATGATAGTAACAGTGATAGACAGTGCCTCAAAATTACGCCAAAAGCAATTACATTATGTCACCAAATTACACCCCACAGAGATGAAAAAGCGAAACAATTCAGAAAATACATGATACAACAATGATGATTATGACCATGATTCTTGCAGGATTAACCATATGACAAAATAACCCGCCATGTGGTGTAATCTCTAGTACAATCATTTCTGTGTTATGACGGAGCGGCAAAGAGCTGAACAGATGGAGGGAAAGTGCGGGAAACAGAAACAGGTGGACAAGAGGAGGGAGGTCAGGAAGATGGATAAGTGAGTAGAGGAAATGGAAAAAGACGGGTAAACTTACACTCTGGTCACTCAGCGGAGGTAGGACTATGGTTCGCTCGATAGTATTTAACACTATTTTCCACAACTCTTTTAGGACTCGCTTCAGAACAGTCTTCTCACAGATCTTGGCAAATAACATCAAGCTAAAGAGAAAACAAATTAAAAAGCACTGTCAGGTCAAATTCAACCAACATATACATTTTATGATGACGTTTTTATGATGTTAGTTAAAAAACACCTGTGATTCAGTGAATAAATATGAAAGCGTCATGTTTTAATCTTACCCTTTTCTACAAGCATGGTCTTAGAAACAGGAGGAAGGATTTTGTATTTCCATATCATTAAGAGGATTCTCTGTAATACCCCACTGGCCTCAATGTTGCTTCAACAAATAGCCTAGAGCAATTCTCTGAGCTCAGCTGAACCATATCATTGCTTTGGTTTCTTCAAGAATGCCACAGAAGTACATACAGTTCCTGGGTTGAATATCTTTATATTAACAAATAATACTGGTGACAAAAACAGCCTCATCATTCTTTGGAAAGGGACTCACAGTATGGACATTGTGGAAATATGAATATGTAAAGCTTGAGTAGACATCAGTGAGAGAAAATACAATACCATTAAAAAACAAACAATACATTAAAAAACAAACAATACTACAGCAGGTTTTGTGTTAAGCATAGACTGTACACAGTGATGATGAACTGCTTCCTGTCATAATGTCATGGTCCTTGCTTCAGTTTGTAACTACGGTTTAATTACTTGAGACGTGACAATTATTACAACTATACCTTTATTATTTACAATGTGTATGATTGGATGTGACTTTCTGCCTAAAACAGCTCTATCGATGCTGGAATCAAAGGAATCGAAGGAACTGGTCTTTAACACACCCCACCTCCAGTCTGAATCAGCTTTCCATTAGTGGCAATAAAAAGAACTGGTCGACAAAGTTAAATACCTCGAACTCACCCTGGACAATAACTTAACCACAACCACATAACTGACATCTACAAATGCTCACAGCAAAGGTTACGTGTTATCTGTTCACTGAGCGCCCTTTTCATTGCCCCCCACCTACTATTACTGTATAAGAGCACTATCTATCTATCTATCTATCTATCTATCTATCTATCTATCTATCTATCTATCTATCTATATATCTATCTATATATATCTATCTATATATATATATATATATATATATATATATATATATATATATATATATATATATATATATATATATAATCTAATCTAAGATATTGTATCTACCTACCTACAAACAAACAAGCCTGTCTTTGTCTGTTCCCATCTCTTCTCTTTTGTTTATCACTGAGTGAAAGACAAACACAAATTTCCTCTGACTCTTACTTTTTATCCAAAAGGTCCATGAGCGGTCGCAGAACACTCTCGGCATCCAATGCAGGATTGCACCCTTTGACTGGACCTTTCATCTGAACCAGCTCCGTGTTCATTTGCTTCACACAGTCCTCAATTACAGGTTTGAAACTATAAAGAAGAAAAAAACAACATCATTGAAATTACTTAGGACTGAATGTGGGAGGAGCAATTAGGGAATGGTGTGCCAGCTTGCTGTCATTGGGCATAGTTTAGTGTTTTTCATTTTATAAAACATAACTTTTGCTTCATTTTCAGATTGTCCTTTTTGTTGTAATCTGACATCTGCCATAACAGTGACTTTGGAGACTGGAGACCCTGTTTAGGTTTGGTAACTCACAGTCATTGTTGTATGATCTGACAAAAACAGAATGTTTTGTACATAAACAGATATTTTTGAATGATAATATACTATTATAATTTCTAAAAAGCTACACCACAGTAACAAATTTGTCCATGCTAATTCATTTTGATCTAGTATGGACACAAGCGAAGATAATGAAGATAATGTAATAAAGTGGTCTGAACTGACATATGTTAAGTCACTAATACAAACCTGGAGCCAAACACTCCACTGAGCTCATCCAACACTGTGTTGAGTTTATTTTGC
Organism: Neodontobutis hainanensis; assembly: GCA_024349245.1. NCBI lineage: Eukaryota > Metazoa > Chordata > Actinopteri > Gobiiformes > Odontobutidae > Neodontobutis > Neodontobutis hainanensis. Next base: position 8,885,775 of record JALDNG010000002.1, on the reverse strand, counting down.
AGCTCTTTCAGCAGATCACTGGCCTCTGCATCCAGCTGTCAAAGGAAGACAAAAAGCAGTAGATCATTACAATTCTACACCAGCCCACATCGACTACAACTGTACATCTCTGGAGAATGCCTGTGCTGGGGTGTGGATGTCAAGGGGTTGGAGGAAGGCATATAGTAGAAGTAACCGGCTTCAGCAGTGGCCTCCCACTCGCTCTGCCTGCCATCTGTGCTGATCAGTGCTAGGAATACAAATGGACAGCTCACCTCTGAGTGCTACAATAATGACTGCTTGCTGAGTCAAGAGACATGGTGTCAGCAAAGAAGCAAGAAGCTAGTGGTTTTTCAAATGGGGACATTTTTTACACTACCATGAATGTAGTATAGTGTGAGGATGCAGTCAGCCAGCCAGCCTTGACTCTGTTAACATCAAGAATACAGCTGTCATACATTGTAAAAATATATATACAGCTGTGTGTCTGAGGAAAATTCTCAAGTAAACAAACTTCACTTCTGACTTTCTTTGGCACACTGATTGGGCATAGGCCGGGTTTGATGTTAATTTTATTGAAGTCCTGATACTTTTTGTAGTCTGTAGTCCTAAAATGATAAAAGGCAGTGGTTCTCAAACTGAAGTACAAGTATATCAAAGTTGATACGTTGGTACGCTGGTTTCATCAGTACTTGGAAGTCCTTAGGAGTTATAAGTTACCATACCATACTACACTAGTATATGTCTAACTCACCTCTTCATACATACTACACTACACTACTTGGGGTGGCACTTTGTGCAGAATTTGGTAAATGCATGGATAAATGCATGGATGTGTATGTTATCTAAACAAGTAGATTTGACTATTGACAGATCCCTTAGTGTCTCTGGTTGGTGATATGAACTACATAGGCCGTGTACAAATGTCCAGATATTGATGGCGTGCGGCTCAGTGCCTGAGATGAATGTGTGAGGCCAGGCACGGCACCACATGCATGACAGATCATCACATTAGGTCCGATAAGCTTAGCCATGGAGCTGCTCATCTCACACACTCTAATGGTGGATGGCTCAGCTGGGAAGCGGGTGTGTAAACTAAGCCTTTTATAGACATTGTTATTTGCCAGGCATGCCTTTATCTCCAGCATGAACGTGATAAATTGTGTGTGTGTGTGTGTGTGTGTTCACATGCGCCCATCCTCATGCTGCTGCTGTCACTTAAATAGACGCGGTAGGAGCGTAAAATACTGTATGAAACGGCTCATGTAGAAGCTGGGTATTGTAGGCAGTACCCTTTTATCACTTGTCCCTGCCAGAGAAGACAGTCTAACAATTTGGTAAGTAAGGCTCTTGTGTAGGAAGACAACATTAAATATTACCATTTTTAAATGTCACTGTGCTGATAAGGTCTTGCATTACCTTGGAAACCACATTGTGTGGTGTCAGGAAACGGTATGAATTATCTTTATACAGTATAACTGCACTGATATTGTGTAGAAAAAAATGTAAAAATAAACAAAAAACAACAAAATACATTTGAGCTATGAAGGCCACTGTAAGCTTTCAGTATTTGTGCCTGTAACACACACACACACACACATATATATATATAAAATATATAAATGAAATGTCAATAACAAAGCTGTAATAGATCATCAAACTACATGTGATCCTATGAATTGTGAGATAACCTAAATTTTACTTCAGTCAATTTAAATAATAAGAAAATGTATATTTGATTATGATAATTCTTAAATTAAACTTCAAGCATGTGCTGTCTAGAATATTAGATGCTTTGGCCCAGTTGTTGCAAATGAACTGTTGATTTCAGAGTCTAAGAAGCACCTGGGTTCTTCATGGCAGCTTTGTCACTGACAAGCACTTGGAGTCCTCAGAGCACACACCCTCTTTTGGCTCACAGCCTATCAGCAGCAGGCCGATGGCAGCTCTGTTTGTTTCATCAACATCAATTCACATGCAGCTTTTTGTTCCAAAAAGTTTGTCCTAAATGAGGAATAGTGCCAAGTAAATAAAGGTATAACAGACCACCCTCTCTTATATGTACGTATATAAACAGAATGACACCTAAAAACCCCAATAGTAATCTAAAGAGATCAATCCACATTGCACTAAAATGTGGGCACAGTAAGATTATTGCTAATCTCTGTTATTGGTAAAGCAATGATAACAGTTCTTGGTAATTACATTGGCTCTCTGGGAGTTGACTGCTGATAGGGAAGTCTTCTTTAATGAAAAGACAATTTTACAGACAGGAACCTAATAAAAAGCCTTCTGCTAGAAAATTACCACAAGAGACTGTGTTTTATAAAAATTAACAGGGTGATTTATATGTCTATATTTATAATAAAGTTTATGATAAATTGGTTATGTCGTGGGAGCTTTATGTTTGTGCATTTGAAACATAGGGACCATAAAGAAGGTGAAGTTTAAGCAAAACGTGAGTAGGCCTATGTGAGAAACTCATTAGAGAAGGTTTGAAAATCCCTTTCGGAAGCATTATTTGGCTGTGGATCTTCTTAAGGTCAATAAAAACTGGGGTTTGACCATTTTGAATAAATAATGTAAATTAGCCTTGAACAGAGAAGTGGACAATTGGTAAAAGCAAGTTAAAAATAAAGATAGGATTGAATGGTTTGAGTTACAGTCCCTAGAGCGTAGTGGATGGTGAGCTTGAGTGGCTTTTCCAGGAGGTTGATGGGTTATTCTGATTCCGTATGCTCTGTGGCACATGCTGCTAGAGGGGTGTGTGGGGGGAATGAAAGGAAGTGTAAGAGCGTGAGGGGTGGCAAGGGACAGGGTTTTGTTTGTATCGTTGGGTACATGGCAAAAAAAAGGGTACTGAGGAATCCTATAATGAACACACCTTACAGAAGGACACAACCCCCTCCTCCTGGAGACAGAGAGAGAGAGAGAGAGCACAGGGGGAGAAAAAAATGAGGGAGAAACGGGAAACAACGGCAGGAGACAAAACGCAAAAAGGCAAGACAGGCGTTAGATACTGGAGAGAAACATGCATGTAAGTCAGGTTAAACTGACAAGACAGGGTGACAGAGAAAGTATTCAGTACAGAGTTCTGTAAGTAGTACAAAGTGGGAAGGGAATACAGTGATGGGATACAAAAAACATTACAGACAGAAAGTAGTATAGACGTTACTATCACTAAGGATCAGATTAGTTCATTTGATGATCACAGTGTATACTAATGGGTTCAACACATTTTCAGTTCAGATAAATGTCACCAGATAATAGTATTTACAGAATCATACCAATTTAGTGTAAAAATGACTCTGAATTGAGTTTTAAGACTTCATTCTAACCCACTTCAAATCTACTTGTTTCTTTAGGCAGAAAATAAATCTTAACTTCAGAGTTGGCCAAACTCTTTGACCTACAGCAGGATTCTCATAAGATTTGTGAAATTGCAAACTTAAATATACTTATATTGTCCCCTATATTGAACTGTTGCTGGTTTGACTCAAAGGTGTGGCAGTACTTGCAATCATGAATGTATTTTTAGGTTTGACAGCAAAGTGGCGATCATTACTAATGTAAACATCATGAGGTTGGTCTGAGAAAAAAAAAAACTATCTCATAATGCAATTATTGGCAGGTGGTCGACCAAATCAGTTTTTTGAATATCAGTGCAAAGTATCAACTCCATCTGTACAACAAGACGGACTTAACATAAATACACACACTTCACAAGAAGGAGAAGAACTAACTTTTTTTTCCTCAAAAGTGGGTAGATGTTTGGAGAATAGGGCTGAGATTGTAAGGTGATGTACTCCTCTAGATGCTGTAATACTGCAATAAATTAAGGTATGCTTGAAATTAATTTGATGCTGAACGATAGGGGCGTAGAAGGTTCTACGAGGCTGAGTTAAGTGAGTTTAAAGAAGAGGTTTTTAACGGAAACATTTAGAAAAGACAGAACCATAATGTAGAGAAGACTTTTATGATTTTCCTTGAATAAAGTGCATTGTTAAGATACAGACCTGTTTGCCCCCCATTGACTCAAACATCTTCTCCAGTTGGACACGCAGTTGCTGAATGTTGTTGAGAAGAATGCATGGCTGTAAAATAACAAAAGAAGGTCAAGATTGTGATTGAATCATTGCAGACAAAAAACATAAAAAAACAAAAGATAAAATAATATTAGCAATTTACAATATTTTATCAAAATGGTGCAAAACATGTAGGAAATCCAAAGTAAAATACATTTGCTGTGATTTTCTGACACATCATTTGTACAAAGATACAAGCCTTCCACAGAGCCCCGACAGTCAGTGGGGAAATGCCACGCATTAAACAACAGGGAGAGGAATGTCTGCACTGAATATGTCACACATTATCGATTTCCAGCACCATTACAACACAAGTTGAAGAGATGACAGACATTAATCATTTTGCTTTTTTAACGGCGGCTGTAGCTAATTCTTAAAATTTTTCATGGGTCATTATGCAGATTATCTACCCTAAAACACAAGTTCAACTGGGTAAATTGATTCTATAAATAGATAGAGTAAGATAATTATTTGCCCTAAAGAGAATAAGATGATTGGTGGCTTTCAAAATGTATGTGCTGATTTGTGTGGATGTGATTAAATATTCACAAGAGATGTTATTAGATTAGTAATTATCTATATAATGGACATACACAATGCCTCGTCTGTTACATATTTTATATTCAAACAAGGCTCAAAAAAGGACAAATGTACACGTACACTTAACATTAAGAATTACACACTCTTTACCTCTTATCTAAAAAGAGAAAATTGAACCAGCTTATGTAAAGGACTGTCAAATAAGCCTGAAGGGAGACTGAATTTGACAATCATGCCACAGTGCACTATTCCATCTGGGTGGAAATCCTTTTTCCCATCAGCTGTCTCAAGAAAGGGACATTTCTTGTTTTCTCCGGGACAGTTGTAATGAGCCTGTCAACATTGTAAGGAAACATCTGCCTCCAGTGCTTGTGCCTTCTTTATCTTTCATTTCTATACTTCGGAGACCTGTGCGGTAATTAGGCCACTTGCGGGGCTCCTTGTTTAGTCATCCGTCACATTAAACAATGGACAGAGAGCCTTGAAAATACCAATGAGTTTTCACCATCAGCTTTGTGCCGTGTGATGAATAATTGCATTGTGGTTAATAGAAACACTTCTGAGTGCATTACATAGGCTCTGAATAGAAGACACTGAACTTTCCCCAAGGTTTCCATGCCAACAGGAGACAGATATCACAGAATATTTGCATTAATAGTTATATCTGCAGACTTTTGTGTGGGCACTCACCACATTCTCCTTATTTAAATACAAGTGAAAGTCCTTGGAGAGGATTGCAGCATATTGCAGAAGAACTTTGTTGATAGTCTGTGTGAAAGAAAAGACAGATTCAATTTATTTCATGTTCCATTATTGACAGAAACTAAAACCCTGTTGAGACCAGGGAGAATAGATAACTTGAGGACATTCAGAATAGGTTGAATACGTCTTAAGTGATTGTATGTAGGGACACATTTAGAGGTGGAATGGGCCATTTGTGTTTGAATTGTTGTAAAGGTGCAAGAAATGCTTCTTGGTTTGCATTGAAAGAGCTATTACAGGGCTATTGTTGTGTGTTTTAGATAAACAACTGCTTGCAGGAGTGATGTGGCATTACCTTCAATTACAACTGCAACCTTCTGCCCCCAGGTGTGAATGTGTGTGTGAATGGAAGCATCATGTAAAGTGCCCGAGAAGGGTACAAAAACGTGCTATATAAAGGCACACCATTTACAACTATTAATCAACAATATCATATGGCGTTGTCAATGCTTAATATCTGATCATGACAAGCTATATATATTAGACAGAGCCATGAACAACAGTGAGGGAAACAGAAAGATGAATGTAAATATATGGAGTAAAAAGTCTGTAATTAGAGAGTGGAAGAAAAATACATCTGACCTGCCCTAAGATGGAAATGTTAAGCAGTTCCTATTTAGTCACAAAGTAATATCAACCACAGCAAATAATGCATGAACAGTATGTAAGATCAATAGTAACTTTAACTACTGACTCATGAGTTTCTCAAGGACTATTGGAAAATCCTGACCTTCGCAAAGCGGCACATGAAATGAGCCAGAGCCTGTGGGTTTGGACACTCAAGCTTTTTGATAATCTCAAAGCTCTGGTTTAGTTGAGTGAACACATCCACCACTGAACAGGAAAACAGGGCATGCTCTGAGGTCTGCTGAAACTGTAGAAGAAGAAGAAAAAAAAGTATAGGTTTGGGGAAAGAATGGGCGACAAACACAGTTATGAGTCTATTTTAAATCGCCCACTTTAGCGGAACAGTTTCAGGCACTCAACACCAGTGGCTTTATTAAGAGTATACTGTACATTCAGTCACTCAGAGCTGGACTCTGACCACTTATGACTGCAAACAGGTATAAATGCTGGGAACCTGCTGAGGTAACAACACTAATAACACCTTAGCACCTTCAGAGAAAGCAACATAAAGTCCACTTGTGAATATATACACTATTAGGGACATTGATATTCATTGATGATAGACCCTCGAAGCACCAGGGTTTAATTATACACATTACAGGAGCAATGAATAGAAGTGTTAATTGGGTGATTTTAAAATTACTGGTTGAACTGTGAAAGGCAATAAGAGGAAAATTTATGAATCCTACATTTCTCATAATCCATTACATCTTTGAAGATGACTTTAGGCTGAATTGCATTATTATTCTAGTGCCATTAAAAGGCAAACTAAACCGACATTGATAAGCTGTTTTCAGCCATAATTAAATAATTCAAACACTACAAATACTTTTGCAGATGCAAGACAGAACCTGGTCATTACTGACTTGCTTTACATATCTTGTTTTGATTATTTCTATGATTATAATTTTCTTAAGTGGCTTTTACAGCTCAAAATATCGCCCCCTTGTTTATTTCAAAATTTATATTCCTGTCACTGTGTCTGGCCTAGGAATTTTTTGGGCTGTTCAAATTTATTTTTATCCTCCAAACTATGTTTCTTGAGAGGTGCATTAAGTTTTAGCAGGTTGCCCTTGTAAGTAATGAAAACAAAATCTTAAGTGGCTCGGTTGAAAAAATATAAAGTTGAATATATTAAAGAATAATTAAAATGCAGTACTCACCCCATCTTTCTTGTCTCTTTCCAGGGCTCCGTTGAGAAAATCCACAGCAACGTCCTCATTCTCATCCAGCCACTGAATAACAAATGGCTCAAACCACCTAAAATAAAAAGACACTCTTGATTATGTGTGGTAAAATTTAGCATTTGTTTAATTTAATATTACGAAAGAAGAAACCTTGTTTAACTTTAATAAGGGAACTTCAGTTTTAAGGGAGTTCAATGTCAAACGTTTGGGGGAAGCACTAAAAGCTATGGAAGAGTGGGTTTGGCCGAGGCAGGCTTTTATATCAGGTTTCAGTTTGTCGACAGATTGGACTGCGAGCCAGACAAAGGACAACAGAGGACAGGCCAGGCCAGGACAGATGAGTTGAGTAAGGAAGTACATTTGTTAGTGGAATAATAATGCTCTGCTGTCTGTTTCACTTTGCCATTTTCGTGTTTAATATTGTGCCTGAGCTTGTCCTCAAAGCAACAAATGTCCCCTGGAAACTGTTTTGTACCCTGGCCGAGGGTGTCTGCTGCGGTGAGAGAAGCCAATAAATAAAGTGGGTGTGGCAAAAGTGAAGTGGAGACCGGAAAAAGAGGCTGTGTGTGTGAATGTGTTTGCATGATGTCTATGGCCCTGAGAGAACCAATCTTAAGATGGTGTGGGGGGGGGAATGGAGGGATGGGGACTCATTACACTGATAGACTGGCAGGATTGAGCAGAGGCACTGCGTTCCCCATCCGCAAAACATGCACGTGTAATGTTACTACTCTTGCTTTGCATTGCAGCACACAATTGTCAGTTTCATGAGAGACTTGTTGAAATAAACAGACTGCACAGATACCCTTGGCATGGCATGTTTACTCAGTCCATGAAAGCATGATTTGATTTATTTATTTTTTTTCTATTTTAAGAGCTGTCACATAGGCATACTGATGTCCATTACGTCAGGCTTCTCATTTAATTTTATTGTCTCTTGGTTTTAGCACGAGGACAAATAGATGACATTGACAGTTTCTTGTATGCTTAAGACGAGCAATAATTAAAAAAGATATGAGTGTGACAATGCAAATGAAGGGACACTTACAGGGAATACTCTGGTGGGACACCCTTGAAGGCCGGCAGGTCACGGACATACTCGTTATAGAACCATTTGACTTTGAAGTGAAGATTCATGTATTCTGTACTTTTGCATAGGCGGTGTTTGTCATGCTCTGTAATGCAGAAAACACAAGGCACACTCTGGTTAGCACGCAGCATGTATTTGCTCCAAGAAATACACCTGAACTAATGTTTAGTCAAGACCACGTGACCAAGGTCACAGAAAATTAAAATTACCATCACATGAGCTCAAGAGCACATACTGTATCTGGGCAGATCAACACAAGTCTCCACACAGTGCGTAATAAGATACCAGGAAAGTCCAGATCCAACACCAAGTAAAAACCTATGGTAGGTTTAGTGCTAAGGGAAGTAGGGCAGGGTCAGAGTTATCAGTGATGGAAATTAAAGTAGAAATGAGAGATGTCCTTAGTTAGAGTTTTCCATCCAATCCACAATAATGATGTTGATAAGTAACCACTTGTGCATTACAAATATGCACACACCCAGTTGCACACATTAAGCACAAAAATACATCTCATGGCTGTAGCTTGACTCTGACATCATAACATGCTCAGTTTTGTTAAGCCTGAAGGAATCCAATAATATGAAAATAAAGCCAAGTATTACAAATACAGTCACAAAAAACAGTAAAAAACAGAATAGGCTTTTGAGTCAACTAATGTGACTTCTGAGTCATGCAGTCCAGCCCAGTCTGGACATTTCAGAACAATTAAACATTTACATGGCATGTCCCCAAGGAACAATGCATGGTACAAAGATGGAATGAGTGAAAGAAGGAAACATGGAAACCAGTGAAGTAGAAGAGTGAGAGATTTAGAGAGATAGAGACAGAAAGGTCAATTTAATAGACCAAAAATATTTTTTGAATGATAGCCGCATTGTTGGATAGACACATTTTTTTTTAGAATGCATGATCAGAATTAGACTTACAATAATTTATGAATAAATACTTTACTATTTTCTTCAGGCAATGAATTTCATCTCAAAAACAAAAAAGGACACCATCTTATAAGTCCGCACAACATATCATTCTTGCAATATCAATGAGAGGAATATTCCCGCCTCCAACACTGCTTGCATTGTTAAAATGTAAAGCTGTTCTATTTGATAGACATTCAAGCAACAGGCCAATCAGAGTAAATTATATATAAAATTATTGTGGAACCAGTGGCACCACTTTGACCAGGGAAAGATCAATGTAATATATATTTATTTCTGTTCCAAAATTGTGTACAAACCTAAAGGAGATTCCAAAAAATATCACAAACCATATTAGCATTACAATTATCTCCGACTTTTAAGTGTGACACATTTGACTGTTAACATATTTGTCAACCACAACATAAAATTAAGAAGCGAAGGAATGTACTGTGGGTTTCACAGCAGGAGGATACAAAAGGTTAAGCAGAAAAATATACACACACATTGCCACAACAGTCTGTAGAATATTATATACAACATCAAAGAGTTTTTAATCCATTCACACACTGCACTGAGCTGTTGGGACTTAATCCTGATAAGAACCCGGGTGCTTCCTGCATTGCTAGTTCTTTTTACTTCAAACTGAGTGTTGAGGGAAACTGATACATATGTGTAATTATTGTTTTAATGTTGATGAGTGGCATAATAAAAACACTGATTCAAATCATGGCCACACACTTTAGTATGTTTTAATGAGGTTTCTGTGGAAACTAACGGATGGGAAGTTCTGAATGTTAAAAATTTGTTCATAAGTCCAAATAATTTTTTTGCACAGTATAATGAATGGGTTTGAAGATAAATGAATGTTGCAATGTGGATTATGAAGCATTACAGTAAAGACACAAAAGAAAACTATGACCTCAGGTTAATATTGCTGGGATAGTGTTTTGGTCATTATGAATAACTCTGTCAACTCTGAGTCATAAATGACTGAGCTGACACTTTACTGAATGTACAGGACACACACAGCCACACACTGTTACACCCAGAGTCATCTAGTCACCTACAGAAAACAGAGACCAAAAAGTACACCTCAGCAGGTGTCGATGAAACTTTGCTATCTTGCTATTTCATATGTAAGAGGCTCTCTTTTATGTGGGCGAGGGTGTAAGGATAGGATCAGTTAGAGTATGTCTTTAAGAATGTAGTAAGAACATTTACAAAATTAATTTGGGTTAAGGGAGCTTTCTCACTAGATCAAACTAGATGTAAAAATGTATAAAGGGAGCTTCTTGTCAAATAAGTCTATAATGTCTGCTGCCTGTTTAGCTAAAACATTTATATTTACAAGAAAACTCATCTTTTTTTATGCTTTTTGGTAGGACCTTTATAATATAAAAATATATTGTTGAAAATATGGTGAAATTGTAAGTCTTTTTCCACAGAAGGAGTCGGATATACATATTTGGACAGAAACCAAATAGTTTCCATTCACCAGGTGGAATAAGATTATTTCAATACATTGAAGGAAATGAGCCGACAGAGAGATTGTTTTATTGAAACATAAAGAGGCTGTCTGACATCAGAATGAGTCATGGATTTATTTTAGAAACCGCCTTTAAATATTTAAAATGTATAACCAACTTAAATATGAAGGAGGCAATGAAGAATTCTGTTTTCAGACTCAATTCAAATATAATCTTTTCTAACAAGACAAAAAGTGACCATTGACCAATGTTCAGAGTTTATCTAAGGGATCATCTTTTATTTTAGTATGCATTATGTACTACGGCACCTAGTAGCATGCAATGTGAATAAGGAAAACATTGAATTTTTAATAAAATACTTGACCGAGCACCAGGAAGATGTATAATGTACATTATTATGGCTGGAGCCTACCCAGCAGCCTTAGGCGGGGTACACCCTGGACTCCACATTAATATGTAAAATTGGACCTCTCATAGGACTATAAGAAATAAATAATGTAGTCTATTTACAGCTCAAGCTAGATGTGGAGACAGATAAATGAATTCATTAATTATATAGCTGTAACCTTATGAACCTTTTTACCAGTCTTTGTTCCTGCACAACATCCTTGACCAAACATAAGGTGTAGCTACAACTCATTTGGCTGTAGTCAGAATGAATAAGCTATTGCTTTATTCTGTACTTTCATAAACAGTAGTTAAACCCTGATGCCTTATGTTAAAGTAGCAGATCAAAACCTTCTGAAGAATCAATGCTCTTGAATAATACCCTCACCGTTGCTCACTTCAGTAGACCATGGGACCGGGATGTTTGGAGGGCCTCCAGAGAATGTCTACAACCTTTGTTTTTCCCAGCTAAACCACACTATGTACTATAGGAGAGATTCTTGAGGGAACAATTACTTTCTCTTGTTCTTAAGAGCTTTGTGGCAGACAAAAGGTTTTAACAAAAACCTATGTGAATTGTCTTTAGTATTGTATTTGGTCTTTACTTACTACTAAACCTAAGTGTCTTAATTGCTTCAAAAAGTTTAAGGCTATAATAGATTTTTTTTTCTGCTAGAATCTACAGTATGTAGTAAGCACATTGATTTATTGGGATAAAGGATTGCAATTATGCTCAGAACTGCAATGATTCCTTTAATTTGGTCTAGGTCATTCTCAATTGTATGTACAAAAAGTTCACATTGTTGTTGCATCCTGTAACTACAATGCCGCATTGCTAATCGTGGACTAATAAATGCCAAGCACTGCCCTGTGTGTCCTATTTGCCTCTCAAAACGACAGAGTGGCTCCTCTATCCAGTGCAACGGTTTCCATTGATCTTATGGCTAATGTCTTATGTCTTAGTCTTCTTTAGCTCAAGCACATCTCATTGCTTAATGTCCATCAGCAGTGGTGACCCTGCAGCAAACTGACCATGACTGCCTCATTAATAGCCTGCCTTTAAAGATTTAATGTGGAGACATGTCTGTTACTTTAAAGGGATATATATTTTAACATTAGGCTGTAAGGGGCATGGGGCTTGTATAAGATGTGTATCAGTGTGCCAGTGAGTAAACAGATGTGTAAACAAAAGAACAATTTGTGAGTTCAATTGCACAAGTGGTAAACTACTTGTGCAACAGAAAATAAAATGATCTGTTTTTATAGTCTTTCCAACCCACCGTTCTAATGTTCTGGCCATGTAAACTAAAGAAATGCACAATGAAAGCCTGTTACAGAGGGTTTAACATAATTATGATTAAATTCTTGTGCAAAAGTATCACGTAAAGCTAAGAAATTAAAGCTACTATTAGAAAAATACTATGTGTTGACAACAACCACTCTCTTATAGGATGAGGGTTTTTCAGTCTAATGCGCTATTCGTTAGTTATGATTTAAAACAAGCAAACCTGCTCTGAAGAGAAGGTGACTCTTAATAATAGATTGTCTTGATGATAGTTAGTTTCATCACAGTGAGCCGATCCAGTTGACATTAGATCATGGGATTATTGTTTAGGCTGTCACCTTAGTTGGTGCAGGGAAATTATTATTATATTATTATATATTATTATTGCTATTCAATATTCTCTTATTATTGCTCACTGGTTTACACAGTTTTATGCAGGCCTGACACAAACACCCTACCAAAAATATATATTTGTTCACCTACACTATATTTGTAACTTTATTAAAAAATGAAAGTTGTAACTGCATTAAAAGAAAAAAGTCTGAATAGCCAGATGATAAGTATTCTTATACAGATACTGTACATGTGCACACTAATAATGCCTTTGTGCTTGGGCTGGTGGTAAACAGCTGTCTTGAGGGAGAAGTGAGCTCAAGGTCCCTGGTGAGGATGTCATCTTGTCTAACTAAGCCCTCTGAGGCAGCTAAACTCACAGGAGACTCACTCACTCTCTGCCTCATTGATTTAAATGCTGTGTGAATGATGATGAACTATGGTTCTTCACTGCCACCATTCTCATCCTCACATTACCATCCAGTGGAAATGTCTACTGGAGCTTGCGGTTTTGATGGATTTCTTTAAGACAAAAAAAAAAAAAACAGAGGACTTCAATAGCAAACAAGACCAGTATATTTTGTTCTGTCTGTGACACAATTCCTCCTTCTTGGCACCTGACCCAGTTCTGTCAAAGGGCACTTCTGAAGCCTCATCACAAGGTCCCAGTGACACACCCCACTATAACACCAGAGTCTACAGAGACACTAAGTCCACATGATACCACTCAAATGCACAATGCTCTGGGACATGGCCCATCTTATGACTCACTAATGTGTTGAGCCACTGTTCACTAAAGTAGACCTTCCATCACAAAGTAGACCACTAATGTAGACCACAACAAGGCAAGTGTCAAAGTGAAACTTATTATAGTGGCATTTATTATTTACAATTAATGCATGTATGAAACGTCTAGAATCTTTTTTTACAAACTCTTTGCAAGTAGAAAAGTCCATGAGGTGTCTGCTAACTTTCTGACATCAGTAATAACAGTGCAATGCGGGTATGAGAGAAAAGAGAGGCTCATTAAAATCACACTGCAGGACAACAGATAACAGATCTAGCCCCACAACATCTTTCTGTGCAAACAAACCTCACACTCACTGCAGAGGAATATTAATTGAAATTCAATTAAAGTTTTCCTTACAGTAAAGCTGTTCCATCTGACTGGGGGTGAGTTAATAGGCTGCTGGAGCATTGGATCTTTAAACGACATGCTCCAGAGACCACAGTCATTAAACAGCCATACTGTGAATGAACAGCGTATAGGACTTCATTGCAAGGCTAAAAGTAGAACTGCATTTTTCATCTTGACAAGACATGCATTTAGGGCTGTGTATTCACTTATTTCATCAAAGAAGCACTTACATCAGTTTCAGCTGCAGTGTAGCCTGTTTCAGGAAGGTAATGGGAGAATAAATAGAAGAATTGTTAAAGCCACTTTGTCATCCATTCACTCTCTCATCTCACCCCCGTGTTTTTTGATTTTGCCTTTGTGCACTCTTCCCCATTCCCCCTCTCACACATACAAAGATTCACACAGAGGCTAAAATTAGCAGCATCCATTTCTGCACCACCAGCATTGGCACCCAAGGCCTTCAAGCAGGAAGCAGCGGATGCATCAAAGACTTCATTAAGTGGTGCGCATGCACATGTGTGCGCATATACACACACACCCCTCTTTTATTCCCATTCATTCTTTTTTTTTTCAACTTGTGTTCCGACATACAGTAGAAATGCACATGCTTACACCGTGAACACAGAATTACAAAGCGGGACACTCTCACCGCCTCCTTTAGGGCGTTTCTGTCAGACATCCCACAGTCCTCTTATGTAACAGGTCACTCTGTGCTGTTGTTCAGCTGAATCAGAAACTGTATCCTTCAATCCTCAACCACTACTTGTATACATCATAACATTATGCTCTCTGTATAGTGACCATGTCATGCATATGTCATATTCAATACACTTAACAAGAATTTAGTCATAAGAAAAGTACCCATTGCAATGTATTATAAGTTTCACCATCATATTACTAGGATTCTTGGTTTATAACCTAAAAGTACACTACAATCCACAAAGGAAATTTGAAGAGGAAAATGGCAGACAATAAATGAGCAATAATTTATCCCAAGTGTCCCTTTGAGAAACATGACATTTATGTTGTCCTTGTGACATTGTGACTGTGGGCTTTCAATGGTGTGCTGACACATGAGGCCAGAGGAGGCAAGGAAGAAAGGACACTTTAGACTCAGGCAGATAGGAGAGGTGTGTGAGCAAGCGCATCTATGATTCTAGTCTCTTTTTGTTACACAGACATCCTCGGGTCCATTCACACACAAATGCATGGACACACTTACTGCACAAACCTGCTGTGACAGCAGCCACTAACACCAAAGGTGGTCACATGGCCAGACATGCCTTATCTTGACCATTGTTTCCAACATGTAAAAGGAGAGTTTTTTATGTGTTATGTTATTGAATGATTGCTGAATGTAGGACTAGCAGTAACACCAGGCCTGTAAATGCATAGCCTCACATATTCCATTGTCCTTGGCAGTTTTATTTAGAATTATTGGGTGTAATACAATACTTGTGTGCAGACAGAAGGAACAGTATTAAACCTAGCATACACAGATTTAGATGTTAGTACTATTCTTAAGAATAAAGATCCATATTGTATAGTGTTATATATGCTCTAGGGTTAGTTACAAGTTTCAATAAGACACCACTGGTAAAAAGCGTTACATACATACAGTATGCTGGAGTGTCTTCCTGGCACCTGGTTACTATAGCAACTCATCATGGCTTAGTACAAAGAGGTCAGTGAGGTATGCATTTTGGATGAGGATAGATCATAGACAAATAAGCTTTTATGGTGCCTTTGTACATTTCCTTTTGCCTTTTCTTTTCAGTGTACGGAGTCTTGAGTCTGTGACCTATTGTCTTTCAGGCTCCTCCATCATTAAAGCACCACGTACTGTATCGCTCGCTCCCGAATCACAGGCTGCAAAAGGAAACTGCACTTTTCTCCACTAAAGAGTTAGAGAGATTAGTAAGAAACATTAAATAAAATTGTAATGTGAGTTAAAACAACTAAAGCCTTATATGGCCTATAAGTATTTACACATTTATTGATTTCAGAAACACCAAACATTTACAGTTATTGTGCTATTTACTTTCTTTTACATTTGCCCACCTCCATATACTTAATCTGAAGTCCTGAGAGTTTGATCCAAAAGCCTTGCTTCTCAACAGAGCTAGTTCAATAACCTATGAGAGGCATCTACTGCCTGTAGGGAAGCAAATCAAAGACAGTGGGGGTGGGGATTGAAGTCAACCCCACACTGAAATGGAACATCTGTCCTGCCAGTAGAGCACATCTGAGATTTATTGCTTGATCACAAACAGCAAAAAAATTTCCGTGACAAAATGTATAGTTAACATCACTATAATGGGAAAAGTGAATCATAATTTGGCACATGGTTAATGTCTTAGAGATTGAAAGGAAGCCAGTGGATGAATTAGATACAGTTACAATCTGGGCTTTTTATGCTTAAAGAATTAACCAATAAATTAATTAAATAGATAGGTATTTCACAAACTTCAAAAATGTTTCTTCAAAAAACATTTTTGAATTTTGAAGAAACTTCATATTACAAAACAAGACAATGAAGTGTAATCGCATGCTGTACAACAAAAGCACTTGTCATGACCGTGGACTGGGACAAAATAGCTAACATTTTTAAAATTGTTTCCAAATTTCAACAGCACAGCAAAGTAACCATTGCATTTGGTTTTAGGACTGTTGTCAACAGGTGAGAAAAATGAACAAAAATAAATCACCACAGCAAAGGGAAGAGTAATAATGTCCCTAAACTATATGTACCCTTAATCTTGGAAAACCTTTTTATCCCCAGATTGTTTCAGAACGAAGTTTAGTCTTAATGTTCAGTAAACAAAACTGCTACAGAAACACACTTTGCAAACTCATGCCCCAGAGCCAGGCTTAATGCTTGATCAGCAGTGTTACTGACCTTCCATTGCATACTTCATGTCCAGGGCGAAGAGGTTCCATGTGATCTCAGAGCTGATCTTGCCCACATTTAGCTCCTGTGGAAACCTATTGGAATTGAAAAGGTTCCAATCAGGCTTATTTCCATGTAATGTTTATGCTTGGCTGAACGGCGTCATGGCTTGGCACATACTGTACTTAAACTTTAACAAATGACTAAACAGATGGCTAGAAGACATGGTTGGTGAATCTCTTAATTTAATAATCTGTTACTATTTTCACAAGATGTCAGCGTTCGGGTGGGAATAGATGCAAGTGCTGGGCATGGGAATGAAAGAAGGTGCAGAATCAAATGGCACAGTAAAGAAGAGTAAGAGGGTGGCAACCTATTTGGAAAGTAATCTTCTATTTTGAATGACTATAGATTTTCAGTCAAAGCTTGAGTGTGTGATGTCAATGGTTTAATTATCCGTACCGTTAGACTGTAATGGGAGGACATTTATAAATGACAGGGCAACTGAAAGGTAAATTTATCTGGAAATGTTTTATTTTTGTTAAATTGTTTGTAACAAGAAACAAATTTGTAAGACAATACTGTCTGCTCTACTGGGAAACATAAAACATGTTAAAGACAGTCACTATAGTTTTCATCTGCCCTTCTTTGCCTTCAGCTGAAAATAAACCACAATAAAAAGATGGATCGGGTCAGTTTTTATTGCCAAGAAGGATGCATAGTGTTTCAGAAAAGTGTGCAGTACAATTTTGGTTCTAGCTGTGTGGCACCACAAACCAGCAATGTTTCTTGTTGTTTGTTTTGTGTGTGTATTTTCAATGAAGATGCTATGCTACATATTATATTTTTTTATTTATTTATTTTTTGGTCAAAAAGAAAGTTGATGTTAGAAAAAGCAGTTTGTGGTTTTAGGTTGAGTCAGCTAGCTTTGTAAATTAAAAACTTTGTATTTGTCGTCTACAATGCACAACAGTGACAAGTGACGTTGAATTTTCTCTTTAAAGAAAGTCTTTAAAATGTACAAAAAAACTGAAGCAATTTTCAGAATTTCAAACTTCAAAAAGTTAGGAATAAACCAGAAAAAATCGTATGCTATGAGGTTTTTTGATGATATTGATGATACCACATTAAGATTTTTAAAATTCCCTTCAAACACATTTCATATCTCATGTAGAAACATGACTTGTTTAACCCATTAATTTTTACATAGTATAGCTCTCCTGCAGACATTGCAAACGCAAAACACACGGCCATCAGTCCCAAACTGTGCCGTACCAACTATTGTTCCATTCAGTGGAAACATGTCTGTAGTCACTCCCTAGTTTCATTATAGAGAAATCGGTAACACTTTATATTAACTGCACACTATTAAGCCTTAACAAAGCATTAACAGATGATCTAATAACAATTTGTAAATAATTAATAAATGTTTTTAATCATTAATAAAGTTTTACTATGCTTTAATAAAGTTTTAATAGTCGTCATCTTTTATGCCGTAACAAAGCATTAGTAGAGACTGAAATACTCTATGCTTAATAAAAATGTAATTATCATTAATAAATCCTTAATAACACCTTATTAACAATGTATACATACTCAATAGCTGATATCTAATATGCTGTAACAAAGTGTTAGTAAATAAGTAAATAATTAGAATTTTTTAATGTGAATTTTAACCAAACGCCAGTACAACTAATTCCATTTTTAATAAACTGTTAATATATGCTTAATATATGACGATTAACACTTTATTAATGATTAAAAAACATTTATTAATTATTTACAAATTGTCATTAGATCATCTGTTAATGCTTTGTTAAGGCTTAATAGTGTACAGTTAATATAAAGTGTTACCGAGAAATCTAATCTAATGAAGAGACACACATGTCTGTTGTTGGTTTGCTATCTTTGTCTATGTGGCAGTTTATAAGAATCAAGACAAGAACCTTTGGAAATGATCTCTAAAGCATCTAATGGTTTCTGCTTTAAAACAACTAGAGAATCCATGTTTGTATTAGCAAGTTGGAAAATTGTAGTTCTTGGCAACAAAAAATATTTTGGATCAATAAAATAACTCAAAATGAACTAATAAATTATGTGGAATAATTATTTTTATCATACAATTTGTGCAGGAGAGGGTTAAGCACCAGGTTCATCATTCCAAAGCAACTAGTGCTGTCTTTTTCTTTTTAGCAAAAATATCTGCAATAGTTTGTGTCACTCTAAAACCTGACCAGGAGAATGTGTTGGGCATGAATATTGCAAATCTATCATTAGATAGTGTAGGAGGGAGAGCTCACGGCATAAACAGTCTTAATAAGCATTGTAAATCAGCATAAGCAAGAAGAGGAGAACCAAGTTTGTGAGCATTACTGAAAGAGCAAAATACATCTCTATC
The DNA here is from genome assembly GCA_024349245.1 of Neodontobutis hainanensis. Lineage (NCBI taxonomy): Eukaryota > Metazoa > Chordata > Actinopteri > Gobiiformes > Odontobutidae > Neodontobutis > Neodontobutis hainanensis. The sequence goes on along the minus strand of JALDNG010000002.1, from coordinate 8,866,670 downwards.
TGTCTTTTATTCAGGTTATATAATTTATTTGATTGTATGAGCCAAATGATCAAAGGCACATGAAGCAAACAATTTCCCCTTAGTTCTGAAAGCACTCTACTTTTATTTTCCACAATAATAACACTCTATTATATAAGGTATAGAGGGTAGACAGTAGCTTTTATGGTGCGTTATAATAGCTATTCGATGAAATGCTTGAAGATTAATTAAATATTAATAAGATAAATGTTCAAATGTAAACCCGTTTGGTACGGAAACCTAAGTGTATTTCTTCATTTAAACTGAGCATCTATTTGAACAGATTGGGTGCAAAGGGACGTGCTGAAGAACATACTGGTTAATGACAGGGGTGTAAGCTGTCCGGTCCTCATCGATCACAGACACCATGAGGGTGATCAGTTTGGGCCAGAAGTCCAGGTTCTTGATTGATGGTCCCTGCTCCTCACGGGGAATGTCCTGCTTCCGGCTCTACAGAAAAGATTGAGATTGCACATTCAGGAATTCCATATAAAGGTACAGACTGTAGCAGCGTACAGCAGCATATTAGTACCATGACCAGTTATTACAAGAATAAAACTGAAATACTTCAAGATTAAAGTTGTACTATTATAATAAAAAAAAACAGTTAAACCTCTTGCTAATTAAAGTGAACCTCAAAGTAAAGTTTAAAAATGAATGGTAATGGTGCAATGGAATGTATATGACCTATTTTATGATGTAATAAAATTATTATTAGTAGTATATCTGTGACTTGGTGAGATTGATGGTTCAACTGGAGTATTTGGATTAAAAATCTCCTAGAAAAACATGCAATATTTATATTTAATCAAAGTCCTCAGATAATCTTGTGCTTATTGATCCAACATGTACTACACATGTACTACATATTTATTTGTATAACCTAAACCAAAGTGGAACTTCACGCAATGCTGCATATATAACATCACAACTGAGCTACTGACACCATTGTTTGATTCTAGATTGTTATCTACACTCAAAAAGCAGAAGAAAACATACAATTTATAAAGTTTTTGAAATGTTACAATCTAAATCTCAAAATAGCAAGATTCTATTAATAACATATTACAGTGTTATATCTGTCAAATATCAATCAAATATATGCAGCTGGTTCTATTGCAGAGAACTTGTGGAGTACATTTATCTGGCTTCTACACAGACTGTTTGCTTTTTTGTGTCACTGAAAGTCATTTTGTGAGGAAAGAAAACTCCTTGTTGATGTGCCATGGTGCAAGGCATTGAAAATTAAAAGCAGTAACTGACTGTAGCATTAGTCCACTCCACACTGAGACAAATCTTCTCCTGTCAGCAACTGACTGTCACAGCAGTTCATTCTCCACTAACATGTTCTTCAGTAAGGAGGCACAGAATAAGCTGCACTGACAGATCTGTATCATTAGATACAACAACACATCCGTGCACACTGACAATGAGACGTGTGAGGACATACACGTCCAAATGAATGCTACATTCTTTGTTAGTTTCCATTGTGTAATTCTGCTGAAACAAAATGTATTATTGAAGAATGGAAAACCGTGCTTAAAAATGAAACAGGCTGAGATCTGTTTGTTAATCATCCAGTTTAAATTATTTAACAACCGTTGGCAAATTGACTTAGTGTATAGAGCAGAGAACTAGGAAACAGAAGTGCAACACAAGTCCATTTGTCCCTAATACCACCCTAAAACACAACACAATGAATTGTCACAATAATCAATCTCTTGTGCATAAATGTCATCGGATTGCATGTCCGCAGTGTACAGAACAGAATTTAATCAAACAGGAACAAGACTTAGATTTTGAGCTTTGGAGCTGACACTTGACCAACCCGTGCTTCATCACTTGAATAATTTCTATTTCAAAGCAAGGTTAGAGATTAGTACAGGTTATGCTACTAATCTAAAGTGAAGCTGTTTCTTATTTACATTTACACTATTCAGTGACTGGCTAAGGTTTCATCTAGGTACAGTATTGAGGACATTGAAGGTTGTGTCTTGGCAAGTGGATGCTGTTCTTGCGATAAAAGCTAATGCAGACTCCCTTTGCTCATTTGTATTCCCCTCAAGTATGAACAAACACATTGTTAAAGGTGATTAAGTAGTCTGGCATTCTTTTACAGTCAACAACCCACCCATGGGTTTTGCTCGCAGAAGGATGTGCACACCGTCCTAAACAAAGGGCACACTACAGTTCTGCTACTCTATGTGCACATGGTGGTGTGGGCCCTAATACAAAAAAATATCACTCCCTAGAGCCCAAACAGTGACTCAGAATTGAGAAATAAATCGAACAAAAGGAGGCCTTCAGTGGTGTATAAAAGAATTTAGAAACAAATTCACTCAAAGGAACAAACAGCAAAGCCAATGTTACTCACCAAGAAGTAACAGAGGCACTAGACCAATCAGGGAGCAGCAGTCATGGACAGCACACCAAAGGAAGGCGACCAATCACAAACCAGGGCATATTTACATAAAATAAAGTGGACCATGCAAAGGAGTCCGGTACTCTAAGGGCCTTTCCAAAATGACTCCCTTCCCCTTTCTACTCCAGCTCTTAGTGCACTAGTACTTAGTGACAAGGACTTCCCTTGATCTCTGTGCAGGATCTAAATACAGTGCTCACCTTTCGGATACTTTTCCCTCACTCTGATAGGAAAAGGAAGTCACTGTTGCCATGGTTACATACTAAGCACAAGCATGCATATCTTTAATTTATAAATGCACGTTGAAGTGGGTAGGGTAAGGGTATGCACCTACGCATAGTTATTAGCATACAATTTTGTATTTTTATCAGTTCTGGAAAAAAATGACACAAATAAAACTATTTAACTTGAGGATGTACACAGAGAATGACACGGTGGCATTGGAGCTAAGTGGGTTGTGAGTGTGTGCAAGATGTAAACATGATGCAGTCATATTCCTTTCTAAATACAAATTAAACTTTAAAACTTCAAAAACTGTCAAAAATGCCTCTTGTAAAAAAAAGGCACATTTTTATCTGCTTATTAATGCATATGTGTATAATACTTAAGCACATACATAAGTGTATCTTACAAATGCTCGTTGAAGATACCATGTATTTCTCCCGTGCATTATCGTTTTCTTTCCTTGGCTTTTTCTCCATTCCTCCATCGCCTTGCTTTTCAAATCCCCTCTTTTTCTGACTGGATTTAAGAAATTGCACATCCTCCTACTCTTTCCCTTCCAGTTATTTTACAATCCCGCCAGAAGCAGAGACTTTGTTGTCGTGTTACTCAATGTGGATCCGATATTTCACTGGCTGCTTGGCCATGGTGTCATCTATCGTGTCGCTGCACTCCCTCAGTGTTACCAGCTGGAGAACTGGGCTCTCAAAGACACCTCATACACTGAGTCAAAGGCTACTCAGTGTTTGTGAAAAATACAATTTATTGTCACAGAAGTGTCCACTTTAGAGGAAGTGTTTTTTTTTTTTTTGTCCTGCTGTGATGGAAACATTGATGCAGGGCAATCCACCGAGGAACTCTGCTGGATAAAGGTGTAATTAGAGCTAGTGTCTATCTTCTGGCTTTGGTAATTGCTTACAATCCCTCAGGCAGTTTAAAAACAAAAGAAGATTATAATTTAAAATTTGCAACATATTATAATCTAAAATCTTCTGTAGCGTGGAGGCCATTTTTCTTGGGTAGAAAAGCGTAAAATAATCAGGCGGGTCTGCCAGCTGGTTCGGATGGTTTACTCAGAAATGACTACAGTGTCGTTGGATGAGACATTGGTTCTGCAATTTCTGTGCATTGTCAATATCTGTTTTCTGAGTGCCAACTTGACAGCCCAAAATAAATAAAAAAAACGGCTTTAATTTTCTGGTTTCTAAGGCACCTATCAGTGAGTTAGAAAAATTAACTAAAATAATTTTGTTGTGTGAACACTCATCAGACAGATAAACAGATGGTTTCATTAATTGAAATGGATTTACTACCAGTTCCTTCACTAGACGACTAGACAACGCAGAAACCTGTCACCAGTCAAGAGTCATAACTTAAGAGAAAGAATCTTCTTTATTCCAATAAACTCCAAAGATGAAAAAAGTCTAACAAACATTTCATTAAGGCAAACTTTAACAAACCTTAACTTTCATCGATCAACGTCTATAGACTTTGAAAATCTATTAATTGTCAGGATCCCTGTCATTTTTATGTGTTCCCCTGTCTTCTCCTGTTTTGTCTTCCCCTTCCTTCTGTGTGTGTTTGTCTGGAGTGGGGTGGAGGGGCAGCTGTTCCCGCTCCGCCTCCATCGTGTGTCCTGCCTCCTACTCACTTGCAGCACTTTCCACAATAAAGAACCACACCTGCAGCAGTACAAGACCTGGGTCATTCCTCCACACGCTGCCACATCGTCAGTTTACCTAGCGTGGTATCTATACTGTTTGACTTGGATTTTTTGTGTTTGCACTGTATTTTTGAACTTTATTTAGTTTATTGTTTCTCTTCAGACTCCCCCCCAGGACCTTTGAAAAACATGCACGCTGTTCAAAGTTAATATGTTATTAATTTTAACGTGAGATGAGTGAGATCATCTATCCTCCCTCTCCTAGTGAGACAAAGAAGTCTCCCAACAGTAAGTAAAGACACGCCTCTGTAACTAGTTAGTAAAACCCAGTTCTGAGGGTGTTGGCCCTGGGTTCTTTCTACATTCTCTTCCCCGTTTTTCCTCAATCTTCATCTTCTCTCAGTCTCATTCAGTTTTAGTTTGTTTTATCTTCATTGTCTCTGTCTAGATGTTTTGGCCTTGTTTTTGATTCCTTATTTTTATAAGTGAGATTATTTTTCTCCAGTTAAGGACTAAGCCTTACTCGTCTAAAGACATGTAACACATTTTTGGTTTATTTGCTGCCATGAGCAATTAACAATAATTAGGCTGTTTTCTTCAAAAGCCTATAAGGAACTCTAATCATTTTTCTAATTGGGATTTTTACTCATGTGCCTCTAAATTGACTGTGTTTAAACTGACACAGACAAGCAGCATTCCTCACAGACCAGGATGCTCTGACCTCTGACCCGCTGCAAGCTGCCGCTCAGCTTTGGGCAGAGATATTCAGAGAAAATCCTCCAAAAGCTGTCCAAGGCTGCACAGGACCAACTTTCCCAACCAAGGGGGAAACAACGCTCCCAAGGGCCATCAACGGCAAAACTGAAGACTGACCCTTGTTGCCTGGACCTCGTGCTTTCCTTTGGTACTCGGCTCTTGACCCTGCTTGTAGCCAAGCTGGGCTTTTGAGTAAGATCTGGACACTTTCACAGAGTTGGCATGGAAAAAGAGATTTACCATTACAACTTAACTTAGACATTATCTGTTCTAGACCTTTTTTAAAATGTATAAACTAGGCTATTATTAAATTACTCCTTTAAGTTTATGTCCCAATGTCAATGAATTATTGTTTCATATCTTGAATTACTACTGTTATTTATTTACAACTTCTAGGTTATTGTTATTATTTTTGCTTATATTGATTATGGTGCATATTCAAATTCTGTCTGGTTATTCATTTTAGTCAATAAACATCATAATTTCTCATTGCCTATGCTGGGTCTGGTTGTTTCACTTATTTATACACAATATTTTGATCCCAGCCTTTCTACACACTTATGCTAAACTCAGTTTGGGCCTTGCAACTTATAGAACTAAAAGGATTCACTGTTAGGATCTTGTATAACTGAACTCAAAACAACGTAAAAGGCACCAATGTCAAGCCACTGAAATAACAGTAATTGTTGGCTCACTTTTGCAGTTCATTTGAATTCTAAAATATTTGTATTTGTTACTACATTATAGACAGTATAATGATGTTTACAGAAGCTGCCCCACAGTGACATTTAGTTCAGGCCCTGGTGGCCTGAACATTGTATCTGCATTTTTGTATGCACAAAATCTAACACTTTAAATTTTTATGACACAAACAAAAGCCACTGCCCTTCTAGTGAAAATCTGCATTCTGTAAGCACTCACTAATGCTTGGCAGCATAGCTCTTTGGTGAAGATGCAGCTCTTTGTAGGGGGAGCCGGCGGTCCTGCATGCATCCTGTTTCCAATAGACACAGTGTAAATTGTTACTGCCTAGTAACTGTCAGTCACAATATATAGCCTATTGATTTCCAGCCACACCAGACTTGATTTATATATTCCTGGCATTGTTGCACACATATATAGAGAACACACAAAATCCGAAAGGGCAGCCATCATGTCAGGTTTATGACACATTCAAGGTGGTGTGGGATAAAGGTATGACAGACTGAGGTGGTGCAGCTGACAGTTAAACCATTTATTAATTTTCTTCTGTTTATTTCCGCTAGGGGTTGCAGGTGCCTGGAGCCCATCCCAGCAACTTTGGGCCCTAGGCCAGCGACACCCTAGAGCAGTGGTAGGCAAACTAAGGCCCAGGGGCCACATGCGGCCTGTTAATCTGTTTAATTTGGCCTGCCCGCCAAGCATTTAATAGTATTTTATTGATGATTAAACATTGCATATATACATTTTTTCTTACAATAAACTGCAGTGATCAGTTGATTCCACTGAACGGCATGCTCCAAACTGTAAATACCTTTCCTATAGGTAAAAGAAACATGTTTTTATTGAGCATAATTGAGTTCCCTGTATAATGCTTAATGTGGCCCTTGGGGAAAAAATAATTGCCCAACCTTGCCCTAGACAATGTCCAGTTGGTCACAGGGTTGACAGTTAAGCTAGTTTTGACTTTCTAATATTTAGTGCTATGCAGATAGTTTTAGAAAGTAGGTAGGGAGAGATGCTGTAATTAAAATTTAACAGTTCCAGCTTGTACTGTGTTTACTCATCAACATTTATGAAAGATGATTTTTTTAAATTTTATACCATGTTTAATAAACAGAACGACAAATATGTGGCTGTTCCGCCACTCTATGGATTAAATTGAATAAATGTCTGTTTTTTAGACGGACAACAATGCTTTAGTTTGGGAATACAAAACAAATGAAAAGAAGTGCCAAATCTAAATGAGTAGAGTGTGCACTAATTGAGGCATAAGCCACTTCCAACACACTTCCCGGGACAATGCTGCATAGACTATGAATACACAAAACTCAGGGGATTGCACTTGATTTCACTATGTGAGGCCAACATCTCTTCATTTTCCACATAGTCACAACAGTTTATTCCTCTTCAATCCAAAGACAGCTACTGCAAAACTCTCTCCTTCACTTGACTAGACATCAAAGTCCTGAGATCTTGAAAAGTCAATTACAAGCGAAGGGGTCATTCTGCATGACATGAGCCATAAAGCTTTTAGGCTAAGTGCTTTCTACATGTCAAGTACAAGGAACAAAATACTATCTTGAAATGAGCTGAAAAGCTTGAGGTAAGAAAAGGTGAGATTTGGTAAAGTAGTTTACCTGGTCCAGGAGCTGGTTGTACAGTTCGTGACAGTTATCAAAAATATATTTGTATGTTGAATCCAGACAGGCTTTGACACAGTCCTTCACCACCATGCTGGCTCTTGGTGGACTCTGCAGCTCTTGTACCTGAACATACACAAACAAAAGTTGATTTTGCCATTTTTCAAGTTTACACAGAGCAGAATAAATCACATACAGTAAAACTGCATTTGCTGCCAGAAACCAAACTTTATTGCATTTGATATTAAGATCAGTTTTGTGCATCATCTAACACTGCAGTGATAATGTAATGATATCCTTTTACAAGTCTAAATTATTTATATCCACATACACCATCACTTCACTGAAGAAAGTGCAACCTACGCGCATGTATTATGGATATTGTAATTGACTTTACATATAAGGCACACACAGCCAAACGTAAATCTAAGCTTGGCCTGTGTGTGCCATTACTGTACAGTAGGGCATTAGCTCATCTGTGTGTGCTTATACATAGTTAGGCGGAGAATGGCCCAGGCACAGACTGAAAGCTTTGTTAACCCGAAGTGACAGTTTTCATTCCTTTGCTCACAGCTGCCATCTTAGCTATGCCTCAGCGCTTCAGCCCTACACCCCCACTTGCACCAGAAGTGAGCTGAATGGAGCGCCACTTTTCATATAGCACCAGACAACTTGACATACTGTTAGGGAAAGAGAGCTGGGAGCTATTTAAACATGGGCATACTTTAATATGCAGGTCAATAAACACAAGTATAGTTCATTACTTCTACTGCTGGAGAAGAAAAATAAACAATAAATCCTTTTGTCTTCAATGCTCAGTGGTTTTGAGAGTGAATGGTTGTCAGGCATTATATGTTTGGATAGCTTCTGCTGAATGAAATGTGGCTAAAATCAATTCAGGTTTATGTTAGTAATTGAATGTTGGGAGGTTTTACAACCATGACCAGGTCTCTGAGTCACCTAGACGTGGGCAAAGCAACGCCTCAATAAAATGATAAAATAAAAGTCACACACATTCTGAGAGAGCTACAAAGGTCAGAGCTCCTACTGTACTTTCACTCCAGACACATTTAAAATATGTGTTACCTTCATCCTAAAAAATGTGATACTTGTCAGTAGATCAACAGTAGACTTGAGATCTTGAAGACGCTCAGGGTTTCCTGCAGGGAAATTGTCCTAGTAAGACAAAAGAGAGAGAGAGAGAAACATCTTGTCAAAAATGGTCTTTTAGCATCACACCCACCAAATCACATCACTTAAGCCCAAACATTGAAATTGATTACGGAGCAATGGCCAGCAATCATAAGGAAATGACTGTCTGTCTAATCGTTTAGTGGACAGGGGAGGTCTCTGCTGATGAAAACCTCTATTTCGGAGCCATGAAGTCATCAGGCAGTGCACAGCAGCGTGACCGAGTGCATATAAAGCCCTGACAGCCCTGAGCCAAGCCATCGCTGGCCCATACATTCTTCCACTTCCCCTCCTCCCTCACAGGGCTGTAATAAAATTTTGCTTGTTTTCTATTCAGCCTTTTGCTTGTCAATAAATGTTCACAGGAGATTCAGGGAATAAAAATCTTCTCTGCAGCAGCCTATAGGCTTGACAACTCAAGCATGGACAGGACTTAGTGAGATTAAGGCTGACAAAAACAAGCAACACACAGAGTTGCATTAAAAAAATGTTCTGTTAGTGAAAGATTACTGAACCAATAACTACACCTGAAATACCCAATATGTGCATTTCTCTATAACCACAAATTTGCAGATCTCTTTTTCCGCCTCAAACAATCTGATAAATGACTATGTATTGTCACTTCAAATTACAAATGTTGATTGGATCCACATTAACCCAAGGCAAGGGTACTGCACATACATCAGCAAAATAAAAATAAAATACTTTTTCTTCTGTTTCTTGACATAAATCAACCCTAGACAAACAAGTATCACGTTAAAGCCTAAGTCAACGGCTCCGTTCTGCAATGACAGAAGGCAGCAAGTGATAATCATGAGCACCAAATCACCTTTTGAATATGGGTCAAGAGAAAATATGCGATTGGCCAATGTCTTTGTGGTTCGTTCAAACAGTTTTAAAAGGGACAGTAAGCAGACTGACTATAAGTAATTGTCGCTTAGTGGCTCTTTCTCTTCTAAAAAAAGAGAAAAAGTAACAACTAACAGACAAACAAATGTAAAAAGTCTACTGAAGGGCCTTGGCATTTTTTTGTTTGTTTCTACGTGTTTTTGCCAAGACAGAATTCAGGTTGCGTCAGGGACTTTTGCATAAACACTGCAATTGTTCAAGAATTTCATCATTGTTTCTGGTTGAAGATGCATTCACTTTCCATTTTCTAATGTAATTTAAGAGGCTTTAGCTGTCTAATTCAGTCACACACTTTGAATATAAACTTGAATACAAAAAGATAAATAAAACTTTGCCGGCATGGCGCCTTTTTACAGAAACATCACATTTATTTAGCCTTCAGATGGGGAACCTTCTCTGTCTGTCTCCTAAAACACTGCATTATGGCTTTGATTATGGAAGTATAATTTGGCAGTAAATTTTCCAAATCTCTGGCGTTAAAAGGTATTTTGTATAATTTTGTTATGATGTTGATTAAAACAAAGAAAGTCAAGTGCTAATTGAAACCAATGCAGCAATTACAAATGCAGCAACAGAGTTAGGTAGGTCTCTCAGTTAGATTATTTAATTAAATTTGTTTTTTAACTCTGCCACAGGTGAAGTAAAACTTTACCCAAAATGAATAAGTTTGAAGGACTTTGTCTCTAAAAGCAGCAAAGACTAAAAAAAGAGAACTCTATCTACCTAAAAAGACAAAGAGGTAAGAAACAGATTTATTGCGAAGAAGCATTATAAAAAAACAAAGCATCCATCTTTGTGCAGAGAAAACAAAACAAAACAAAACAAAAACATCTGCACTACTGTCCAGAGGAGAAATCCATTAAGAGATGGGATGACAAAGAGGGATACTGAAGAACCTTTTAGGTCTTTGTTTCTGTCTACACTGAATCTTATTCTGGTGCAGTCTCTGCATTCTTTTGAAGATTCTTTCTTAACGGAGGTCATATAACTTATTTAATTTAAGTCATAAAATCCCTTATTCTCGATATTCTCAGAACAAAGGTACTGCAGCAAAAAAGACTGCACTCAAGAAATAATGCCAACTCTTGCTCTTTATATACCGTATGGAACATCTTAGTGAAGAATGCAGCTCAGGCTGTTTGATGATGAAGCCAAAATGTGTTGTATCATATCCTCTGATGTTATTTGTCTTAGGCAGAACTTTATCAAAACAACAATTTTCAATAAAAAATGTCTACAAAGTTGATTATTATTATTAAAACACAAGTAACACTGAGAACACATATGTAAATAAAAACAAAAGCACACTCTGTAATATTTCTCTGAGGCTACTCAATAATAACTCATACATCAGAGTAAGAGACACACTTTTGTCTGTTTGCATTTTAACAGTTGCCTTCTGTCATGGTGATAGTGTCACTGGAGCTTGGCTTTTTGCATTGTCTGTCATAAATTTGAAAGGATTATGATGGGATTATGTTGGTTTGGAGATTACCACAAATACTTTCAACAATACAACTGCAGCTTTGTTCCTATTCCCCAAAGAAAAAAAAAAAAGTCTAAAGCATTGCAGATGGGTACTGTAGCCCTCGAGACATTGGCATTTCTGAAACATTACTTGAAACATGCTACACCCGGATGTTATTTCATTTTGTTGTTTAAAGAGAACCTTAATGGTTGTTTTGCTGGTGCAGTATTACAGCTAAAAGTATTCCAACTTAAAAGCAACAAGCCGGTTGTTTGCATTAAGCCGCATTTCTTGAAACTATAATACTGCACACATTTTAAGAAGAACAGTGCCCTGCTCCCGTGGGTGCTTACTGAACAAACATCACTATATCAAAGTGTCCAAAGTAAGCCAGCAACCCAAATCCCTTGCAGCATGCTCTGAATACTGTAGTTTCTTATTCCAACCTGGTGCAAACTACAAATCCCATCTGGGATGAGCAAGCCATGCAAGGTGTCATCATGTATCAGGCCTGTTGGAGTAAAGTTTAACTGGAAAAAAAACGCATATGTGGCAAAATGCAGAGTGGCAGTGCTCTCTGTGCAGATTCAAGCCCTCGGTTTTACAAAAGCAAACTCAATCTTCCTCTGAATGTCATTATGGGGAAATCCATACGGTGAACGCACACATTGGCCAGATCAGAATCTTATTACTGTCCGATAGTGGCAGTCCGCCTCCGTGGGGCGAGGGGAGTGAGGGAATAGAAGGGTGTGTTCGCATGAGAAGCAGTGGTCTGTGGCAGGCTTGACAAGAGAGCAGCAGTCCAGTGCTGGCAGGTGAAGCCGATGTGATTTTCCCTGACTGCTTTCAGCGATCGTGTCATCACCAGACAGAAAAGTAAAGGAGGCCATAGCTCCTTGACTAACCCACTCTCTGACCGTGGCTGATCTGTGTTAACGTAATGTTTCCAAATGGTCTGATACAAGGAATACATAAAAGGAAATCACATTACCAACATTAAAAAATATGTATGGAATTCCATGTTGAGACTACATTTTAGACAAGATATCTGTAATAAAGTTAAAGAAGAAGGATACAGATACAGAGTTTTTGGTTCTACTGAATTTTATGCAAGTTCAGTCTATTATAAGTTATTTGTAATAAACTTACCTTCATCATTACCTTCAGTGGTATGATAACTTATCATACCACTATTCATATATTTAATTTGTCTTACTTTTTGTGCAAAAAAACTTATCGGTAACACTCACTTTATAATAACTATTAATGTTTAGTTTACTGTAATAATTCAGCATTACTCCTACATTCATTATTACCATTACGTTTTTAACATTATGCTATTAATGTTTTAGTCTCACTCGTGTAATTTTATATAAAAATCAACATCTATGAATCATTAATTCATTGTCAATTACATGTTTATTAATTATTTACTGCCGTCGAACAGTAGGCAGTTATTTTTGAGTGTTCCTACATATTGTTACATTAGAAATAGTCATGCGATATGTGTAATGTGTTGTTCCTCTTTCGCCAGTTTAAAAGCCTTTCTCAAAAGGAAACTAACATACTGGTGCTGGATGAAGCCTAAAGAGTAACATCTGACTCCCATGCTGTTGTTAATAAATTTATGGATTAAGGGAAGGGTAGGGGTTACTCTTAAATTTCCACTGAAGCTCATTGATTTTGTAATTAATGGGCAAAGACATGGATCATTAACTGCTGTTTTTTTCTGTTTTAGAGTTTCCCATAGGGTATCTATCTCTAAACCTAAATTAGCCATTTTTATGACTTCATAAATTCTTATAAGATTTTACAAATAAAAGTGGAATCTCACTGATAAAAGCAATATTTTATCTAGATTTTGTTTTTTAGTAATAAACTAATTTCAGTCTTTGCTTTCCCTCAGTTGTTTTAAGCATAAAGTTAGCTTGCATACAAAAAGCACCATTGGGAATGTCATTGGTTACAATAATTCTTATAATTTGAGAGACTGGGTTGCAACCTTCTTATCCCTCTTTCTTTCTCATCCTTTTTTTAAATAAATTTTTCTAAATCCTTCCCATTCCAACCCCTCCCTCTCTTCTCGTTTTCCACCATGTCTCTCTTCAAATCCTCTTTATCCCTTCCTCACTGCCTGCAACTTCATTCCCTGTCCCCTTTAAGTCCCCCTTCATTCTCCCTCCATTGTTATCGCCTATCACACTTTGTTTTTCCTTTGTAGGCAGTCAGCAGGATCTGCTCCTATCAGGGTGTGTCTCTTGTAATCACATGTGGCTTCACACGGCGAGCAGCGGAGGAGAACAAGGGGAGGCTAAACAACCGACACATCGCCTGCAGTGTTACATTAAAGGCACGTTCAGTTACAGTTCGATGTGTAGAGCTGGGTACAAGTGTGGCTGTCAGGGGGCACACCTGTCTGTGGCTTTGCACTGCGGAACAGAAGTGTGGATGGCTGCAGCATTTGTTATGTAGTATACAGAGTGCATTTTTGAATTGTATTTTTGACATGTCACAAAAAGATCAAATTACAAATGTTTTCAGTTTTCACTTTCTGTTTTTTTTTTTTTTTTATCAATTAAAGCCCAGACTTTGGTACAGTGATATACAAGGGCAACCACGCAACTGTTTAATCAAGACCTTAATACTTCATCTAGGCTTTATTTTTAAGGGTTTTAATAGATAAGAATATTCAGCACGTAACAGAAGGCCAATCCCTATTTGAAGACAGAGACCTCCAGTTGGTAAGAAAATAATGGCTAATGCCAATGCAGATAAAGTGCTTATTCTGGTGCTGGACACAACAAAGCAAAAAACAAAAAACAAATAAGGAAATAAAAGTGAAACATGGAATGATATTGGTAATGGAGTTTCTAAATGTTCAACGTGGAGGAGATATATATATATAACAGGATTGCATCTCTCTGACGCCGAAGTCGGAGCTAGAAGTTTAAGGTAAGCTCTAAACTTCTGTTTGATGTAATGTATTACTATTTTCAGTGGCAAATGGATTCTTTTTTTTTTCTTAATGAAAGGTAAAAGCAGGAAAGGTAACTATCTTGCCGTTGGGGAAAGGTGTTGGACGGAAGTCATAAAATCGTAAAGGCGCTTTAATTCAAGCAGTCGGGACATTAACAAAAGACCCATTGAGGTGTGAGAACTAAAAGGGTATAGTGTAATTTTGGGTGACATTTTAGATGTATATGCAGTACATACATTAAACAACATTAAACGCTCTTAATGAGCTCTTTTCATGCCAAAACAATAAAACAGTAATAGTGTTAATCAATCTCAAAAAGAATAGCCTATCCCTGAACATACGATTCAGTCCGAGTAGTTAAAGATATGAATATTTTAATGAGTAAAATTTCTTTCACAAAGTAAGATTAAAATATAATCTTTTGCTATTTTTTTGGTTCTGATATTGCAGAAAATATGTTTCAAATCTTGTCAATGAGAGCATTTCCATAGCCTCTGCAACTGCGGGACCCCCACACTTTGAGAAAGTGAGTAGAGACATGACAGGTGGGGCGTGATGGACTACAGAATATTTGTTGTGCCTATCTTTAAGATAGATTAAGCAAGTCATTGCTAGATCTGTGCAGCCTCGTGGCTTTGTTTATGACCACGTTATTCTTGTGGCAATCACAATACCAGCAACAATTACACTTTTTCAGATGCGTTCAGTCGATCAGTTCATTCCTCGTCTGCTCTCACCGCGTGTGACACAGACTAAAAGAGTGTTCTAAACCAAGCAAACACTGACCCAACCAAATAAACTTTGGCTTGTGCTGTTAGCTCTACATTGTGTCCCAGAGGGATTTAAGCTCCAGGAGTTATTCTGCAGTAACTCAAATGGACATTAAGGACATGTGGGACTAGAACGTCCAACGCCCTTTAAAGTGGGGAATGGCAGAAAAAGAACCACTTATTTACATGATTAGGCATTAAATGCAATAAGAGCTGCAAAAAAACTGTTTTTTTAAGCCCAGTCTAATGAGGAAAAACCCGTGAAGTGATATTTATTTGAACAATTACAACACAATGTAACATAGGTAATTGCCTGTTTTCATTTAACTTATTAAACTACAATATGATCAAAACTAGATAAACTACACTTGAGGCTACAATTAGATTTGAATTATAATGCTTAGTCTTTAATACAACGATATGCAGTCATGTTAATCCAGGCAGCAGGGACCATACCAGGACGCTGGCAACACTGTTTTTAACATGGAAAAAAACAGACACTAAACTTTTAAACTTCAATGACTTTGGCCTAAATTACACTGTTACGTTTAAACATGTTCATATCTAAAAAAGTTCCTAATGCATGTTTACCTTGGTACACCAAACCATGTGTCAAAGTGTTCAGTGAACAAGAAAAAAACAGTGTTTATTTGGTTGTGCAACAATGGCCTTTCTAAATGGATTAGTTCTGCTGGGTATATTCGGAAAAACAGCATACTTTTTTGTATCTGTCAGACTTTATCAAACCGTGGTTGGATGAAAAACCCAGTCACAGTTAACTTTTAAAGCATATTTTTAACATAATGTACATGACATAAGAGCTCTGATTATAGCGAGCAGGTGCAGGATATTTATCTATGAGATGACAGCGACAGAAGACAGTGCCAGGCCATGCTTCACAAAGCTTTGATGACAACGCAACGACTAATAAAGCATCAAACAGACACAGAGATTTACGTCAAATCTAATATAGCCATGATACCGCACACAAATTATTTACAATATTCTATAAAATTCACAGATTTCTGCTGCTCATTACCGTTCAGAGGAAATCAGCAGATAAATCACCAGAAATCACAAATTTAACGGCAAGTGGAGATGATTTCTGTGAGGGTTTATTTAAAATATTGCACAGCCATAGTAAAACATGTACAGAGGGAAGAGAAAATGTGCACTACTAAGTGACTACAGCATACCATTAATAACTAAATTGGAGACATTGGAGGTCAATTATCTACACTCTACAGCATTGTGTATCATTGTATACGCTTTACCTCAGCACTCATTGTGGGTCTATTTACTGCTCCAGGGCGCCATTATTTCCTGAAATGCCACTGTGTCCCTAAACACGCTGGACAGGCTACCAGTGCCTATCTCCAAGGCACAAGTCAGAGATCAATGCTGCTAAACTACTTTCCTGCTACACATCCTGCTTTAATTGACATTACTGAAAGACTTATTAAACATTAAACAGAGAAACTGAAACAGTACAATGTTATTCACACCCTGTACTGATATTTTTGAGTTATCCATATTTAATAACCGGTAAACATAAACCTTGTCAACTCTGTTAAAGAGCGAGTGTAAATATATCCCAGAAACAAATTATTTGGCATCAACAAAAAGCATTTATCTGTTAACAGAAGGAGCTGCAACCACCAACCAGTTGCTAAGCTGCATTCTTTTCAGCCTGCTAAATATGTAATCATAACAAATTGCAGGGCAAATGTATATATATTGCATAGAGAAAAAAAAATGTGCTGGATTGAAAAATACACCACAGAACAAGAGAAATGCTCAAACCTACCCGATATTTAGAAAGATCAATCCTCAGAGAGTTATGAAGTTGGTCCAACAATTTGACAAATTTCTCTCTCTGTCAAGAAAAGGAAAGTTATTTTACTTTAAAGTATCACTATTTTGGAAGTATTTTGGGCACTAATTCATAACACAGTGTAGTCAGAGAAAGTTGTTTTGTGTGACGATTTCTTAAATTTGTTTCAGGAAAGGAACCACAGATAGGACAACTATAAAGTGATGGTGTTCAGTTTTAAACAATGAGATAGCTTTCGAAGTTTGAGGTTAGCAGTAATGTAACATTTTGTCTAATGAGTATTATACCACTTTTTTTGTGAGAGATAAAAGCTTCCAACAGCACTTACCCCAAAGTTGGAGGCAGCAAATCTGTCTGAGGCAGATGCTGTGGTTGTTGTGGTGGTGTGGGCGAAGTAAGCATTGATATTTGCAAGCAGGTTGCTCATCACTGCTGGCACACCGGGACACATGTATTTGGCAGAAAGACAGGAGAAATGCCTGTAAATGAGAACAAGCAGCTGTTAGCAATCAACATAAGGCGTTTTGACCGTTTAAAGAAACTGAGGATCAATAAACACAAACAAAACTTAAATGAATTAAAGCTGAAAGGGAGTAAATAAGAGCAAGATATTGTATTTTTTTTGTCGAGGAATGACACATTGCAGAAATTAAATCAGAGCAAAAAGTGAAGTATACCAACATATTCACTATCCAACTTTTATTCCTAGTTCTGCAGCGGAAACAACTCGACCAGACACATTGCAGCACAATATTTCTTCTCTGTAACCGCCAACTGACTGCTGCAAAAGAGAACATATTTTAATGTTCCAAACAATTACTCCTGGTGAAAGAGTTACTGCAAAAGTACTTAACTGCCTGCCGCTGTTCATGTAATAACAATAAATCAAAGCTATCAAGCTGTAAATAAGAGCTGAATAACCTATACCTTGAGAGATATAAGGCTTCAGAAAGCAGAGCAAGCAACTTTGACAGTGAATCTTTGAAGCTTTTTAAGAGGCTAATATATATACTGTACTTTATAATTCTAAAGACCAAAAAGAGACGGCGCATTTTACTGTTTTAGAACTGCCTCCATCCATTAAATTTGCCATGACTTTTCTGCCACGACCATGAACACAAATGCAACTGTGGAAAACAATCATAACAAAAGGAAACAGTGAGACTGGTTTTAACAAGAATCTCAGCCGGAAATAAACAGGGTATGAATGTTCTAACACTTCACACCACCACAAGTAACTACTACATCCCTATTTATGACATCATTACATCAAAACCGGCCACTAAATCCATCTGAATCTGCACTTAGCACTGCAGTCTTGTTTACTGCCACATGTATACAAAATGTGTACTTAAAGTGCAGTAATATGTAGTGGATATTCAAAATTACAGAGGGTTTACTGTCATCAGGCTCTGGCTCTTGCTCACAGACACCAAACATCTGTGTGGATTTATTTAAATAAAGCCAGAGTGCTCAGCTTAGAGCAAGAAAAGAAGGATCAGATGGGATTCAATATATTTAGTTTTAGGATGAAAAGATTAGAAATGATATTAAATAGTGAAATGGAAGGCTGGGTAATTAATCAAATAATAGCATAGTGAATAGCAATATAAGAAAACCTATTAAACTACACTACACACAAGTATTTATAACTTGTACCTATTAAGTTAACGGTTTGTAAGGTTACCTTTTTCCCTTGTAAATTTTATGGTCTAAGAGAGGGAGATTACAAAGTTGGATGTTGTTCCCAGAGAATCTAAAAGCAAATGGCTGAGTGATTCTCAACTACTTAAAGTCAATGTATTTGAAAAAGCACCAAGTTTTGTGGAGTAATGATTACAGTTTTACTCCCATCCGGAGTGTGCAGTCCAATACACACACGCACACATTTTCACAAACAGACACACAAACATGTTCTCATCGGGAAGCCTATTTAATTACTCTGCTTTCAGCCTCCAAATTACCCAGGAGCACTTGGGGTTAGACGAGCAAAGAGAGTGATGCAGGGAGAGTGATGATGGCATCCGCTGAATTCCCATGGTGCATTTAGAGCTCGATCTCCTCAGTCAATTTTCAAGAGGGAGACATCACTCGTACTGGTGTTACCGTGTCTTGATTTTTACGAGGCCAGGAGAACTACTGTGCCTTAAACTCCCATATAATTTTGTGGCCTCAGATAGCTGGCAAAATGAAATGAGAACAGGAACAATTGGTGTGATGGAGGCACCGCAGAGAAAGTGAGGGTTTGTAGCGGTCATGATTTATGCAGCCGTCACAACAGTCAAGGTTCTATGAGGAAATAATCAGAACGGTAAAGGATTTCATAAATTCCTGATGAAGCAGAATAAGAAGTGATATGAAGAAGAAAAAAAACACTGAACGGAGACTAGATTAGAACCTGAAGCAGTAACTCCACCCGAGAAAGCTGGTAATAAGGACACTTAATGCTTCACTTGTGTGGACTTAAATAACCTGGCAGTCTTCCACATCCCACAATACACAGTCCCACTGAAACAATGGTCTGTCACCTAGCAACTCCTCATGGGTTTGCAGCAGCATCGGAATTCAATCAGGTGTATCTAGAATACTATTGTTTGGCAGTCACTACATGGATACAACATAAAGTTTGGTTCTATTATCTCTTTGTCTTTGGCAAAGCAAGTTGATTTGTTGAATGTTAAAGTAATTCCAGTAATGCCATAGATTAAACAATATCTATGTGTCTCAAAATATATTCTAAAGCTATAGGATGTGTGCAAAGTGATATTAACCATGTCCCTCAGAATAACATCTTACACAGGATCTGGTAAGCCAGGAACAGTGTCTAAAATGCAAGGATTCCTCCGGTCGTCCTATAAATTTCCCGCTCCCCACAGTTCATACTGTCGCTGTGTCCTTGGGCAAGACACTTTTCCCACCTTGCCTTCAGTGTCTGTGGCACTGGTGTATGAATGTGTGAGAATGTTTGATGGGGGTCGGAGAGGCAAAATGCCTGCTACGTCTCTGTCAGTCTCTGTTGGACAAAGCTTGCCACCACCAGTGAGTGACTGTGGAGTGAATAAATAATGGATGGCCTGTAAGCGTATTGTAAGTATTTTGAATATAAATCAAATCCATTATTATTAGTAGTAGTAGTATTAGTATAATAATAATAATAATAATAATAATAATAATAATAATAATAATAATTATTATTATTATTATTATTATTATTATTTTAGTGTCATTTAAATTTTCAGTTACAGTTATGTACTATAATTCCTTCTAGACTCCACACTATATCTTTGTTTATGAGGCTGCATGTGGCAGCATTAGAAACCGAGATATTTATGGATGGAGAGGGTTATGAAAGGTCAGTTGGACGAAGAAACAAGCCAATAAAGAAATGTTCATGTTCATCCATGATCAATATGGCCAATTATACATTTTTTCACAAGTTTAGCAATTAAGCATTTAATCAAACTCAGGGGAGCTCAATAGTCCTCCAAGTTGGGACTGAGGAGACACCTTTACTAAAGCTCCTCTCCTCTTGCTCCCTTCCTTCTCCTTCACTCTTCTGAATGAGACAGTGACATATGGGTGAGGTAAAAGGCCATAGATCAAGGTGGTACTAACGTCATAGCCTGATAGATGGACTCCACTCCGTATCTCATGGCAAACTCATCCACTATCTCCTGAGACACGTCGTCAAAGTAGACCTTCCACGCCTCGTCCCCTTTCACCTGGGGGATCTTCACCCCTCCGCTGTTCTTCACCTCCGTCAGGTAGTGGAACAGGTTCTGTGAGTGGCATGGGAGAGATAAGATGAAGTGGGTGAGTTGATGAAGCACTGTGTCACAACAAGTAATGAAAGAGATGTTTCTGTCTGCAGCGTGCACCTGTAAGTGAAGATTACGTCCCTGTCTAGTTGTAACTGGAGTTGAGTGAGAATGGAGTTTGTCAAATGATGTTGCTTACCTCATGTAGACAGGTATACTGGCCGTGAGGTGGAACCACATTCTCCTCCCCTTTCATTTCCACGCTGATCTTCATCCTGATGGCCCCAGAGACAGCAGACTTGTCCGTCCTCTTATCTAAAACACACATACAAAGATAGAATATAATGATGGACAAAGCATCACGACTTTCTTCTTAATCACTCTAAATGTGTGCAGCAGCCCCACCTCCTAATCCAAGACTAACTGACATGCTTTAAGTGCACATGGCTATTTCTCTAAATGTATTTGTAATATATGACTACTTGCAATAGTAGAGGAAGCAGTCAGATGGCTGGAGGGCAGATGTGTGGCTTTCACAGATTTACTTCACAGTCACAGGTTTGTTAGTATAAAGTAAAGTGGCTCCATATATTCAAGGATTACTACTACAAAATTATCACATCTTTTTTTATAATTGTAATTGTCCCTAATACAGTCACACTGTTCTCTTCAACACATACATTTGAAATGGTATAAAGGCTGAACTAAAGTATATCAATGTTACTGCTTTTATGCAAAACAAAAAGATTTCACTAAAATATGTTCATAGTTTAATTACAATTACATTACATTTAGGAACTCTAATTAAAATTAGCATGGAAGGAAACAATTTTCGAACTGCCATTACGTAGCTTTCTGTATGTAGTCAAAAAATAGGAAATTGAAATATAATGACTAAAAATTATTAGTGACACTAGAACTACAAATGCATAAAGGCCAAGGTTCAAGAGGATCTGAAGAGGCCTAAAGAGGAAAGCAGCTTAAGGGTGAACACCCACATCCTGTTCACCTGAATGTTTAAGCAGAGCTAAATGCTCTGCTTAAACATTCAGTGAGGACACATAAAAAGGCACAGAGCTGCAGCAGTGAGCAGGGGTCACTATCACCACAAATTGCTTCCTTTTAGCTCGAGAGGCAAACAAAGACAGCACCCAGCAGTCATTATAGTACTTCAACAGGCATGGGAGCCACCATTATGTTTCCATTTAACCTCATGCAGAATGATGAAACCAGTAATGTGCTGTAGCGACACACTATAGTGACCCTGTATTTATTGCTGAAACTGAACCACAAGTCCTCAGTGCATAGTGCATAATGGGTAATAATGACCAGACCAAATAACCAGTTGTAACAGCTACATGTAATGTGTAGAAAAGGAGTAGAACTTCCCCAGTAAGAAGAAAGCGAATGAGTGGTTATATTTTCTAAACAAGCCAGATATTTAATCTTTGTACATGTTGCAAGAGTTGCAGTAGTAGTTTAAAATGAGTATCATACCCAGATTGTACCAAACGTCCATTTCTCCGCTCAGAGTGCGGACCTCGATAATAGTTTGCCCCAAGAAATCGTCCGACTCCCTCTTGAAATGTTGCTTCACCCGTGACTTGATGTCATCGTCTTCGTCCCAAACTCGCACCTTGATGCGGTCTGTGGCGTTGTGGCATTCACTGCAATTTGGAAGATGATTACACTCACGTCAAAACAAAGTCAGGAGGCATGAGCAATGGCATGAGCATTTTCAGTGACAACTCATCAGGTTGGGGTATTCAGTGAATCGGAATGACAGTCAGAAGAACAAGTCAAGCAGAAATACAAGTTCAAGACACACAGACTTCCTAACCTCCTTATAAATACCATATATACAGCAATTCTTGCCTGTATTTTAAGGAAAGAGCTCTTATTGGTGTACATACAGTATAGCATAAGGTTAGCTGCTCTGTGTGGCAAAAAGAGTTACTCTTTGATGTTGCGTGACCTTTACACAGTGTCTCTGCTTTTTACTTTGTTCTAATGCATACCAAAAGCATGCTTAATATGTCTAAAACAAAGGAGTTTTGTGCATGTTTTTGGTTTCTCTTGCATCAGTGCAGTTTTACAGTAGTGACATTGCTAAATAGAGCAGAGGTAGCCACTAGCCAAAGCACTTAGTTTGAGATGGGGGTCAGATTGTTGGGCTTGGGAATTAAAAACGACAGATTACATTTTGTCCTAATGACATCTTGGGTGCAACAGCCAGTGAAACAGCGCATGCAGTTTTTTTACTAATCCTTTTCAAGAGAGGCAGAGCCTGCTGCTGCACTTGTCTAGGACTTTGCTTTCTGCCAAGCAGACAGTAATGTATTGCTCTATTAATCTACATCCCAGTAGTAATGGGAAAGAGTTTTATTACAGTCACTGCTGGAGTCTCATTACAGGTGTGTCTTTAGCTGCTACTAGATGCACAAACATCAAGGCATCAACTTAGAAAATACACAGAATTATAAATTGAACAATGCAATATTATAGACACAGCAAATGTCTGACTAATATTATAAACACTAAAACCTAAAAGACGCACTTATTCACTGTAGATTAAAGATAAAAACAACAAAAGATCAAATAAATAACTGTAAAAAATGCCACATGATCTGCCACTAAACCTAATTCAAATTGTCCATTAATCTTATTGAATCGCCAAACTGTAATTCACCCATTTTTTGAAAAAAAATATAAACTGCCTTGTTACTTAAAAATCCTGTAATCTTTGCCCATTGTCAAAGCATACAGTACTATTAGTTATATTTCAAAAAGTTGCATATATTCAAATACATTTTGATTTCCATTCATCCATAAGCTCCTATGAAGTATTTCAAAGCACTTCTGTTGAGAATCTTCAGCTCACCAAGAGGACAGAAAATATATTAAAGTGCATAAATCAAATAGAAGGGTCCTTGGAATATTTCCTATTAAATAAACTATAGTATTTATGTCTGCTGAAAAGAAAGAAAAGATTAAACTTTTTCACAAAAGCCAAGCCATTCTTTGATGTCACACTAATTGCTTGAAACTGAGACCCCAGAAAAAGGATGTTTTTAAAAGTTAGATCATTCTCACATAGACATCAAACAGTAACATATTACTCACAAATAAAACTTTTCATCCCAGACAGGATTGAGGTTGCCAAAGATGGTCTTGGTCCTGCGCTTGGTCTTGCCCACCTGGACAGTTACATAAGGGTCACTGGAACCAGTTTTATCTTTGGCCTGGAGTCCCTGGGCACTCATGACTAGAGTGGATTAAAGCAAACAGAGCAGAAATATTAATAGTGGTGAAAAAATGGTTCTCCACAATAAAATACAACTTATGTCACTGAGCTCTTGCATTCTCCAACCTGACTCAGCCCTACTCTCCACCCACTTAATATTCAAGACCGTGGCGCTGTCTGGATTTTCTGTCACAACTTTGTTCCCCAGCCAAACCTGAGGTACCGCAGCAGCCAACAGGAGAGAAGTTTTTGGTTTACTGACAAAACCTATTTTCATCACTATCTTTCTGTACAGTATGCCTTTCTATATCATGATCCCTAATGTGGATTCCCTGCAGCAAAGCATTCTTCACTCATCAACAAAAAAGATGAGTGATGGAGAATCTCCCTTGAACACACGTGCTGGAGGTGAAGAGAGACAGTAGTATTTCACAGTGCCATAAAAGGGAAAAAGGACACTGGGACATTAAAAATGCATGACAGTCTAAATTATTCAAGGTACATATATAACCCTCAGCTCGATGCAGAAAAGAGCTGGTGGACAGTAAAAAAGAGCTTTGAAGCGCTGTGGTCTGTTTGCTCCAGGAATGGTCAACATTAAATGGCTCATCTGGAAGAAGATGGGGACAAGACAGTGGTGATGAATGCAGGTCACTGGGCTTCAAACTGCCCTGTTCAATTATTGATCATGTGCCTATAGTTCCATCCAAACACTATTTTATCATGAAGACAGATAATACAGAAGAAACAAATGAAGGATCAGTATTAGGACTTTGCTATATCAGACATCTTTTAGCAAAAAATATGACAGGTTCTGTAAAATTTGTTGTGTTTTTATCCATAAGATGTGGTCAATACATTTATTCAAATTTGTGTTTCATTTCCTGCCAGTCCTTGTAATGGCACATTTACTAGAAATAGAGCACCTCATGGCCACTCTCAGTGTCTTGTGGAGAAAGTTGTTTTACCTAATAATGTTGAATACATAACAACTCAATAAATCTAAAATGAGATGCTCAATAAATTCCTGGGTGATTCACTGAGGCAACCCTGGGTGTCTCTTTTAACATCCTCTTGACTTTTTTTTTTCTTCCAAAACAGCCTTTCCCCAGGTCTCAGATGCTATTCTCTCTCCACTTCGATTGATTGATGCTGTCAGAAATGCAAAGTAGGCAATAACTGAACTCCGCCTGGCACGGTTACCACACAGATAGGTCCACGTGCTGAGTGGGTTTGAGATTACAGCTTGCTCATGACCTTGTCAACATAGTAACACAATTGTTAATTGTGAATTAAAACTACTAAACTCAGCAAAGCCTGTTCATATATGCAAAATTACAAATCACGCTGATTTTTACTATGTGACATCTTGTCAAGGGCTGCAACACTCAGGCAAATGACATTTTGATTGACATTGCTAAAGGAGTTTGAGGTGTAGCTCCAGGGGTTCATTTCCAAAGTACAGTGCAAAGTTCTGTCAGTTCTTTCTTTCGACAGTTCCAAGCAGGCTTCTAAGTACACAAGATCTATGACGGCTGCATAATGTGTCAATCAGGCAGCATTATTGGTTCTTGCAAGCTATAGTAATCCCTGTCCTTAATGATGGCATTTCACACACAATAGTATACATCAAACATTAAAAAAACTATACACATATAGATGAAGAAAGATGATTTAACATGCAGGGATTTGTTGGCTTCTAAATCAATTTTTAATTTCTCTTAATGTGGCAGAGCCCATTTATTGTTTTGGAATTAGAATTATTAGAATTAGAGTCATATGTCAGTTACTAAGATCCCAGGGATAATAATGAGTAAACACTAATGAGCTGAAAAACAGTCTTTGGGTTTGGAAAGAAATTTAAATAATATTGACAGTGTGTTGATTTACCATTTGAAGCCTCATTCTAAAGGTCAAGATGTCAAGACTTGAATAGTATAAAGCTTTTGACACTATTCAGCTGACACGTCTTTTAACAACATAGTTTAAGTCTGATACTGAACTGAATACATTGTCTAACCTGTGATGCTGATTTTGGCAGACCACTTGGAGGTGCCTTCCAGCACAGCCTGCTTGGCGGTCTTTAGCTGACTGGTGAATTCCTCTTTGGAGACGTGGAACATTTCCTGGATCACTTCAAACACCTCAGGACGGTTCTTTTCTCTAATCTTCATGCGCTCTTTCATTGCCATAATAATATTCTGGGTCTTGTCTTCTGCCCCGTGCTTAGAGCTCTTCTCCACTGCCCCTAAAATGACAATCAATCTGTCTTTCTTATGGCAAGCCACATTTTTTTATAATTTGGAAACCACTTGGAAAATAATGGTGACATTACAGCAAAATATTGATTCATTGCATTGATCAGACACAAATGTAATGTCTTGTTAGTGCAAAAGAGGAACATGTGATGGTGAATCACTGTATCTGTTCATAAGAGTATCATCATGCATCTCTAGTTCATTTATAGAAGCAGATTTGAAGATCAATCCAGAGATGAATAAATATAAAGCATTTTTATGCTGGCATAAACCAATTGGGGTATCCTAACAGCCATGCTGAAGCTAATCCATTTAGAAGTGTATTAGAATGGCCGCGAGCATCATGCAGCTTGTGTGTTACATTGTTCCTGTAACAATAGGGGTTGCCAGATTGGAAAAGCTGATTGGAAAACGCAATGAGTCCCAGTGTGGGAGTAACTGTTGTAAAGGCACCAAGGCACTTTTAGCAATAGAAGACAGTATGTTGTGCAGAAATGAGTTAGTGTTATTCTTAAATTTAGTGTTTAAGTGGTTTCTTATACAAACAGGATATAGAATAATCATCTTTCCTTGGACCCTAAATAAGTATTTTGTCTTCCAGTGGGTACTTGACTTACTTTGTAAACAGTCTGCATTGAGTAGATCCTGGCACTTCTCATGGCACTTGACACCACATTCAGAACAGCGCATCCCTTGACGTGCAATACCCCACAGCAGTCCCTCACACTCATGGCAGTATGTGGGAGCAGTGGCCGTCCAGACCTCAAAATTATGAGGTGTTGTGGATGAAATCGGGTAAATCAAAGCTTGGAGAGTCTTTTTAAAGACATGGAGTTTCTGTAAAAAGGAATAAAAGCAGTGAGAAGATGTGATAGAAATGGTGCAAGAAACAGGATCTTGCATGTCACAGTAAAGAGCAATTCATGATGCCTTCCAAAGGAATAACGCCATCACTTATAGTGGGTTTGATAAAGAAGACATTCATTTGTACAAAGTTTTAGCAACGTTCCACAGTTATAATACAGTTATTTTTATCCTGAATGGTTCAGCTCTTACTTTCATTAAACTAAGTGATAACGTATTTCTGATGAGGTGTTAAAGTAGATTTAGCATCATTTGCCCCAAAGCTGTATTGACACAAAGTGGTAAATCGTCTAAAGCTTCTTCAAACCTAATACTGAGGTCTGCTGGAAGCCTGTCTAGACTGACTGCTGTGTAACCTCTTTAAATTGAATGCAATTTACTGCAGCCAGACCACCATCTACAAGGAGTGGAAAAGGGGCCAGGACTTGCCAATTCTTGAAGGGACAATCAATGGATGCTGTAAATAAAGTTTTTAGAAGTGAGCATTACTCAGATTGAGAAAGAGAAAGCTCGGGAGAGGGAGTAAGTGACAGAGAAAGAGAAGGAGATGTATGGCTGTTAAGTAAATCTTTAAGAGGCGTCTGCTCTCTGTTTCCTCCTCCTTCCCCTCCCTCTGTTGACAGCCCTAATGTGTTGACAATGTGTTTCAACACCTGAAATGTAACTCAGCAATGTATCACAAATAGTGCTGCACACACTGACATCTCATTCAGTGACAAGAAATAAGATGTTACGTTCACACTGATCCGAAAAAAAAAACTCTACATTAGAGCTGATTCAGTCATGTTAGTGTGAACAGGCCATGGAATATAATCTTATTTTTAAAAATCCTGCTTTTTAAAGTTCGTTTCTAAATCAGAAACAGATCTTTTTTGTACTAGGTGAAAAAGTTAATCATGGCTAGGATTGTGGAAGATGATATTAAATAATACAAAATATTTCCCCCTATATTTTATCAAGTGTTTGGTAAAAATATTCCCAACTGTAGTACAAATAAAAAAATAAAAAAATACCAATTGATTTAGTGTGAACATAGCCATAGAGCAGCAGTAGCACTTGAAAGTACAATCGTCATCTTAATGAAAGGATAGAAAACAGGGATTTCCCTCAGTAATCTGAAGACAATACGATGAAACAGATGTCTCAGATTGACTCTATCCACCACTTTTACATGAGCTTCACCAGATCCACATCCGCTAGCTTCAACAAATTTAATAGTGGGCCATCTAATCATGACAGTGCTCACTGGAGATGAAACAGGACCCTTTCCGAAAGCTCAACGATCTTTCTCTTTCAATTTCTCACTTAAATGACTGGCCAGTATTGATTTTTTTGTTTTTGCAGCTGTGGTCCTGTGTCTGTGTAAACTCTGCACACAGACACACACACACACACACACACACACACACACACACACACACAGTGAAAAGATAAGATCAAAAAGGTGTGAACACAGTCACTTTCACTCCTGATTTACTTTTCAGATTGCAACATCTAGTCTTTGTAAAGTTTAACGTGCTACAAGGGCAACATTCTAAGACTCTTTTTAAAAACAATTTATTTATTAAGTATCCTTTGCACATTTGCTCTGCCAAAAGATCAAGCAAAATAGAATGTAGTCAGAAACAGCTTGTAGTTTCAACTGAAAAACTAATACATTTTATTTCCCATTTCCTTGGTACTTTCTTATGTTCACTTTAGTTCACTTGGGTAATAAAAAATGCAATTAAATGATTCGTCCAACATTTGCATTGGCTGTCAATTAAGTGTAATAAACTCTCTTCTTCTGTTTTCCATAAATGAGTACTTTATAAAACTGCTCTCTCCTATCAATACACTACTATTTCTATACTTAGAAATGCATAAGTTAGTTAATTTGTGTTAAACATTTAAATCTAAAAATACATAAATATGACTCCGCGTTAAGCCTTGATGTGTGTTTTTAAATCTCCTCTCCATCGCTGTCTACTCACTTTCAGCCCTGTGACACAGTATGTTTCTGTGAGAGCGGCGTGTGAAAAAGGCATGTATGAGCTTCTCGTGTTATACTGCGATGTAACCCTGGTGACTTTGTGCAAGACTCTGCTGTTTGTGATTGACAGCTCAAGGGCTTGTCTGAGAGCAACATAAAAAAGAATAATCTAATATTTTCTTCGTCTTTTCATCTGGTATTTCACCACCTTTTGTTCTTCCAAGCATCTTTGATCCTCTTTTAACCCTCTCTATTTCTGCTCTGTTCCAGAAAAACAAGTAAATGTTTTTTAATAAATTTTCTATTTAAAAAACATACATCTGACTTAATTTAAGTTGCCTTTTTAACCTATAAAATGTTCACAATTTCAGATAAGAGTACCTAGAGGTCTAATAATACGCATGAGCATGATATAATCCTTATAAAAGTTGCCTGATTAAATCTGACCTGACACAAAGCAAAACATCACATCCAATTTCTCGCTTGTAGTTGACCAGTGTCACTTTGCAGCTCCACTGTTCCCTTGTAAAAGCCAGTCTGTGTTTGTCCCAGCAGGTAGGCATGGCCCCAGTTTATGTGGACAGAGATAGCTGAAAATCTCCAGCGTTCAGATCATATGGAGCTTCAAAACAACAAGCAGACACGTGGAGTGTTAGCCGGCCCACACATAATGTTTCTTTCTGCTCTAAAAAGCAGATGTATGGGAAGCTTCATGCAGAAAGACAACATTTTCAGATGACTGCCTGTGTTAAAATAGTACTAACATATATATTTTTACCCGTTCTGATCCTCTGAGTTTCAAGTGGAGGTGGTAGTGATAGAATAAACATCCTATATTCAAGCATTTCTTCAGGCTGTACTGACATGGCTGCCTGATTATTGCCATTAGGGCCATGTGAATGAAATATATATTTATATATATATATATATATATATATATATATATATATATATATATATATATATATATACAATCACCCCCTATTGGATTTTACACATTTTGTTGTCTTTCTCTTCCTTTGCCCTCGCCTGCTCCGAGGCCTCTACAGTATAATACAACATATGGTTCTGTATAGTGCACTCCCACAGTCCACACAAGAAAGCACTCTCCTGGACTTAATACAGCAGATAAAACTCTGACATCTGCTTGTCCTACTTAACAAGACCACACATTCTGCAGCTTTGCTGGGAAATCAGCTACCAACAACCACCAATTATGTCTCCTCCTTGCTTGCTCCTAATCAGAATGCTGGATATCCATCCTCAAAGTTGAAGTCCTTACTTAGCTCAGTTGCACACGTTGCCTCAGAACCAGCTCCAGCCTTCATACAACGATTAACACAAGGCATCGTTTACATCATTCCCTCTCAGAAAGGACATTAGTAGTTCATCCCTAAAGCTCCTTTAATCAAAGCCATGGCTCTTGGTAAGCAATCAAAAGCTGTTGTTGAAGGGCGACTAGACGTGTGGACCATGACAAATATGTGAAATAGATGCATTTAGTGATAAGAGCAAAAGCCCAAATCCATTGTGTACAAAACAACCTTTAAGATGAAATATGTGTTTATATTGTAAAGAGCTCATTTGAATCCATTAATCATACAGGCTTAGACAGCATCATGTTACACATCAGATATGAAATTGCCTTCTTGGTTGTCCTGCTGAGAAATGTCTTTCTCCTGCTGTTTGTCTCCAATAACCCCGCCTTCCCTCTGGGAGGCAAGAATTGCAATCAATTAATGCAGAGAGCTCTTTGGAGGTCAACGCAAAAATGTCTACCAGCATCGTCTCAAATAATTTGCCCTTTCTCTAACACTGCCTTTTCTGAAACTCACAGCGGTTCTCTCATGAAGATATACAGCCATCAATTAATATGACGACTCAGCCAACAATTTGACCGAAGTAGCCTGGCATTAAGAGTGAACTGCTGGCCTGCATAAAACTGCAGTTTATATTACAGATTGAGAGACAGGAAGACAAACAGGTGATGGCAAGCCGTATGTACATTTAAAGAAATAAGGCCAGTAACTAATACAGTCCATCTCATTTTCATTTTGGAACTCTGTGTTCCTGGCAACGCAACCCTCTGAACTCTCAAGTACAATGGCTACAGCAAACGACATAGCTATAAAAGTTTGTCAGTGTTCCAACATTTTCTTACTCAAGCTCAACCTTAGAAATAATGGGAACATTTGTCTATTAGTATCCTGTGTGGACCGGGAAAACTCTGCATTTACAAATAATGTCGCAGTACTCACCAGGTCCTCATTATTCAAGGTGGAGCGGTTCACTAGAGCGAACGAGATGCCTGCCTTTCGAGCAGTGAGGGTCTGGAAGAAAAGAAAAAATATTGATATATAATTCACTTGTATTGATAACTACTGTAACAACTTGAGCAACGAATCATTCACTTTTTCTAACTTTTTAAACTTGTAATTTAACTTTATTCATGGCCATTCATGGAGCAGACTGTAATATACATTAAATATATACTCTGCACATAACCATCTAACATACAATTTTGTTACACATGTATGCTGCATATAACTTACTTACTGATAACCATGGATTAGCTAATATTTGGAACATTGTTGTCATTTGGCTAATTGTGTGTTAAAATGACCAATCTAGACATTGTGTATGTTTATGGCTATCCCTGGGTTTTGTTAAGTGCATTATGAACAATGATAATATAGACACAAAAGACATCTACATTTTTGAAGTGGTGATATGACTAGAGATAGACCCTTGACCCTTTATAGCTTCATGAGATTGAAATTCATTGAAACTTACCAAAGCCTGTCATTTCCACGTGCAAAAAAATCAGAGAAAAAGAAGACATGGAAATTGAGTTAGAGAAGCAGTGGAAGTGCACAGGCAGAGAGCACAAACAGCAGAGTTAGTCTACATTGAGCGCAGGTAGGTGCTCAACTGCCATGCAGGACTGCGAGTTAGGGGCACGCAGCTCTACAGAGATCACTATTAATCAAGTGAAGTTATACAGCTGTTGCATGACTATTTAACCATTCATGCATCAAGAGTTACCAAATTGCAGTCATGCTTGGCTTATTTATACAGTTCTCTGCTGGATGGAGCTTTGATCATATTTTCTGCTGTCTGCTTGGCACATTAGGTGAACACTGAGACACACTCACACACACTCATGTATGGGTGAAGCCAGCTGTAGTACACAACAGATGTAGACCTTACCCAGACCTACTCCCACAAACAGTGCCCATCCAGACAAACACTGACATGAAATGTACACACACAGATACACCCAATAATTAGCTGTTTTCTATTCACTGAGTGACTTCAGACTATTAACACTGTGCCTACGTTAGAGCTAATTATCTAAGAAGAATGCAGACATGGACAGCTGACAATTTTGGATCAGTCTTTACCACCACCCACATGTGTCCGAACAGCTCAGCTATGGTAAAGATCCATGGAAGCCATGGAGAATGTAGGAGGGTATGTCACCTCTACATGAACTGTATGTGTTGATGTAAGTTTATCAACATGCACCAGCACTGCTGAGGTTGCTGCGGGCAATACATTATGACCCCATATTCACTTACATATTAGCTGTGCAGCTACAGTAAGCTGTAGATTTAAAGACTTCAGTGATCAATTTTTAACTTACTTCTTTTGGTTCGTTTTGTTTTTTTTACACGCTGTTGCTGCCCTGAAGCAATCACACAGCAAATGGGGGATATTGACAAAGGAGAGGCATGAAGGGGGACCAATTAGTTTGCTGACTACTGACTTCATCCCATGTGTAAAAGGCTTGCCAGTGTCACTTTTACATGATTTAAAAGCCCCACACCGTTAAATCAGAAGTCAATGAAGTCTTCATATATATTTTTAGGTTGAGTTGTCAACATTTCATTTAAATAAAAATTTTACCACCTGCTGAGCAGCAAGAGAGAAAAAGGTCAAGCATCAGTCAGGCTGAAATCTGACAACCCACTGAAAAATATTACCCATAGCTGTTATGGGTCTATGTAGGAATGGCAAATATACACGCAAAATTCAAAAATAAAAAACAACAGCCCATACTTACCAAGACATTGTTGGTTATTAATTTCATAAGAGATATGGACAAATACAGCATCAACTCATGTTGTTCACCGTGTTATAAACATTTAATCATATCTATGTGTATCATTGTGAGTTTCATATTCATTGAGTATTATCTGAATTACTTCAAACGTTTAAACAAGTTATTAAGAGAGATATATTTTTCCAACCACTTGACTATGACACATGAAGATGGGAAACATATGAAGACAAGACAGACACATATTGTTCTGAACATAATAGACAAACACTACTAAACAGAAATGATTCCTATTGGCATGATGACAGCCTGTTGTCGTTCAGATACACTAACCATGTGGCACAGTGCTACAGTGGCCTGCACTACAACAGGCCTCTCTGTGGGATACGTTATGACACATTATGCTGTAATAAAAACAAATGGGGGAGCATCACTGTGATTCAGTGTCTTAAACTTTCTCTCTAGGCTAATTAATCAAGCCAGCGAATTATAGCTAAGGTTACATTAACATTCCCACAAGGCTGTTCCCTCACGGATCCGCCAAACTTTTGTGCATACTTTTATTACAATTGCACTTTACTAGCTTTTCAGCCTCATTAAATATATTTTTACTCATTATCTAACATCACAGTTAGTAAAAAATACATTGCTTTTTAATTGTTAATCTAACTGGCCACAGCACTAGCATATTTTCCCCAGACCCCAGTCAAGTTAAGGTCTCATAGTCTTTAGCACACAGTCCAGGATCCCACTATTGTAAAGTGGAGTTACTCAGATAGAGTTGACATAAATCACAAATAACCTTGTTGAGGTAGATGACTCACCAGGTCTCGGACGAGAGGCACTGTCCTCTTCCGGCGTAAATCTGGCATGCTGTCAATACCATAAAGAATACTGCCAGCCCTGAAAAAGCAGACAGATTGAAAGCGTATTAATATCATAATAATGCCATGTTGGGGGAGACATTACTGAGTTGAAAGGGTGCCTTGATTTACACACACCACAAACAACATGGATCATGCCTCCTATCTAACCTGTCTCACCCCTTCTGAACATTGCATGGGGCCCTCCACCTCCAATGGAGCTCTAATAATCCTTCTTGCCCTCTGCAGTTCACATACACCCTCCTCCTTCTCTGTTATTTTAGGCTTTTATTGTTTGTTTCTTCAGTTATTCTATTATTGATACACATTGTATTATTCAATTTATATAGTTCAGGCTATGAAAGGGCCTTCATTTAGTGCTGTTGACCAACTTCACTAACCATAACTCTGGGACTGTTCAATCAGTGGGAAATTCCTCAATGGATCAATTGATATTGATATAAGATAAACTATTACATAACTACAGAAAAGTATTTTAAATGACAGAAATAGTGTAAAAGTGAATTGTTTCAAGCTAGACCACTAAAACCTTGGAGTTTCTTTGGATAAAATTTTTAGGCAGCCCTAGAGTTTTTGCAAGTCTAGCTCCTAAATTGCTCTTATTATCTTCAACTCAAAACCCAGTGCAGGGTTCACATAACTCCTTTGCCGCTTTCTCACAAGTCTAGCTTCTTCCCATGAGGCTTTCAGTGGCATCACCTCAACTGTCACTCAAACCCTCTCTAATGACCTCAACATGACATCAAAGCCCTGATGCCTCCACACAGATAAAGCTCCTCAAGCGTCGCTGTCAACCCTCTCACACACATCAACTGTATGAACCCAAAGATACACAACATGACAAGCTGCGTGGGCCCGTGCCACAGCCTTGTGCCCCTGCCTCTTGCTCCTTGACCACATATAGGATGACATTATAATCGTGAGCCTAGATATGATAATTAGCTGTTTTCTCCCCTGTGACTTTCACTTAGATGTTTCTATGTCCCAGTGAGTTTCATAATTAATTTTGCACAGTTAATTTCAAAGAGATTGAGCTCTGTTGCAGATGTTGTCAGGCCATAAGGCATTTTGTATATAAATTTGCTATCTGTGGTGTGTCAAATTGAGCATAATACCCAAAGTGAGGCTGTATGCCAGAGAAACAGCATGCATTTAACATTTCCACGACCTGCTCCTCAGTATGGGGGTGTACAAAAAAACACTGCAGCTTAGACAAGTGTAGATGTAAAGTGATCTGATCAGGAAGTGAGCCACCACTCACCCTACAGACTGCAAGCCGAGCATTTTGGGATCCAGAATGCTGCGGGGCTTCGGAGAAAAGAAACAAAGAATGTAAGACAAGAAATACAAGCTGAATAAACACAAGTTTGCACTGGTCACACTGCAGCAAAATTAAACCCAGACAGTTGTATAGTGCACCACACAATCAGGAATTCACAGTTTGGTTAGGAGTCAAGTGAAACACAGGAGAACTGAGGGCGTCACCGCAGACCAAGACCGAATTATTCCACATCAATGTAATTTGTGGGCTCTAGACTCTAAAAAAATGTTTGCCGCTCTTGGTGCTTCAGGCCAAATTCACCCACTGTGTAACCATCCATTTCCCCTGACCAAACGACTAATCCAAATAAAGAGAAACAAACCATTTTCAGAAATTAGAATGATGAAGGTCAACACAGTGACAACAAGATGGCTCACTGTCACATGCAGTATATTTTACAGTTATGTTTTTGTTCGAAAAGACCTTTTCTAATTTCATTCATATAAATGACACACATGTATATATACTGTGCCCTAAATATATTATAGGAAGGGAAAGGAAAGTAGGAGACACTACTAAATAAAATGTCAACAAATGTAAAACTAACACAATAACATGCAATGAGAAGATTCATGATGACAAAAACCTGTGTGTCCAAAGAACTGCTGTCTGTAGGGAGAAAACAACAAAAAGTTGTAGAGTTAAAACAGCGTTATCTCAGTGGAAAACACACATTCAGTCAGGACACTAATCTAATATTACTGCCTGATGACACAATTCTGTTTTGACAAACAGTTTATGCAGAAATTGAGACAAAGTCAACAAGAGCCTGAGGGAAAATGGCTCTAAATAGTGAACTACGTTATTCAGTTTAAACAGATGAAAACCGCGTCACACAAGAACATGTCTGTATTTTAAATCAATACAACACAAATTAAAAAGCACTGTCTTTAGTCAATAGCACTACCTGGCTGAAGCTATACATAGCTATAAAGACATGGGACATTAGGCACGCGTTGGGTATCACATAGCAAGTTTAGAGACTGCAAGACAGCAAGCCCTTTAAATAAGCAAGACTGCAGCGGTGTGATTACGGTGCTATTGATCCGTGGGTGATGAACGGCAGCATAATCATGAACTAATGTTGTACAAACACTAAACAGCTGTTCACCAGAGAAAGATCAAATTCCTTCTCTTATTTAGGTCACACACATTTGATTAGATCAGTTGTGTTTAACAAGGTGGATATGATAGCGGGAAGCCATTGGTGTAACACTGAACTCAGAACTAGTTTAGATTTAGCTCTAAAGTTAAGTTTGATGTGATGTCTTAGTCAAGCATTTTGTTTGAAATTGTTGTTGTGGGAGAGGGATACAGATGGCATCATAAAGTAAGGAAATTTTTTTGGATAATGCAGCTTTAATGAGAAAATACTTGGAGGAGACGAGGTTTAACTTAAGCGCTTTTTCATCACTTAACACATAACCTAAGCCTACCGAGTGTATGGATTCCTTTATTCAACCTCAAAATATGTTGGTTGTACAAATTTGCAGATAAAAACACACTGAGAGTCACTAACACTAAAGCACTTCAAGAGGAGTAAAGCTCCTGGTAGGTACCATGGACAGCAATCAGCTTGAATTCTTTCAGAATGAGATAGAGTCATCTTCTCAAGTGCTTGACTCCGCTAGATAATGTCCCACTACAAAGACAGGCTATAGTCTGCTGATATAAACCTTATTTTACTGAAGCCCTAAACCTGGGGAACAAAAAATATAATTGACTGCTGGGAAACCTCTGTGCTTGTGTGCTGCTGTCTGAGTGTTGGCTTGGCAACAGTAGTAAATCCTGTATTTCCACTGAGGACACACCTCACGTAGGTCAGAGCTCACCAGAGCAGAAATGCCTCCACATGACGGTTAGTAGTACCAAGAGTATCCTCAGCTCTATACGGACAGCAACATGCCTTGATGTGCTGACAAATTCATTACCTTTACACAGAAAGACAGACTCAACATTGTGAACTACACCATCCAACAAAGCTAATTAGAAGGCTAGACATGACAGTGACCGTAATATGCTCCTCACCCTTACAGCCAACAAGCAGCTCAACACCATCCAGCACTACACTACACCATCCAAACACTATATCCATCCATAACATTTAAACAGAAACTGTCTAACAAGGACCAGTTGAGAAAAGCACTCTGAAAAGAAAATGTGACATACTTTAGTATAGCACATGTGCTGAAGGTGTACGTTTTAGTATTGTATTGTTTTTATTTCAAAGGATAACATACAGTGGAGTGCCCCTTCTATAAAACTCTATAGGGTGCATGACCTATTTGATTACAGCACTTTTCCTGATTATTTAACCAGTGACACATGACCATCACACATCCTACTATAGATACTTTAAAAGCAGAATGTGAGATATGGCATTCACTGTTCCCCTGGGCACCCAGTTTACAGCTGTGTGTATAGTAGACTGATTAGATTCTTCAATGTGGGAGACCTCTTGGGACAAACTACTCTAGCGCCAAACTGGTAAGAAGATTAAAGACAAAAGATGAAAATTGGATGATTTCCAATTACATGGTAAGCATTACTGGCATCACTAAATTAACTGAATCATATTAAAAAATCTTCCTACAGGTGACATTATTGCCAGAGCTCCCAAAAATGAGCTGTGAGCATGAACT
The DNA here is from genome assembly GCA_024349245.1 of Neodontobutis hainanensis. Classification (NCBI taxonomy): domain Eukaryota; kingdom Metazoa; phylum Chordata; class Actinopteri; order Gobiiformes; family Odontobutidae; genus Neodontobutis; species Neodontobutis hainanensis. Next base: position 8,829,092 of record JALDNG010000002.1, on the reverse strand, counting down.
ACAAATAAACCATTGAACTGAACACAGTAGTCCTTAAAACCTACAATAATTAGTCAGTGCAATGACATGGGCATCATCATGACAGCAAACAGACTCCTATGTGCATTTTTTACACAACTGACATGTTAATTATAGAGGGTCTACCTCTATGTTCCCTCAGGAGAAAGCTACAAACTTCACTAGAAACATACCTCTATAAATATTCCAAGCAAGAATGACCTGGTTACAAAAAGCCCTTGGGAGTATGAATTAGCATCTGAATACAGATGCTTTTGTAGCCAGTTAAAGACAGGCCTGGAACTAGTGACAGCACTGCTCAAACTTCGATTAAAGCCCTTACTCCCACCAGCCAGCACACATTGGCATACAGTCACAGTCTGCACAGATAAGGTGCAACATATAAGCCTTTTTTAGGTATAATGCAATTAATCTCAATCTAGTGTAACAAAACATCAAGACCTTTTAAATAATTACTGCAACCTGTAGCTTTTGTATGTGTATGCATTTTTCTACTTTGTAGTAAAAAGTATTTTCAAGTCTTTTGGCTTAGCGAGTGCTTGGCATAAAAGTAACAATAATGTATCTAAAGAACTGACTTCCACAGTGCTATCTTTAACATAAAAATTGATATTCGACATGTAACAAAAATAAAGACAAAATACACCCTTAAAAACAGTTAAAGATCCAAAAACAAGTAAAGTTAGACCATCCATTTCAAATTCTTAGACCTATATCATGGCTTATCTGCTTATGCTTGCTTTGCAGGTATTTAGCATGAATCTGTATTTTTTTTGCATTGCACTGTGATAGCACATAACATGTAGGTCAAGCTTTTAACTTAACCGTTAAAGACCCCTTCAAAAAAACGTAACATTAAATAATTTTACATTCAAAGAAGCAAATGATAAATAACAGACAATTTATTGCCCAAAACATTTTTAAATAATAATTGGTATAAAGAATTGGTATAAATACTGCTCAATTAATTGCCTTCTAAGCCAATAACAATCTCAATCATTTATGTCGTATGTGTAGAATATCTACAAATATGTATAATGAAAGGGTGTAACTCACTAAATATAAAATACCTTCTTGCCTTACAGTAATTAATTAGACTTTACTGTTACTTTTGTGTCCTAATTTGAAGTTTTATAGCAAAGTCTTTAAAAGTAGATGTGCTAGTTTGTAAGAAATAGCTTCTGTAAAGTACAATGTGACACACTGACAAACAATAGTGTCTAAACGTTCATACCTCCTGCCAGAATCTGCTGCTCCAGCTCAGCCATCTGTTTCCTGTAGGCTCTCAGTGCTGCCTCCTTGAATGTGGGTCGCACACGCTTTTTAGGTGGGGCTTCTGTTGGTTTCTCCTCTGGAATATTTTTGTTTTCGTCCTCGTGCTGTTGCTCCACTTTCTCAAACACCTCTGTGGCTTCCTCCACTATCTCTGCTACCTCTTCCATGTCTTCAACACCCTCTTCCATCTCCTCGGTCAAATCATTGTCCTCCGTCTCTGGTTCTTCTACATCCACATATTCCACCATTGCATCATATTCAGCTGTTTCCTCACTTTCCTCATCATCTTGTTCGTCCAAACTGCAGTCATACTCCAGAACACATGCTTCTTTATTTCCCTCATGACTGTCTGAGGCTTCCAGATCTTGGGAGTTATCAAAGTCCTGAGAAGCATCATTGTCATGTGAGGCATCAATGTCATCAGTCGCATCATAGTCCTGAAAGGTCTCACACACCTGTGCAGGCTCTTCAATATCCTCAGTCTCATTGACATTCGTTCTGTTCTCTAAGTTAGCAAGTACTTGTTCCATTACTTCAACATAGTGGGTCTCACTGTCAACAGGCTGTTCTTCAGATTTGGCTGATTGTTCTGTCTTATCCTCCTCTGCTTTGTACTGTTTTGGTTCTTTTTGGACCTCGGTCTGTACAGTTGGGCTAGAGTTATTTGTAGTTGAGCCTGACAGTGTCCGGAAACGACCCATAAATGATGAAGAAGAGTTGGAGGGCTCTTCTGGTGGTGGCGGTGGTGCCTGAGTAGGTTGAGAGCCAGTCTTCCAGACAACCTCCAGAGCAGATTTAGCTCTTTGCAGAGTAGAGCCGAAGCCAAATCCAAAAGACTTCTCACTAAGGTCAATACTAAGCCTGCTGCTCCAAGACTTGGGAACCTCATCAACTTTCTCTGTTCGAATTTCACTTTGACTACGGTACATACTTGAAGACTTATTCTGGGTCTGATGAAAAGTGTGATTAACATCCAATTCAGGAAATTTCTCTTGTTTTGGAAGTGTTTTGGATCCCTCTTTGGGGACAGTTTTAGGACCTCCTTTAGGTGGTACTTTAGGCTCTAGATTAGCAGGTTCAGTAGGGGTCTGTATCTGCTCCTTTTGGGGCACCTTTAAATTTTCCTGAGGTACTGTCTTAGTAGCTACTTTAGTAGAAACCTTTTCACTTTCTTTAGCTGGTACTTTACTAGTCTCCCTAGATGCTGGTTTAGGGATCTCCTTTGGAACCTCTTTTGGGGGTGTTTTTGCAGCTTCTTTGGTAACATCTTTAGCAGAAGCCTTTGGGCCTTCATTTGATGCAACATGTGGAGGCTCTTTAACCATGACTTTAGGTAATTCTTTCGGTGCTTCTTTCGGTGATTCTTTTGGAGATTCTTTCGGAGATTCTTTTGGGGACTCTTTTGGGGTTGAAGCTGGACTTACAATAGGTGTTACTTTAGGGCTCTCTCTAGGTGCTCTCTCTAGACTTTCTTTAGAATTCACTTTTGGGCTCTCTTTTGCTGTAAATTTAGGGGTGGGTTTAACAGCCTCACAAGATGGTAACTTTGATGTCACTTTAGATACTTCTTTAACACTTGCTTTTGAAGCATCTTTAGAACTATATTTGGAACTAGGACTATCTTTGGGAGGAACCTGTGGAGAGTCCTTAGCTGATACCTTCTGAGTCTCTTTAACTGGCTCTTTAAGGGTTGTTTTAGCTGTCACTTTGGGTGTAACCTTAGCAGATAACTTAGAGGTTTCTTTTGAAGATATTTTTGTGATTTCCTCTTTTGGAGCCAATTTAGTCTGTTTATGAGTTAACCTTGCATTAGTTTTGGAGATATCTTTAGATGATGTTTTTGTGCTTTCTTTTGTAACAACCTTCTCTTTTGGTGGTCGAACAGTCTTAACAGATTCACGCTCTGTGATGGGGGTTATGATGTGAGTAGTAATAGGAGGCAAAGGAGCATCCCTATCCTGCATCATAAACTCTTCCTCGCCTTCAAACTGTAAGTCAACCTCCTGGCATTTAGTAATGTTCTCCGGAAATCCAGGAATAGTAGATGGGTCAAATGGACTGCTTACTTCCACAGAAGCTTCTAAACCAGAGTCAGCACCTTGCTCTAAGTGATGCCAATCTTTCCAAGGAGAGATGTCACCTTGCAAGGAGAGCTGGGAACCGCTGTAGTGGCTTCTGTCCCCTGACATGCAGACAAGTCCATTGCTGACCCCACTGTCAATAGTTTCTGTTGTTTCCATCTCATTGTGTTCATAGGGCTGACTAGAATCTGCATACCAAGAAGAGGCCATATCCTCTTGTTTTCTTTGCCATAGTTCTTGGTCTGACGAAGAAAGTAGTGAGCATCCATTAGGCCGAGTGAAGTACGGACTCTCTGAGAAGTCCTCTGAGTAAGACTGGCAAAGTTTAGAGCAGTCCGACTCAGATCGGCTTAGTTTGGGGGTAGAATAGTCACTCTGTGAAAGCCAACCAGGGGTCAAATCAGAGTAGTAAGATTTTCCATGTTTGTCTGGGTCATAGTAAGAATCATCAGCATAATGACCTGATCCTGAGTAACTAGCTTCCTCTCCTGACCGACGGTGGTCATGGGAACGTCTTTTCTCTAATTTGTTTTTATGAACAGGCTTGGAAATCACCATTGCATATTTGTTTCTACTTAATTCATCTAATTCTTTATCACTATCCATTGAGTCCCAGTCGTCACTCTCAACTACTTTATCCTTTCCTGAGACCTTTATATCCATGCTTTCATACGTTTGTGAGGAAGACATTGTTTTGTCTTTTCTTTCCTTTCCATCATGAGTTAAGCTGTCAGTAGTCACTGTGATTCCAGTCCCTTTAAGTTTATAGCATTTTTTCAAGACAACATCCCTGTCTTGAGTTGATGCAAAAATAACAATGATGGGGCGAGGTTTTGCATTTAAACATTCCCTTTGTTGACCTAACCTATGTGCAAGCTCAATTTTTATTATTTTATGAGGATCTGTGAAGCCCATTTTGTCTTTTAATAATTTATATATCAAGTTTTCTGTTTTCTCTGATCTTTCTTCAGGAACATTGAGAAATCGCAAGGTGGAATTATTGGCTTGATTACTAATTTGTTTTATGTAGTCATGGATATCACGTGTTTCCCTTCTGGACTGAACAAATCCTGAGCGAAGTTGCTCAATTTCACTCTGAACGACTTCTACACTGCTAGATATTTCATCAATGGAGCTTTTTAGGGCATTTACATGGCCTCGCAGTTCAGACAGTTCTGTTTCTATCTGGCTGATTCCTTGAAGCTCTTTGAAGATCATCTCCATAACATCCTGGGTTTGACTGATACATCCTGTAGAGGAAGAACCAGGCTCCAAGGTGGAACTTTTTTGTTGTCGACCTGCCCGATCCAAGGATTTGCTACGTATACCCAAGGTTTTCCTCCAGTTACTCACCTCAGAGTCTGACGAGACACATTCCTGGCTCTTCTTCCATTTCCTAAGTTTGCGTAGAGCACCTAGTCGAAGTGTGTGTAGACTAGAGCGCTCCACTCGCTCCCCTTCAGAGCTTCCATCAGAGGGAGCCAAACTGATAAGGCTTTTCCTATTTCGTCTGACTGGCATAGTGTGTGATTTATGCTCATCCAGTCTCCGGACAGGTTTTGTGTCACTTAGGGAGTCAGAATAGCTACTGTCAATTGAAAGAACCTCAGGTAAGAAACTTTCATTATTATTCAAAAAAAGTGAGCTTTTTGGAAGTCCATTTGCTATAGCTACACGATAACTGAAAGTGGGTGAAAGTGACGAACAGTCGTTCTTTCCGTCGTCCTCTTCAAGCGATATGTTACGTGCCGAAGAGCATTTGGAAATTTTTTTTACAGTTGTCTTCAGCGTGGTAGAGAGAGTTAGATTGTGAGTGTGCAAATCAGTGGACAATTTGGACTCTTTGTTTTCACTTCTCTCTTTCTTTTTTATTGGGTTGGCCAATTTCTTTGTAAACATTCCTTTGCAAATCTTCTCTATGTAGGATGATATAGTCTTGATTAGAGCAGAAACCATGGATGGCAATCCTGTAGACTGTTTTTAATCATCTACTGAAGAATATGTTGGTCAAAGTATGTTGAGCACAATCAACCTGTGCTTGGCAATATGCACTTGGCTTGGTAAGATTTAGTGGGATTTTCTAATACTTATAAATCCAAGGGCCTTCTTCCAGAAATAGACGTATCTCTGAAAGACAAAACCAAACAGAAATCTACTTTAAAAAATTCTGGTGAATATAAATTCATTCAGTTAATTCCATTATGTAAAATGTGTAACATTTTCCATATTAAACTGTCAAAGAAAGTGATGGTTTATAGAAGAAAATTATAAAAATGTATCATTTACAAACATGTAATGCAGTGATCAGCAAATAACACAATACCTAAACAGAAATACTCACTTGCACCTCCCACGTTTTACTTTCTATGTAAATAAAAACATTATGACATTAAAATGACAATAGGTCAATATCTCCATTAGCATAACTAATCCTTCCATTGGTAGATATATGTGTTATTATACAAGACAGTGCATTTATTATAGCACATTACAACAAGAAGATGAGTGGTAATTTCTATGGAAAAATACTGGGGAAAAATGGTGAAACTGGCCAACTAAATTAAAGTGTAGGGGGTTGTTGCACAGAGGATTTGACATCTGCTCCACATTCGTTCTGGAGACAGTGTCTACAATCTCATGACGACTGAGACATGCTCACTTCAAATTAATAAATTTTTTTTAAAGACAATATGCATAACCCTTGATCATTACAATTTTACTGAAAATGTGCGATCAGAATCAAAATGCAAACTATAGCAACACCTTGAAGCAGAAATGAAAACTATACTACATCCTTTCGTCAAGAGAGGTTCATGACTCAGCTTTTCTTTAGACTGGCACAAGTCCAGAAACAGCCTTTTGCAAGTGATGGGTCATGACCCCAAACTGTCCCTCCATAAATAAATCACATCAGATATTGTTTATATGTGTTCTGACATTGCCTCAGCTACGCTCAATAACATTCTTAGCTCTCATACAAATTCAAAATGTACATCTATATTCTAAAGCATTGAGGTGTCACTAAACAAACACTTTCAGCTTGTGTTTGTCAATGAGCAGCTGAGGGTTATGTGCTCAGACCGAAGGCACCAACTTAAATCTACAAAGGAACAATTACTGGTATATATTGTCCTACAGTTTTCGCTATCACAAATGATAATGCTTTTTATACTTTTTTGCAGTAAACTCAATTTTCATTTATCTACTGGGCCTATAACTACAACCCACAAGTCTTATAAGAATGTTACTAACAATTGTTTAAAAAAAAAAAAAGTAAGCTTTAATACATCAGAGATTTATTTTTTAATAATTCATAGTGAAAGAGTGGGGAATTCCGAACATCCACAAGTAGCCCCTGCTATTAGTGAGTCAGACTCCAGAGGAAAAGGGGAGCACCTCAGCCACACCCGCTCCCTGCTCCCTACTAGGCACTGCTACCCAAGACCCTGCGTGAGTGTTCAGGGACCTACTCTTTCATAATTCACTTGATTCTCAGAGTACTATTTGCCACAGCTGCACCACTGCTGCTTCTCTTCTTTGATGAAAATGAGTGTCAGTTGGAGGCATGCTAACCTACTTCTCACATAATAAAATCTGCCCTCCCTCATCATGAAAACCATCTCGAAAGTAAATCCTGATACTCTAATGTGGCGAGGATATAAGAACGAATAATGTTTTGTGACCGGCTTTAGAACTGGCTGCATAAAGATAGAAGATACTCGTGTGTTACGTCATGTCTCCAGAACACATGATTATGGATTATAGTTGAGTGTGGATTAGCGGGTGTGTGCATGGCAGAGCGTCCATGCAGCCCTGCGTAGACACACATGTGCGCGCACTATGTGTCCATGCATGTGTATGTGTGATTGCTTCTAAAGCATGCATTTGTGCAGCTCTGAGAGAGAAGCAGAGCAAAGCATAGCAGCTGGGGATGAGCTGTGGCATCCTCAGATCATATTGCCCTCACGCCCATCCTCAGCTTCCTTTGCCTCCCTCCATCTAACCCGTGTATTTCCCCACAGTGCAATAGCTGCCTGCAGCTTTAAACCAGCCAACATTAAAACAGATTGTCTCCCCAAATCAATCAAAAATATTAACGTTTCTTTGGCAGGCATGTCAAGGAGCCGTCTCGTCGCGTTTGCTCAGTGTGAAACAACAGCATTGCTCACACGCGTTGTGCGTAATGCATTTCAGCATGGGGAAAGGTGAGAATGAGCAACGAGGCTTTTTCATATACCAATGAATTGGGATCGGGAGAAGCGGCGAGATAAATTTAGCAACATATGTATTTTTATTGTATCTAGCATTTCTATCTAATCGTCATATGATGTCATCTAACCGCATCTTTGTGAAATGGGGTTTTATTATTCCACTGACAAGGCCACAGAGGGAAAGGGGGAAGCAACAAGAAGAAATGGAATGAAGTCAGATAGTCAAGATTCCCACGCCATGCAAACAGATGCATCTAAATACACTGCACTGTGCACATACCTGCTCGTGTTAAATCTCTCGTGCAGGACGCCAACGGAGTGAGCACAAGGAGTCGGAACCCTGGTTGGAGCGAATGGTCGGTGCGATGTGAACAGCGGTGCTGGAGATGCGAGGGGAGGGAGGGGAGAGAAATGCCTGCTAATACCACAGATCACAGCATCGCTCCGCGTCCGTGAGACACCACATCCCACAGCCCTGCGTTTGAACACACGCGCGCGTCACCTCCATGCTACCGTCCGTATCTCTGTTCCCTTCTTTCTGATTACTGCGTTATACGGACTGCGTTGTAAGTCACTTTATTTAAACGCACTATAAGAGTAATGGACCTCAGACGATGTCACACGAGGTGTCTAGTCCAAAGCGGGATGCAGACAGCAGTGCTGCTGCTCCTGGCTGCTTACACTGAGGCTCTGCTTCTCGGCTATGGCCATCCTTGGACGAAACTAACTCTCTTCGTCCCTCTCTCCCTCCTTATTGAGCAAGGCAAAGACTATGTATCCCCTCCCCCATGGACTCACAGTTTTACTTGAGTCTAGTAGAGTAAAGATGAAAATGAATCGGGAATGGTATTAGCTATTGCGCCTATTGGAACATCACTGTCTTTGCTTAACAACTGGTTGTATTTAAATTAGACAAGTTGTATGTTTAGTCAAATGAGTAGGCTGTTATATATTTTGACTGTCCAAATTTCTGATACGCTACTATCCTTGTCTGTCACCTACACTTGTACTCAATGTTAACCTCCATCTCCCAAAAAGGACTACTTTCACCCATAATGTGAAATATGACACACTTACAATAATTATAACTATTTAATTAATATAACTCAATGCTGTGTTTGTTTGTTTCCTCATATACACACTGCTGCGAACTTCAGTGGGACTGCTATGTCTCAATACATATTTTATAAATATCAGATTGTGTTTGTGCAAGATGTGTTCTCAAGAGATGGTAGCATGCCCTGTCACTCAGAGTTACATTGTGGTCAGCTGGGTGCACTGTAAAAGAGGTCTTATTCGTAAAGATATATGGTGATATTCTGAAGTTACAAATGTTGAAATAAATTTCTTTTTTTTTATTAAATAAGCAGCCTTTAAATCAAATGATGTAAACATTGCTATTGTCTTGCATGCCTTATCAAAATTTGGGTTGGTCTAGAAGATTGGTCTAGAAGATTGAATAAACTATGAAAGCCATAAAAAAAACAAGAAAATAAAAGCCACAACACTAAAGCATTAGCCTAAAAAGCTTGCCCACATGCCACCAAGAAGGGCTTTTGTTGAAGATTAATTTTATTATGTTGAAGCCCCCCACCCCCACCCCCCTTTAGGCTTTTGGACCACCAAGTGCTCACAAACAGGCTCTATGAACAGTCCCAGCATGCACTCACACATCATCTAATTACGTTTGTCACTGGATATTCCATCATACATGTTCTCCAAATGGTGTATAAGTCCTGTATGATCGCTGGAGAATTAAAACACCATCAGCACAGTGCAATACCCTGAAGGAAGACTCAGTCTATATCGAATAAAAGCAGATTGCCAGCAAAATTGTTGAGGATTGATGTTACAGACTTGCTTTAATTTGTCCTTGTCTGACGTTTTGTTAATTGAGGCGTTCATTTTATGTTGACACAGACAAATGAAGACTGACACAGTGAAATTCAGAGACAATTCAGGGGAGTGTCACATGATAGTCCAAACGTTTCAACTCATTTTCAAGCCGGGATTAGGTATTTAAACATAGTGCCATTTCCAGTGCACTATAGCCCCCCCCCCCAACATCACCATCACCACCAACTCTCAGCTCAGATGTATGTCCTTCCTCCAATAGCCCCTAATTGTCAAGCCTTTTAGCAAAATGTCTCTCTGTCACATGGGAGCCAGGATGCAGGGAGCAGTGTGCGTGGATGTGGGTGGGGATTGAAGAAGGCATGTTAGCTGGTTAAAGCTATGGCAGATGCTCGCCCCCTGCTGATAATAATAGCTACTGCACACAGAGCCTCAGCTGTTGGGAGCCTGTCTGACCCAGTTGATCCCCTACAGTGGCTGCGCAGCACTTGTGTTCTGTGACGGAAAGTAATTCTGTATGGTTCAGTTCAAGTTTATTGTGATCTAATGAATGGGGTAAATGAGCAAATTAGATGTCTCTGGAGGGTATAACAACATGTAATCTGTGGATCCAAAAGAGAAATTTTACATTTTTTATTGTAGCAGATCAGCCTCCAGAACGCCACACGGATTATAACATTTGTTTAATCACTTACAGACCTCCAAACTGTGTCAGTAGGGGTCTTCAAGATTAACAACTGTTGTTTCACCATCGGCCTCCAGAGACAGGCCGTGGATGTAAATCTTGAGAAGAAGACATGCTAACCCGTTTTCTTTCAGATAAAAGGACACCAACGTGGCCTTTTTAACTATTCACAGATGTTTCTTGCTTGGATAAGACTGAACCAGTCTTCAGGACTTATAATTAACGATTTTGTTTGTTTTCATAAAAAGCCGGGACCTAGGTCCAACCAGCACCAAAGACCAATCAGGTCAAAGGCTCATGGAGAGATCCAGACGCTATAGACGCCACTGTCAGAAGGCCGTAAATCCTGTAGATAAGGTGTCCATCCAGCTTTCTCGAGAACACTTTATTCTAATCCTGATTGACAGTTGAAAATGTCTTTGATCATAGTCATTCAGGCATGGTCAAACACTACCCCCTTTTGGTTTAACTGGACAAATGACTCTGCACTCAAGAAGGACATTTGGTGTTATTTCATTAAAGGACATTTTGTTATTTTATTACTTAGAAAGATTGTGAATGTACTAACAATTATACTGTTTGTTTCAGGATGCAGAGTTTTACAAGGCAACTAATTCCTTATTCCATTTCTACAGAGTTACGTTTTATGTTAATAAAATGTAATGAATATAAGTTTTTATAATAAGTCTGACAAATGTTTCTTTGCATAATCCTGCAAGTACGAATGTTTTTGTGTGTTTTACGAAAACCAAGGAAAATAGGGTGAAACAAAAGGAATGTTTAAGACTCAGTTAAACATTTAAACTCCCCCCCAAAGCAATGCCTTTCTCTGCGTAAGACACACCCCGTCCAGAGGTGTTAAAACTGGCGCACAGCCAAAAACACTCTGCTTCTCGCTACTCTTCGTCTCGTCTTTACTTCGCACTGGACCTCTTGTCCGTTCAGGGCCGTAGGCCCTCGAAACCCTTTCAAGCTTCGGACCTCGTGTAACGAGTAAATTTTCTTTGTACTTTAAAGCCTGCAAGTTTAGCTTGCCGCGATAAAGTTTCCTTCACACAGCTGCTCAAAGTAGCTTACTTCCTGCCAGCCTGCCAACAAAAGGAAGTTGCCTCGCTTTTATTTTTGAAGATTTCCTGCCTGCTCAAGAGTTAGCTTGACTAAAATCTAACTTTCTCGAGCAAGTTTAAGCCAGCAACACAGCCGCTAAACCTTCTCCAGTGGACTTCGCAACAACTTTGAAGGACTCGATTTTACTCGGTGTACGACGCTGATGCTAAAAGGCTTGGCTAGTTGTGACAGTAACGAGATGCTTTTTGAATCTCCGGGCCTACGGCGGCCCTCTGGAGAGTGGAAACAGAAGGCCATCCTGGAGGCGACAAAAGTCACCGGATGCGACAGGGTTCTGCAGAACCCCTCTGGAGTCCTAGTCGCTAAGACCTGAGACCGAATACTACCCCAGGGTGAGTCAAAACGTTACACAAGTTTGGCGTCTAAACTGTCTAAACATAGTAGCCTTAGCATCAGAAACCGTCATTTAACCCCTCTAAACGCTCCGTAAAATCCCCTCAGTTAATAATAGAATCAATAATCAATAATTCCTTTTGTTTCACAAAATCCTCTGAAAGCAAGTTTATCGTTCTTTGATTTACCCATTTATGTGTCAATAACTATTCCTTTGTGTCATTTCCCCTGTCATTATTCACTGTTTAACTTTATAATCTTTAATAAAACCCCATAAAGACATTTAATGTTTCATTGTTTAATTGAGAACTTTCGAAAACGAGAAGAATTTACTACCTTTAGATTAATGAGACTAGGCTAAACAGTTTCTCTGGATCTGTTCAAAACTAGAGTGGTGCCCCGAAAGAAATTAATATTTTGATAAGCAAAATATTAATTATTAATTTTCATAATTAATATTCATATTAATTATTAATACGACCATATTCACTACAGTATTTTTTTTTTTTGACGCCCCGCGTGAGCCTCGGAAGAATTTTCTTGATTAAACATTAGAATCACTCAATATCCAAAGTCTTTACAAAATTGCTGTCCACTGAAAGTCAGTGCCTTTGTTGTGCTGTTGCTTAGCAATGCGTTTAACCGCGTGTGTGCGTGCGTGTGTGTATGTGAGAGATGTGCTTTTGTTTGTTAAGTGTGAAGCGCTGTCGAAATTGCTAATTCAAATCGTACCAGCTGGACTGATATTGTTTTGAATTACAATTAGTATTGTACGTACATTTATGGCCAGAGTATTAATCAAGTACTTGTTAAAAGTCGCTTAGAGTCTGTTACAAAGCTTAGAGACTCTGCAAATTGCATGCATGTTAAACACACGAGCCAAAGTGTGTAACTTATATGGGCCCGAGACAAAAAGCTAATTGCTGTGCTACGCCAGAGTTAAGTTAAAATTGTCTCTCACAAGTTGGAAAAAAAAAAAATTGCCGCGTTACACCGGAATTTATAAGAAAACTTGTCTTGCCTAAGGCTTATGAGCCTGGGTGTATTTTGCTGGAGGCCTTCACAGCCTAGCTAACTGTGAAAACCCTCCCCCTAAAAGCCACGTGGGCTGCCGTGCGTTTTGTCTAAAAACGTGGTTTGATCCTGCTGTGGTAAATGTGCTTGTGTTTAAAACGTGGTCTTGTATAAAGCGCTGCTGTGTTTAAACCGCGGGTTTAACAAGTTGTAGACGCGTCCCAAGTCAGTCTCTGACTGGAGCAAACAAACTTTGCCCCGGCACCATCAAAGGGGCGTGCCGGAGACTTCACTCCGGAAGCCGGAGACTCACGAGAGTCTCTATCGCCCCTAGCGGAAAGGAGTGGTAAAACCACTGACTCACGAGAGTCTCTATCGCCCTCTAGCGGAAGGAAGTAGTAAAACCACAGACACAAGTTTCTACTGCCCCTAGTGGAAGAGGAGTGCGAAATCTGAGAGGAGCTCTACGTCTCTCTCTGGTGGTCACTCAACGGAATTACACCTTTTCCTCAATAGTGACTAATTCAAGTTTAAGAACTTGACACCTGAGTAATTTAAGCTTTCATTGACACTGAAATGCCTGATTGACTTAAAATAAAAAGTGAATTACTCTGCTTTATTAACAACTGCTGAACGGCTATCAAGCTGTTTCACTTCTGTTAATACATTTGTCTTGTTAAATACACAAATCTGCAATGCAATACTGCTTTTGAAAATAACTGCCTGTGTTTAACAACCTTGAATGCACAATAGGAGTTAACTAACAATTGTGACATTTTAATGAACATTGCATCTGCTTTTGGAAAATCTTTGATGCTAACCCTGCATTTAATTTGATTGATTAATTTGTCTTGATTAACAATTTAAGACTGCTTTTGTGATTTTCCTATCTACCCAGGATTTGTCAAATTGGAATGCTAACGCTAACAGCTTACTAACACTATGACGACACTGCTGTTACGTCTAACAGACTTAACCCTGCACGAATTTTGTCATAGCTGTACTTTAAAAGCTGATTACCTGCATGAATTGTTAGATTAAACCCACTGATTCTGCACTGTTAATTTTACAAATTAGCAAAGCAGCATCCCAGCACTGTCAGCCCTCATTAACGTTCACACCACTAGGCTATTGCTAAATAGTCACTGTTAATACTCACATAAGGTCATTTCACTCACAAATAGACTTTATACTAACTTCCACTTCAACAATTCCTTCTTTTATTACTTTCAATCTGACTTATTTGACTTAATACCCCTTTTTATTTTAATTTAATTGGAATTTATTTTATTTTAAAGAAAATAAAATGTTAACTTTAATTTTTATTCCTTCATTAATTTTTTTTATTTTTATTTACACTTTTACTCAGATTTTCAAAAATCCTTTTACAGTCTGCTTGAGTTTTACGCGCCTTCTTCGTAACACTCCACAAGTAGTAACTCTCTCCTTGCAGTTAAAACGTAATCTAACAATAACTCACTTTCTCAGAGAAACCCCATTTCTCAACAAGTCTGACTCACAGTCTACAGGTTCTGGTAGTCCCATCAAGCTTCTGGATCACTTAGACTCAGCTCTAAATGATTTAACAGAACAGGTGCTACCCCAATATGTTGACGAGATTCAGACCACACCTCCCAACGAGCTAGATTCAGTTCTTAGCTCCTTGATTAGCATTGCGCTAACCTCTAAGCCAAAAGACAAAGATCTAACCAAGCTGTTAGGTCAAATGGCTATTGTTATGCGCGCGCAGCAGAAACAAGCCGAGGATCTCCTGGCACGCAGCCACGAGAAAATCCAGGTCCAGAAACAGGACCTCGCCCGCTCCCAACGCGATATCAAGACATTGAATCAGGAACTCCAACTGACCAAAGGAGCCCTGGAGAATTCTGAAAAACAAAACCAAGAGTTACAAACTCTTGCCCAAACACTCCAAAAGACAGACCCTGACTTTGAGGAGTTACACACAAAACTCCAGATCACTGAGGGGACCCTCAGTGACCTAAAGAACGAGCTGAGCGACACAAGGTCTGCTCGCGACGTAGCAGAACGCGAGCTCAGCATTCAACGCAACGAGTACAATGCTATGATGAAGGAACTCATCAAAGCAGGCGAAAATGCACAGCTGTCCGCAAATACGCTGTCACAGGAAGCTGGGCGGAGAGAGACCCTGAGTGCACGGGTAGAGGCCCTCACTCAACAAGGTGACTTAGACCGCCAGCTTATTGAACAACTTCAGGCGCCTGACAGAGGACGCCAAACACGACCTAGTAAGAAACTGGAGTTCAAAGGTACTCCAGACCTAGAACCAGTTACTCCATTATACCAACCCAGTAGGTTTGAAGACTCCCAGAAGGGAGCCACTTCACTAACTAATCCAATTTTGCGACCACTACGCGCTGGACGCAACGGAAAGAGGACCAACCGAGCCGAGCCCGGCCGTCTTTCCGCAAGCTTCCACAGGTAGGCATTTGGATTACTTCGCACTACCCACAGGTAGGCAATCGGACTTTGTCCTACAACCAGCTTTGAAACAGAGACATCTGGACTACGGTCCCACTAACAGAGACTTTGACAAAATTGCGCGTCATATCACTCGCTTTGAGCCCCATCAAGGAGCGTCTCATGACGTGAGTGCTTATCTTCGCGACATTGAATTCTACCTACAAAGAATACCCAATGTTACTGTCGTGGACAAAATCTTTCTGATAAAACTAACATCAAGCAGAGATGTTAGTAGCTTCATCGAACGCCAACCTCCTGAGGTCCAAGCTGACTTTGATCTCCTTAGTCAGTCTCTCATGGTGGAATTCTCAGACGTTACGGTAAATGTGGGTCTGACTGCCGCCTAATGATCAAACAGGCACGCCAGAGTCCCCACAGCTATATTATCATCGGCTACGCAAAGCTTATTTCGGTCCACTCAATGAACCAAACATGGAGGAGGATAAAAACTTCAAAGCCCTCTTTGTGCAAAACCTCCATCCAACTACCAGCCATCATCTTGGCGTTTCTGCATGCCCACAAACGCAGACCAGCCGCCAACTTCGCGAGCTGGCAATGCGGGCATTTACTAAACAGATGCTGAGGCAGACTAAACGTCAAAAGCCAGACACTCTCGTCACCGTAGATCGGAGTCTAGCGCTCGAAGGAGCGCCGACCTCCAATCCAAATGGCCCAGGAGCCTCCCGCTTTCCAGACAGGAAAGAGGGACCTCGACCACACAAAGGAGAGCCGGGTCCACACCCGACCTGGCCTGAACGTAAGTTCAAAGACCAGGGCCCTCAATGGAGACCTCGGTTCGAAAATAAATTTCGAACCAATCCAAACCGTAACCAAGGGGGGTCCTATCAAAACCGCGACGACAGGAGAAACCATTATCGTCGGTCCCAAGACCAACGATCATCAGGTAGCTCACCTGTCGAACGACGAAATCATGCGAGGGACCGAGCCCCTGAAACTCAGACTGATCGCGTGGGAAACCCCACCAGCGAAAGGAGTCTGACTACAGAGGAGGCTCGGGCCATAGAACGCATACTCAAACGAATGCGCGAAAAATCCAAGGACAAGGCTGATCTGTATACGGTGGAGGCCTCTAAGGCCCCGATTCAGAAACAGTCTCAACCGATCCGAGTCGGCTTAACACGCAACGAAAATACAGAGTCTACTGAAGGGAATGAACATCTCCCAGACCTGTACTTAGGCTCTGATGATCCAGAGCCACTCAATGACATTGCCCAGGACCCTAGCACGGACAACACGGAGGGAAGTGATCCAGATCACAAATACCTCAGTCCGTCTAGCGCCGTCCAAGTGAACCCAAACGTCGGGCTGTGCCATGACCACGCCACGACTATCGAATGTGAAACACCCTTTCACCAATTTCTGGGTCACCTAACTGAAAAGGGAGTAGCTCGAAAGCTTTATCTCTCTGTCTTGTTAGAAGACCACTTGACGCACGAAGCACTTCTCGACACAGCCGCTGACATCAGCCTAATTTCAGGCAACCTGTTCAGAACACTCCAGGCTATAGCGAGAAGATCCCACAGGGACTTGAAGTCTCACCCGTGCTTTCTAGAAATAAGGCCTTACTCTGATGATCGGACGATCATCAACAAGGTAGCCTTAGTCCAACTGACCATCGGACCAATGACACTGATACACCCAGTGTACGTGTCACACCTTGACAATGTCCCACTTCTGATTGGAAAAGACATCCTCAATCGCTTCGAACCACTGATCGATTTCAAGCAGCTGAAGATTTGGGCCCAAGTGCGAGAACCACTTCCAATCTTACTGAATGAATCTCAGTGCTATGCGATTGACAGGTCATCACCAGTACATAGGGTATCCACCGACACTGCTGGCACAACAACCATGCAACCTCGGTGCGGACTAAACCCCTTTGCATCATGTGACAACTTCCTATGCACGCTGAAGGACCCATTAGCGATGACACCCCAAATCGTCAATGGCATCTCACTGGAAGCAACTCCAGTCGACAATGTCGTGATGGCCTTATGGGCTGACAAATCTGCCATCAGCCAGGAGCTGTTTAACACTCTAACGCAGATAAACCCGTGCCTGACCTTCATAAAGAAGCGCACTAGGTTCCCTGCTAACCCTACACCGACTCATGCGTTAACCGCCATCGGTCTATGCTCTGCCATCGCATCGATGGAACAAAAGAGAACTGACCCACACGTTTGCTGTCATCCCTAATCTCTCACATTCAGTGTACATTGGGGCTGACATGCTAGTCAGACTCGACGCACAAGTCGACACCATTAACAACGTTCTCTGGTCCCTGACTGGAGTGCGTGAGAATCACTTTCACTGACCAAAAGAAACTTGAGATCGGGTCAAACAATCCCGGCGTGTGTCAGGTAAGTAACGACTGCCATCTCACGATACCGCCGCATAACATCATGGACATACGATGAAAGCGTTTCCAGGACAACAAGTCAACTCTTCACAAGCATTCTTCCAACCGTCGCCTCTGTTCGTTGAGTTAGGCTTGTCTGTCCAGGCAACACCCCTGGTCGAGCTCGACTCTCGATCAACACACGTGCTAGTGCAGAATCCTACTGCCAATAGCATTCTGGTCCCGAAGGCCACACCTTTAGGTTGGCTGATTGACACTAGGTTCCATGACTGTGAACTCAGAATCCCAGTCATAGGACGTATGCCACACTCACTCGCGACTGAACAACAGGAGACCGGAGTTGTCTACACGAAACCTTCCAGAGCAATCGCCATATACCCCTCACTTGTGGTCGATACCGACACTATCTGCAGGGTCGATCTGGCTGATGCGGAGGTAATGGTTGTACAGACAGGCTCCCTGCTCTCCATTGATCCTGATACAGACAAAGACCTGAACGATCAGGCAGACCTCATGGCAAAACAAGGGGCTCTAGACAATACGCTCTGGCATTTCCAGCCAGAACCGTCGTACAATCGACCCCTTCCCACCCAACCCACCCATTCTGTCTGTCTGGTTACCCGATCTAAGGCAACCGCAACCGGTGCCTCGGCTCTGACCCCTGCAGACCCATCAACTTCCTCTCTTTCTTTTACTGGTTCCGGCCTCGTTGCCCTTCAAGCAGCGGACTCGGCAATCCACAAACTTATGCTTTACCTTTCAGACCCGGTGTCTAACCCCATCGTAGACACTGACTTTTCGGCTGACGCATATCTTAAAAGCTATGGGCGGTGCGCTCAACTCCACCTGCGTCATGGCTTGCTTGTCACGCCTCTGACACCCTCACTTCACCTGCGTTCGTAGTGCCTCAGAGCCTAAGGGGGGTCATGCTAACGCACGCACATGACGCTCCTGTAGCAGGCCACAGAGGTGTTCGCGCAACACACCAGGCACTCCAACAAGTGGCATACTGGCCACATATGCAAATGGACGTGGCAGAATACATCAAAGGCTGCCTAGTATGCTGCCAATTTCAACCAACAAGACCACTCCATCGTGCACCCTTACAAAGAAGGGGCATTTCTTTTCCATGGTATGACCTCCAAATCGATTGGATGGGACCCCTGACTAAATCAACAAGGGGCAACAAATACATCCTAATGGTCACCTGTGCCGTCACTAAAGAGGTGGAAGGACTTCCAGCCCCAAACGACACGGCACAGACAACAGCCTTTCTACTCATGAACCACGTGTTCTCCAGATTCGGCTTACCTTTTAAGGTCGATTCTGACCGTGGTACTCACTTCACCGCCGAGGTGATGGGACAACTGTGGCAAACCATGGGAGTGAAAGCGAACTTCCATGTCAGCCACTACCCCCAGTCCTCAGGCCAAGTAGAAAGAGCAAACCGAACGGTGATCGACATCCTAAAGAAATATGTCGCATCCAATCACCGAGACTGGGACGTCAAAATGCCCTTGGTCCTCATGGCTATCAGAGCCACGCCACACACGGCGACCGGAGTCTCCCCGTTTGAGCTCATGACCGGTAGGCAGATGACGCTTCCCCTACACTTACTGTATCAGCCAGGAGAGGCTAACATCGCTATGGCCTATACCACACACCAGTACATGGCTGATCTCCAGGCACACCTGAGAACCACCTTCGCCTTTGCCCAGGAAAAACTAGGCAAAAGTGCAGAAGGACGTAAGGCCTATTATGACCAAAAGTCATCTAGGGACGAACTACAGGTGGGAGACAAAGTGTGGTACAACATGTTCAGCCAACTCACTGGACAAACAAACGGTGGTACCAACCGACTGACGCGGAAATTCCTCCCGCGTTGGGCAAGACCGTACACCATTGTCAACAAACTATCCCCGGTGGTGTATCAGATAAAGATCACCAAAGGGAGAAAGGAACCCACTCTCAAGTGGATACACCGCAACCAGATAAAGTTGCACAAAACCCCCATGGGATCTACAGGGGACATTCACGCTCCCAAGTAGTCTCAAACAGATCCCTTAGCTCGCAGTAACCACTAACAACTAACCTCTCTCTAACTCTGATTTCCTAACTCTTTTCACCTTTCAGTGGTAACTGTGAGTAATTCAATAACTGTAACTGATAACTCTAGTTTTCTCTGTCAATGAATCAATTCTTTTTGCAACCGCCGCTGTGTGTACCTTGCGTAACCTCGGGTGCTCACAAGCGAATACCGCTAACATTTCCACTGTAATAGACAAGTCTCGGAGTAACAGCAGCAACTCCAAACGGTTAAAAACGGCGAAAGACACTGTCAGTGGTAAACACTCACAGTGAGACTCTAAAAACCAACCAAACCAAATTGTAGACCATACACACACTCAAATGGTCGCCTTGCTGATAAATGACACGCTCATAGACATCAGCTCCTCGGTGGACAGCCTAGCAATGAGAAGAATTCTTTGAAGGATCACGCATAACCATTATGTCCCTTATATAATCACTACGTTTATCCTTGTCCCTAAATACATGCAAAGTCCCTCCAAGTTATGATCCTCCTAATGTATTTTGTTTTATTATAAACAACTCCCTAAACTTTAAACAAACTAAATTGAGACAGCTCTCTCATGTCTTTGTTCCCAATAAGTCCTTCCTTGAAGTGATAAACTTAACCTATCTCCATTAGCAACGGATACAATACAAACCAAGTAAAGGCCCCTTTACACTTAGATACTTTTCTTTAATCACGTTTGCATCATTACACCTGTTATGACGCCAAACTATGTGTTTAACGTGTGGCTTACTCCCTGGTCTGCAAGGATGTCGACACGGAAACTTGTGGAACCAGCTTCGTGTCGAAAGGGGGGACTGTAGCAGATCAGCCTCCAGAACGCCACACGGATTATAACATTTGTTTAATCACTTACAGACCTCCAAACTGTGTCAGTAGGGGTCTTCAAGATTAACAACTGTTGTTTCACCATCGGCCTCCAGAGACAGGCCGTGGATGTAAATCTTGAGAAGAAGACATGCTAACCCGTTTTCTTTCAGATAAAAGGACACCAACGTGGCCTTTTTAACTATTCACAGATGTTTCTTGCTTGGATAAGACTGAACCAGTCTTCAGGACTTATAATTAACGATTTTGTTTGTTTTCATAAAAAGCCGGGACCTAGGTCCAACCAGCACCAAAGACCAATCAGGTCAAAGGCTCATGGAGAGATCCAGACGCTATAGACGCCACTGTCAGAAGGCCGTAAATCCTGTAGATAAGGTGTCCATCCAGCTTTCTCGAGAACACTTTATTCTAATCCTGATTGACAGTTGAAAATGTCTTTGATCATAGTCATTCAGGCATGGTCAAACACTACCCCCTTTTGGTTTAACTGGACAAATGACTCTGCACTCAAGAAGGACATTTGGTGTTATTTCATTAAAGGACATTTTGTTATTTTATTACTTAGAAAGATTGTGAATGTACTAACAATTATACTGTTTGTTTCCAGGATGCAGAGTTTTACAAGGCAACTAATTCCTTATTCCATTTCTACAGAGTTACGTTTTATGTTAATAAAATGTAATGAATATAAGTTTTTATAATAAGTCTGACAAATGTTTCTTTGCATAATCCTGCAAGTACGAATGTTTTTGTGTGTTTTACGAAAACCAAGGAAAATAGGGTGAAACAAAAGGAATGTTTAAGACTCAGTTAAACATTTAAACTCCCAAAGCAATGCCTTTCTCTGCGTAAGACACACCCCGTCCAGAGGTGTTAAAACTGGCGCACAGCCAAAAACACTCTGCTTCTCGCTACTCTTCGCCTCGTCTTTACTTCAGCACTGGACCTCTTGTCCGCTCAGGGCCGTAGGCCTCAAACCCTTTCAAGCTTCGGACCTCGTGTAATGAGTAAATTTTCTTTGTACTTTAAAGCCTGCAAGTTTAGCTTGCCGCGATAAAGTTTCCTTCACACAGCTGCTCAAAGTAGCTTACTTCCTGCCAGCCTGCCAACAAAAGGAAGTTGCCTCGCTTTTATTTTTGAAGATTTCCTGCCTGCTCAAGAGTTAGCTTGACTAAAATCTAACTTTCTCGAGCAAGTTTAAGCCAGCAACACAGCCGCTAAACCTTCTCCAGTGGACTTCGCAACAACTTTGAAGGACTCGATTTTACTCGGTGTACGACGCTGATGCTAAAAGGCTTGGCTAGTTGTGACAGTAACGAGATGCTTTTTGAATCTCCCGGGCCTCACGGCGGCCCTCTGGAGAGTGGAAACAGAAGGCCATCCTGGAGGCGACAAAAGTCACCGGATGCGACAGGGTTCTGCAGAACCCCTCTGGAGTCCTAGTCGCTAAGACCTGAGACCGAATACTACCCCAGGGTGAGTCAAAACGTTACACAAGTTTGGCGTCTAAACTGTCTAAACATAGTAGCCTTAGCATCAGAAACCGTCATTTAACCCCTCTAAACGCTCCGTAAAATCCCCTCAGTTAATAATAGAATCAATAATCAATAATTCCTTTTGTTTCACAAAATCCTCTGAAAGCAAGTTTATCGTTCTTTGATTTACCCATTTATGTGTCAATAACTATTCCTTTGTGTCATTTCCCCTGTCATTATTCACTGTTTAACTTTATAATCTTTAATAAAACCCCATAAAGACATTTAATGTTTCATTGTTTAATTGAGAACTTTCGAAAACGAGAAGAATTTACTACCTTTAGATTAATGAGACTAGGCTAAACAGTTTCTCTGGATCTGTTCAAAACTAGAGTGGTGCCCCGAAAGAAATTAATATTTTGATAAGCAAAATATTAATTATTAATTTTCATAATTAATATTCATATTAATTATTAATACGACCATATTCACTACATTATCTATGTACAAAGAATTGTGAGGTTTCCTTGGCCTCCAACCCCTGAGTATTTCACTGTATGCTTTTAAGAAATGAAATACTGCCCATTCATTCTTCTCAAGATGGCTTTATATACAGTAGGTCATTTCTGGTCTATTTCATACCAATATTCAGAATAACACCTCAATACTAAGACATACATTCCACCTACTCACAGTCATAGAAACCTGCGCGGAGCCTTAAGCAAATTTCTGCAAAGCATCTCAAAGACCTTTTTTACTTTCTTCTTTCTAACAACACATAGTCACATCTTAACCCAGAATTTACACTCCAGAGTTCCAACCACAATACT
The DNA here is from genome assembly GCA_024349245.1 of Neodontobutis hainanensis. Lineage (NCBI taxonomy): Eukaryota > Metazoa > Chordata > Actinopteri > Gobiiformes > Odontobutidae > Neodontobutis > Neodontobutis hainanensis. The sequence goes on along the minus strand of JALDNG010000002.1, from coordinate 8,806,383 downwards.
CCTTATAAACCAAGCTGAACGCCCCAAAACATTCATTTATAAAGTTTTCTATAATAGTAAAACCCTAAGCTCAGAGCTCATATATTATATCCTGATGTAAGTAATCAATTGGCTTTCAGCCTGGGCAGCACGTATTCAGGTGTCTATCCTTCACTTTGCTCTGCTGTCCCTTTTGTCTTCCACACCTGTCAACAGCGCTCCGACTCTTCAGTTCCTGAGGATGTAAATCAGGCAATGTGTATTAAGACAAGCCAATATAACTATCTAGTCCATGGCATTTCAAGTTATATTAACTTAGAGTATAAATACCATAGACACCATTGTCTTTTATGTACATCTTTTTGACATTTTTAAATGCCACAAATGTATCTGAATACATTAAAATTCAGATGAGCACCTGCAACATTTGGCGTGTCTCATATAAGCTCTAACCAGCTCACCTAACCACCTCTCAGGAAAGACCTTTATCATTTGCTGCTAGAAACCTGCCACTAATGAGAGGCGGATGGCCTTTACATAGCCTTTTTAGTGATAAAACCTAAGGAGAAAAAGATAGCGAATCTAGCCTAAATTCTCACTTGTGGCAATCATTGTTATATATCCTTTAATTTATTTTGAGAGGATAGAGCACAAGAAAGTGTTAAAGAGGTCAATGTAGATTGCAGAGTTGACGACTCACAGCTGGCACCAATTCATCCTGCCTTTAGCACCATTGGATTAACATTATCATCATATTAACACCTAAGTCAAGGAATAAAGATGCTGGGAGCACACAATAACAAAAGAAAATCAGTTGCAGTCAAAGCAACAGTAGTAAAAGTCTTTGTCTGCACAAGGGGCTCAGATTTATCATCATCATTATCATTACAAAGAAAGTAATAATTTAATCCCCAGAAAATATGTATAGACATTGAGATTTATCTTTGTAGAATTCTCTTTCTTTTTTTTTAACATTTTGTTTAATGGCATGACAGAGCAGATGAGACAATGTGTGTTTCTTAACAGTTCCCAGTCGCAAGGGTAGCAAGGGAATATAAATGGTTATTTGACAATGTTGTCAGCTAAAATTCAAACACAACCTTTAAGTGTTGTTTTGGTTCACAAAATGTTAAGAAAAATGCCACAAATCGATCACAGGATGTTTTAGACCCTGTCAGAGTTAGCGTCCTCCTCAAATCACTCAAGCACTGCACTGCAGATAAAACACCCCTCCGCCAGGTACCTCACACAACAGACACCAGCTAACCACCTAAACAATCCACCGGCGATGTATAGATGCAAGTCAGTTATTCTGGATACAGCGCTAAAACGAAGTGACCAGTGTCGCAAGTGTCACCAATATCAGATCTCTGTCTAATCCTGTTTAGTATGAAACAACTACGGTCATTGGCTAACGTGCAAAATTACATTAAAGTTTTCTTCTTTATGTGAAATAATGTGTAGTATTATATTTTTTTGTCTGAATATTAAAATTAAAATGTGATATTGGATTGCTGATGACCTACTTTGACAGGCTGACTACTAAGTATCATCAGTTAGTCATCATCATGGTCTTCTGCATTTCCCTGACAGATGATGCAACCCATTGTAACCCTTTGGGTCTTACCCTTGCTAATACTAACTGGGATGTGGCTCGCAAGTTGCATTTTTGAATAAGCTCGCCACATGAATCTTGCAAGTGGAGACTAACCAAATTTGTTTACCTTAAGTGTGACTTTCCTCAAAACACACACATAAATTGAAATTGTAGATTACTGTTCAGATAGTCAATATCATGTCATACATAAGTAAAGTTATATAGTGTAAAGTACATAAGTAGCGTTTAATCATTGTGGCTAGCCTAAAGCTGGGTTCATGTTAACCAATGGAAGTAGGTGAGTCTGGTTTTCCTTATTAGTACATTACAACAGCAAAGTTAAGAACAATATACAAATTCATTAGATTGGTTAGTAACATATTTTTTTATTTATTTATATTTAACAAGTGCTAAGGTTTTTAAAGAAAAAAAAATTAAGTATAATAATTCATACCATATATTAACTGAATCATTTCTTATACTGTCACTGTCCATTAGCTCCAGGGGGCTGGAGCTAATGGACAGTTTACACCCTGGACAAACTGCAGGGCTAAAACATACACATACACTGACAGATACGCACTCTGTATATATCTATAACTATATATATATAAAACTAAATATATATTGTTGGTTTGCCCTACCACCAAAAACGTGTACAATAGGACTACAGATGGAATTGATGATTGATGATGTGGTACATCTCTGATTCAGCTTAATGTGCATTGTACGCTGTCCTAAAAAAAAAAAAGGTGACCTCACAAATGAAGACCGAATGCGTGGCCCTTTGGGCTCATGATGACAATATAACATCAGAGAACTTGTGTCTGTAAAGGGTGACCAGGCCTTATCTCTAGGAGGGCTGGAGAATGAATCAGCCTCTCCCAGAGCTACAAGCTGCCTCCTCGCTCTTCCTCCCTCCTCCCTCTGTGTCATAAACACAAACAGACAATCAGCATGAAGCAGCATGAACCCAGAGGTGACAGCCTGTTGATTTCTGTCCTTAGCTCATTTCACTTACCAGCATCTTATTCATTTCAACACTCCGGCACACATGCATATGAGGACATTGTTTAAGTTATATAAAAAAAAGCAATATATTATTTACATAAAAGATAGAACTTCTCACGCAACATTGTGTTACCTGTGACTTTTCTCAAAACACGCACAGAAATTGAAATTGTAGACTACTGTTCAGATAGTCAATATTATGTCATACGTAAGTAAAGTAATGAAGTTAATCAGTGTGATGAGCCTAAATCTGGGTTCAATCAGTGTGGGTTCATGTTAGCCGTGTAGTAGTCTAATAAGGATCTTGTGGAGAAAGTGTCCTTTCCACAATTGAAGTAGGTGAGTGTGGTCTGGCTAATTAGTAAATTAGAACAGCAAAATTAAGTATGACATGCTAATTGATTAGATTGGTGAATAATAATATATATATATATATATATATATATATATATATATATATATATATATATATATATATATATACCTACCTTGGTGCTTTAGCATGTCATCTAAACAGGTAGGATGATAAATTTTACTTGCAAACCTACTAAATAGGTTTATCTAAAAAACTGAAGACAAATACATTGATTGCTGTTCAAATGTTGTTCATTATGTTGTCTTTAGCAATCTAGAAGGATAAAAACACCACAAAAATAAAAAAAATAATAGAACTGTGAACTACTAATATAGTAACAATTATTAATATTTTAAACAAAAGAAATGTGTATTGTATGGTTTAGCTTTTATTTGCTTTATTAATTTATTCTAATTTTATTCAGTCATATTTATTTATTTTTATGTGTCTTGACTCAGGTGTGCATGCTTGATTTTTCAACAACAGGTAAAGAAAGTCTCTGGCTAATTATCATTTAAAATGAGCTCTGAGCAATGCACTGGCTCTCTCTCGTATGGCATTAGTGGCATGGCTGTGTCAGCACAGCACTTCCTGTTTACTGTTTAGTCCCACAGCAGGCTGCAGACACCTGATAACAACATCACAAAGCATTCTGGGAGATAAAAGCAGTGCAAAATGCGCTGGGGCCCCTGTAGCGCCTGGCAATGCCTGACATGGCATCAGTTTTTACTGCTTAGAGTCGAGTTGCAAAAAACACATGCATATGTGGGATAGAGAGGATGAGGGATAATATAAAGAAATGATAGATATATGCAACAGTTACATTTAAAAAAGAAGAGGGCTTGGTGCAACAGTTGCATTTTTTACATTCAACTAATTCAAATGTAGTGATTGTCAGGAAAAAGCTGATGACAATGATGTTGTCATACTGAAAATTCATATTCAGAAACAGTTTTGATATATTCATATTAAGTCATATTTTTACCATAATCTTTACCTAATTGTTTCATCCTGCCAAGTTAGTGACTAAAATACTGTTTCTTCCTAACTCTAAACATTGACATATGGTGTTAAGCATCAGATTTATATTAGTGGTTGTGTATGAGCCAATAATTATTAGCAACAACACATTTATTTTTAAGATCTTTATTTGCATGTGCAATCTGTTCTTCACACTTTTACAAGCACATATGCCATCATTTGCAGATAGTCTTCCTACAAACAGTGTCATGGCACTGGCTTAGGTGCTAAACAAGACATCTTTAAAAATAATGTTTGCAAAAAAAAATATGTGAAATATTAATTATGAGCTTATGAACATCTTTCTGTGTGTTTGTGTCGTATTTTGGGGAATATGCCCAAACCTCTCTGCATCAGGCTAATTGCATTTCAGTCTCAGTAATAAATGTGCCACTGCTGTGATTTACTAGCAGTTTTTCCAGTAATATTCATAGCCTTTCTCTTCACGTGTCTCCACCTCCAACTCTCAACTCACAAACGCATGCTTTCTCACACATACGCATACCCCAAGTTGAAATCCCCCAAGAGCAATTACTGTGAAGCCCTACAGTATACATGTGTTATTCATCTCTCTGCTGTGACAATACAGCACTTTCTGTTGTTATTTACAGAACAATCCGTGGCCAGTGGCTTTTACTGCAGTCATAATTACCACCACAAAAAAGCTGACTTGTGAAAACCCCACAGCCCATAAGGGGAGAGGTCCTGTGAGTGAGGAAAATTGAGTGAGAAGCATAAAACTGTTCTGCATGCAAAGTAAATGTTTACCTGCAGACAGTAAACAAACCCAAGCGTAGAATGAAGGGGTAAATTTTGTATCCTTATATATTGTATGTAGTTGTATGCCTAAATATAATGCTAATGCTAGTCAGATTTCTTGTTCATTTTAAAGCTTAATGTATGTTGTCAGTAAAAATGTTTTACACATTCATAGTAATAACTAAGGAGATATAGTTCATTGTGAGTTTGACTTCACTTAGTTGTTTCAAAAATATTTCAAAAATAATTTCACAAACCACTAGTCCATCCAATGGAATTATTTTCTTATAATTCCAAGTGCGATGAATAGGTTGAAAATGGAATCAGCAGTAAAGGGCATTGTGGGAAACAAAAGCAAATCAAACAGTTTATCAAACAGGGGATGGATGAGGAGGGTGTGGGTAAACAACAGGAGTTTGGAAAAAGACCGAGGTGAAACTGGAACAGATGGCCCTGCTTTGGACCTTATCCACGAGCAACACTCATAGACTGGCACACATTCACAATTCTAGCAGTAACATCAGCTGTAATATGATACTGTGAGTCCATATACTGTATTTTATTAGACAGACTGCTTCACTAATTTGGTGGAAGACTTTACCAATCTACTCCATTACAGTATTAACCACTAAGTAACATGGTGAGACCCTACATTGAATTTGTACTCCCAAAGTCTTGGGCAGTGCATGCATTTAACAGAGGTGACCTGTAAACCTGCAGTGAATATAATTTAAAACCTTGAGGAGAGTTAGCAGGATATACAAGCTAGGACCATCAGCAGCACAATTAATATAATCCAACAGGGATAGTGCCTCCAGAGGTACAATGTATTAACTGGCACCATGAACAGGTAATTCAGCCAAACTGTCTATTGTGAATATTCAGAGTGATTTTTGCTTCAGGCTGTCTGAGCTCAAGGTCTGTGTCTCATCATTTTACTTGGCTTGACTTGAGGGGAATCATGCAAATCATTATAATTCCCATTTTTTAAAAAAAATCCAGTTGATAGTATGTTTACACTGCTCATTCATAATTTTATTGTATTAAAAATTTTTACCATCACACTTCTCATGAGAAATAACACATTTACTAAAAAAGCCATTTTGACTGCTTTTACAGTAGTCATTTTCTGTTCCCTTTCAAAAGTTGTACTTGTTGCGTAGCAATACGCTTTGTGTGACCGATTGTGAAGCATGTGTGTTAAACACACTAAGAATTGGCTGAAATAACCTCTGTTGGTGATGTGGCTTGATCAACCGGGCCTAGTATGTAGCGCACCTCAATGTTTTAAATACATGTGACACGGAAATGTCTTCAGGGTTGTTTGTCTTCAGGTTTGTTTGTCTTCAGGTTTCTGACCGCATTGTGTTGGGTGTGCTGAAGCAAACCTCAAATCATGTCCAAAAAGAGAAAAAAAATAAGAAAGAGAGGAAAGGAAAAGAGAAGTTGTGCCTACGTCAAGCCATTTATTCTGAAAATCAATATATTATGACTATATCGTTGGTTACCCTGTCTTGTCTAGGTTCGGTTTCTCTCAGAGGAGAGACCCGGAAACCGGACCTGCGGACTATAATCTCCCCAAGAGGAAGTTTTGAGGCTGCGCACAAAGGACATCCTGCAAAATATTACCTTTTCAGCTCTCCTGCAATATACCAGGACGCCGGGTGTCCGTCACCCCATCAAAGACCAAGTGTCAGTTTAATTGCCCCTTTTGGAGAGGCTGGCAGTGTGGAAGCTATTGCCAAATATCTCCTTATGGGTAGAAGGGTAGGTAAGGCTACAGGATTCAGTTTGCGTTTATACTCCGCGTCACAACGCCGGGGTCTCCAATTCCGTGAACCCGGAGCGAGCGCATTTGTAAATGATTTTGTTTAACTGTGCATATAACAACTTGAAGTATTTTATCAGCACTCTTCTCTTATTGTTTTGCTTTCATTGCTTTTTTTTCTTTTATTGATAATTGTTGTATTTGTGTTTTAAATCTGTCACTCCTCCTTTGTGAAGCCTTTGAATTGCTGTATGTATGAATTGTGCTGTATAAATAAACTTGCCCTGCCTTGCCTTGTCTTGCCTTGCGTAATGAAAGACGCTCCCTTAAGGACTGGAGTGCGGTCTTAGATGGACATCTAGCCCAAAGGGTTTGGAAAGACCATCTTCTTGCATGTGCCATGCAAGAAGGGCTGTATTTTTTGCCCCTGAAATACTTGCTTTAGCAGTTAAGGGGTTTCTGGCTTAATTCGATTTTGCCACAGCAGAGAGTTCTGGGTCTTGCAGCGGCTGTGCCCATGGTGATACCGTTTCAGTTGTGGCTCATAGACAGCATAATGGCTCCTTTAATTCTCCCCCAGTCCTCCAACTCCCCCAATTACCGTGCTCACAGGAGTCCAAGCCAAAGTCTGTCAACAGGGGTCTTGGTTCCAACCGGTGGCACCCCGTTGAGCTACCATAGGGAGGTCTTCAGACCTAATATCTCTCCTCGCCGGGCTTGCAGCGGGCGATTTTTTTTTCTCAGGCGCAGGGGACACTGTTTCACCCCAGGCCTAAGCTCTAAAGCCTTTATGACTGGCGTGTTTTCCAGGATTGGTGTTTCTGCAGGGAAACTGTCCTCAGGTTTCCGCCCTAGTCCAATGTGACCGCTATTTTGGCTTGCCATGCGCCAATTGATGGGGTCTCAATGGGAAGACACACTCTAGTTGCCCACTTCCTTCGAGGAGCCAAGAGGTTGAAGCCTCCCGCTAAAGTGACAGTCATAATAACAATAGCTTTAATGGCATAATGGTGTCATGTGTAACTCCAGGTGCGCTTACACACAGTTATGGGTGATCAAGCCACATCACCAACAGAGGTTTTTCAAGGCAATTCTTGGCTTGTTTGACACACATGCTTCACAAGCAGTCACACAAAGAATGTTCCCCAAAGAATATTGCTACACAGCTTCTCGTTGCAGTCAAGCAACCCAAGACGATTTGCTTGGTGCATTGAAGGTTGTGCAAAATAAGATATTTCTTGCAGAAGGCACAGCAGCATTTTGTTTTAAACATCTTGAATTTAAAAGATAAAGCAATTTATGCTTTGGCACTTATGTAGCTGAGTCTGACTGGTTTATGTGTCTCTGATTGTTGAAGTGGAACTTTCTGGTATCAATCCACCAATATCCCTCTTCTTCTATCCCTCTTGCAGATGAGTGACCAGGTTAAACAGAATTTAAATAAGCATAATCAGTATTCAAGAAGGCAGAGTGTAAACTGTATTTCAAACCCACAACCATGAAAATACAATTACAACTAATTTAGCTTCGCAACAGAGGTTATGGCACCAAGAAAACACAAATTTTACAGCCAGCTCTTGACAGATACAAATTACTTTTTTTATGAGACAGCCCAAGAGATTTGTACAATTTATTTAGGGGTTTTCTTTGTGGCAGTGAGACATAAAAATGTGAGTGCTCTCATGAGTGGCTCAGCATTGTCCTCGACCACCGAGTTTGTTGGTGCTACTCAAGCATGGCTGAGCCTTTTGTCTGAGAGACCAGCACTGGCTATCAGACCTTGGGCATGTTAATACGCTATCCACGGACTGAACTACTCATCAAGCTTACACTGGTTGTGACATAGTTCATCTTGTCACTCTAACAACTCCACAGGCAAAGACTAATGCTTCAGACATGCCTGGTTAGTCAGTGAGTGTGAAATGTATTTAGAGAATGTAAAGTTAAAATAACAATGCACTGGTGTATTTCACATTATGATGGTAAAGGCTTAATGAGTAATCTGTACATTATTTATTGTGAGTTGCTATATTTGATCACATCCACTGGGCTCCAATCCTCTGCTACAGTCTCACACATATAAAGATGATAAAAAAGGTTGCTACTGTGCTTTGATAAGTCAATCTACCAAATACAATTAGCATTTATCTTGTTTAAATTGTACTACTTGGAACAATTTCAATCCCAAACCACCGAGTATGGCTAAGTTCACAGTGGGAGGTCTGGTTATTATAGCAAAAAAGCTCTCTGTCTAAGCACACAGTTTAGTTTATTTGTTTTATTTGTTTTATATGCATGTAGGAGCCCTTAGCCGGGTAGTTCACATGGGTATAAAAAGAATAATTATGTTATGGCAGTAGTTGTGAGGAGTGAGAGTTCCTCTTTAACCTGGTTGGTGAAGAGGTGTGTTTCCCAGAGCAGAATACTGCTTCATGAGGCTCTCATGGTTGATAATGTTCACTTATAATATGTCACAGAAGAGCACAACCTGCTGAAAGGGACAGATGGAAATTAAACAAGGAAGACTGCAGTTAAAGTGGCTTTGACTTGGTAAAAGAGCAATCAATAGAAATTTCCTTTGTTCACCTTCACCTGATTCAAACAGACCAATAAGCGTCAAATGCCACTGCAATTGGTGTTGGCCTTATCGTTCATTAGAGTTCAAATGCTAGCAGTGTAGTCTGTCCATACAAATATTGCAGGTGTAAAAAAAAGTGTGTAATGTCAGCTGCCAGACTTTTAACAAAGATCAGGAAGTTTGATCTCATTTCTTTGGTACTGGCTTCATTACACTGGCTTCCTATTCATGTTAGAGCTAATTTGAAAGTTATCCTGTTAAATTCTTTGTGGAAATGCGCCCTTTTACCCATCTGACCTCAACACCCTGTATACTCCAGGTTGTACCCTTCGCTCTCAGGACGCTGGCCTTTCAACTTCCTCAAATTAAGAAGAAGTCTGCTGGCTACAGAGCCTTTTCTTATAGAGCCCCATTTTTATAGAATGGGCCCCCGTTGGAAGTGCGGCGAGCTGACTCTGTTGAGGTTTTCAAAAGCAAACTCAAAACATACTTATTTCAACAAACGTATGGAGACTGATTGATCGTAGGTACACACACTGTTTGTAGCTGTAGGTACATGCTCAACCTCTCATATTATTATTACACCCGCCTATTGTTGCAGATGTTCTGTTCGATCTCCTCCTAGGGTAGACGCAAACCTCTGACCTGCTGGGTGATGTGTCATCGTGACCTGTGAGGATAGCATAACCTCTGTCACTGTCTCAGGTGACATTCTCCAAAGCTCTTTGGTTGATCTTTGACTGTAATCTGCCTGTTATTAAGGTGCATAGTAGAGAAAAATATACATAACCCAATGGAGAGATTTTAATTTTTATCAGAAATTTTAATCAAGCTACATATAAATTAACTTGAAATGTTTCCTAAAATGCACAAAACAGAATTGGACAATATGACTTTATGGCCCATTCCAAAGCAGAAAGTCTTTAAGTCGAGAGTAAGGCTTTTCTTCAGAGGATCCTAACAGGGGCTATTGCATAGGTGGTAAGATTATGCTAAGGATGAAGATGACTGCATCCTTAGGCTTTTTGACTGCTTACATTATGTCAAGAGCTCCTGGTGTGCTGTTGCCAAAGTGATGAGACCAGTTGGGTGTAATGTGGCCTGACACTTGCCCACATCTTTTTTCCTCAACTAAATTACATCAACATTCACATAGTGTTTTGGGAACACACAGGCACCAAAACAAATCATAATGTAAACAGAAAGAGACAGTTTGAAACAGTGTTATGATTTGGTGCTGCTGAGATGATTTTAAAATTGTCATATGCATCCTGATTCATTTAAGTAGATTGGAGCTGCAAGGATTTGCTGTGGCAACATACTTATAGGTACTTGCCAATCTTGATATTTCATCCAGATCCCCTGAGCGGTGTGGCTCAGTGGTAGAGCAGTCGTCCTATAACCGGAAGGTTGGCGGTTCGAATCCCGCTCTGCCCTGTTCAAACTGTTGTTGTGTCCTTGGGCAAGACACTTAACCCACCTTGCCTCCAGTGTCCATAGCACTGGTGTATGAATGTGTGTGACTGTGGAGGTGTGTTTGGTGGTGGTAGGAGAGGGTTGAGCACCGTGTGTATGGCAGCCCCCCCCTCTGTCTGCCCCAGGAGTGGATGTGTGTGAATGGGGTGAGTGGAAGCATGATGTAAAGCGCTTTGGGTGCCCGAGAAGGGTGCAGGAAAGCGCTATATAAATGCATGCCATTTACCATTTACCATTTACCATACCAACAACTCATTCTGAAGAGAGAACTAAAGGGCCTTGGATATAGTTTGGATATTAGTTGTGATATTTAAAATATTTACATATATGTGAAGGAAAATGTAATGCACTGAAGGATTGCTAGCAGCCTCTAGGAGCCAAATTGTACATAAAATATTATGGATAAAACATAAAAAAAAAACCCTCAGATCACTTTCTTTTCAAATCTTTTCTATTTTGTGTGATTTGTTCCGATCTGTTCCATAAAGTGCATTTTTTCACGCTGTCCACGGTTCATCTCTATCAATTGCTAAATTAGATGTTGCCCCTCTGTTCAGATAAAATAAAGCACACAGTGGTAGTTTTTCGAGATGAATGTGCTAGCCATGATGGTTATTACAGAGAAATCAAAGCCTAAGCCTGTTTGAAAGCTTTTTCAACAAGATGTGAAATCATAAGCAGCAAAAATAGAAAAAAGAAACATCAATTATTGTAGAGGCTGACTGTCTGATAGTTCAAAGGAATTGGGAAGGGGGTCATACATTGAAACCAGTGTGAAAATGCAAAGGCTAATGTATAAAACGCAGCATGGCATTAAGACCGGGGCATAAGATAAATAATATCTCATCTCCAGCAAACATCCGCGCAGTGTGATAACATCGCAGCCATAAAAGAGCAGTGGGGAAAGATGCGGGAGACAGGGTGAGTTGTATGGTGTAGTTTGGAGCACAACCTTTTACGGGCTTGACAGTTTTACAGCAAGGGCCTTGGCTCAGGCTGTTGTCTGTCGTGTCTTTTGGAGGTTAGATAAGCCTTGCATCTCCACCTCACTAACAGCTTCTGAATGACGGCATGAAGCAGTGATAAGCAGATATTACCACCTCTGCAAATGCCTTCGTTTTGATCACTGTGTGTGAAACAATGACACATTCTTGTGTTTTTCCAGCAGATGAGATGGCACTGACACTAACTCTATTGTTCCCTTTTTCCTTTCCTTCCAAAAACACTATGAATCTATATCAAACAGATCTTTTATTTCATATGCTTGAAAATGAACTGGCCCAAAACTGACATTGTAGTGGTATAAGATAATAGAAGGTCCCACACAGGAGTGTTTATAAGGAAAGCGTATTATAGTATAATCATTGAATAATAGGGATTTAAATTTAATTTAGTTTATTAATTGTATTTCCTTTCATACAGTTAAGCACTTTTATTAATATAATATAAATGTATAGCATAGAATCTTAACTTTAGTGTGTTTGAGAATACTCATTGACCTATGGATAATCCAAAGAAATAAATATTTAAGTACTTCCACATTTGTTTGAAAGCTTTTGTAAACCTTGATGTCATGGTCAATACAAATATTATGTATAAACATCACTGCAGCAGATTTTAGCCACAATTGCAACATTTTCAATATTTGGACCATACATTGTGGATGGAAAAATACTGTATATCTTTTTATCCTTTATATGTTTTTGTGCTAGTGAGTCTGTCCATATACAGCATATAAGTGGCAAGCAGACTTGACAGTTCAGACAGGTAATGTGGTTTCCAAGGAAACACAGACCTCCAAAAATATGTTTTCCGAAGCATAACCGAACGTGTCAGAATGGTACTAGGACTGGGAAAATGTCTGAATGCTATAGTCAATAGCCTTGCACCTGGTGATGTGTGAATAACTACAAACTGCTTCCTAATGTCTATGAATGTCATCGCTTAGTATAACTCTGGCAAATGTTATAATGAAGCAGTCAGTTCCGTGAGAAGTTAGAATTTGATGTGATGTTTTGATGCACCATTGTTATTTTTTTATTGTTATCAACAGTATTGACTTTAACACATGTGCATTAGTTATAAATCCCGTTGCAGTAAGATGTGAGCATTTGCTAATGACAAATTTGATGCTGAGAGAAGACTATATCATAAAAAACTATGTGATCGAGTTTTGTTACAAGCTAATAATGAAGTTTTTGTACTTTGTGAAAATGAAAGGAATCCATGATTATGCAAATTAAAGCAAATCATTTACTGTTGAAATTTTAAATTAGCTAATTATTCTCAAATAATGTGAAAAGCCATTGAGATGTTTTTTTAATTAGCACTTTTATTTGAAAGGTTTTTCTCGGTTCAATATTCCTTCTGTAGAAAACTGAATGTGATTGAACATTTTGCATTCTTAATTGTCAACACAGTCCTATATAGTACCTATACACTGATTTATAGAAATCATTGTAGTTCCACTTTAGTTAGGTCACTACAAAGTCATTCTAGGACTCGCTAACCCAAAACATTATTTTACAAGCCACTGCGAGAGATCTTCCCTGAATCAAAGGTCATATCCAATCCCTATTTTAAGACTACAGCTTAAACTGCTTGTATACACCTTACTCCGATTGGGGAGAGGTGGCAGCCATTTCTCAAAATTGGAGTAACACACCTAGATAATGCAGTTGGTTGTCGGATTACTGCTGCATTACTCGGATTAAGGGCAGTGTGTGTTGACCTTGAAGAGCTATGTTTAGAGCCATACTCACTCATTTTTAGACTAACGTGGACATACTATATATAGTTAGGGTAAGGCTGCCATTGGGTATACTGTTTGTCGGTTATTGTTCTCTCTCATGGCGTAAAAAGTTTAGAAGAACAAGCTGGTTTGCCGGAGCTTTTAATGTGTTTGGACAGAGTACATCGGTTCTGTCTCATGCATCTACAGTATACACGGACAAGGTTTGAACTCCAGCTGCGAAGGCTTACTTGAGTTATGAGCTTAATCGGAGTAAGGACAGATCTTACTGGTCTTTTGTCAGCCCACTGCATTCAATTTTCAAATAGGGCTGTTAATAAGCCAACGGGAAAAAACTGCATATTTGGGAGGTGGAGAGGGAGGAATCAAAGACATAAAATAGTTATCTGGCCGAACATAAACATGAGTCGTGTTGGCTTTAGTTACTGTATTCCAGCTGTACAGGATCATTTCTAGAATGAATTGAATACCGTCTTAAAGTACATATTCTAATTTATGTTTCAAACCCTTAAGCCGTAGATAAGCAAGCTAAAAATGTGCTGCAGCATATTTTTTTAAAAGCTCTAAAGGGAACATTAGCATGTTAAAACATTTAATATATAAAAATGTGTGGTCGTTATTTTAAAGACACATATTTTACACTGGGGCACACACACACATCTACTCTAAAGAAATCACCCTCAACTAAATTTGTTGTGTTAATCTAAATTGTGTCAATGAAGGCCTCTTTGTGGTCAACTCTCGTAACGCCTCAAGCATGTTCCTGGTTAGAGGTGGCATTCTTCATTACTGTCACCTACACTTTTCCAACTAGAAAGGAGGAGATTTAAGTGAAAGTGACGAAATGTGTTGTGACATCCTATCTTCAGCACATCACTCAGGGTGTAGACCAGAGACACAGGCTCAACTGCAACCTCACACACATGTATGCAAGTTACACACATTGGAAAAACATGTTGGAGTCATTACGTTTAAAACAGACTGGGGGAAAAAAACAAAGTTGTGAAAGACCACTAGTTAAAGTAATTGTTCCTTGCCTGTTTGTGACAGATCAACTGCACATAAACAGCATTTCCAGTTTACACCTAAAAGCAGACATGGGACTCAATGTTCCCTGGTGTTGAATAAACTCTGCCAAGTCTCACATAGTGAATAGCCCTGCTGGCACCCAGTGTCTTCTTACTGTGTGGCTAAACAAAGAATACTGAAGACATTGTGGTTAGGTCAAGGTCAGAGTTAGGAAAACATTCCTTGCCAATTCATCAAAAAAAGACATTATATTTGCTGAAAATACACTTTCTGCACTTTTGTGTATTAGATATTACCTGACAATTACCTGACAATTGTTCACCTTTGCTATATCTTAACTATAGTCAATTAAAATAATATTAGTACCAACTAAACAAAGAAAAGCTTTTAAGTAAGTAAGTAAGTAAGTAAGTAAGTAAGTAAGTAAGTAAGTAAAAGCAAGTTTAAGTTCTGTTTATATATTAATGCTATGTTAGAACATCAAGACCAAGCGAACTATTACCTTTGGAGTGTGAGATTCTGAAATGCCATTTTGGTTATTAATGTTTGAACATCCATTATGGCTACTGGCAATTATCTTCCCAATAACAGTACCAATATTGCACAGTAAGTTTATATAAAGAATCACTAATACAAAACAAGTATTATGCGTCTTTTATTTTTCTAAAAAGACAAACGCTCCGTGTTCAGCTCTATGATGTGGCCATCTTAGCTGTCTTGTCTTTATTGGTAAGGGACTGAGAGTTGCAGAGCCTGCCCGTTACATAAAAATGATGATGTTTGTATGTGTGCAGTGAAAGTAGAGACAGCTGAGTACCATTGCTGCACAGGCTTTACCGTTAAGACCTGGATGATAAATTGCTCTTCTTTTTTATTATACTAGAGCTGAGCCCAGCAACCTGCAAGTACAGTGTGGCTTCAGATTAATTTGTCTTTGATGTTGAGCAACCCGTCATGGCTGGCTGCCAGTGATGAGAATGGTAATGCTGCTATGTTGTGATGCTCCTTCAGGTACAAATGACTTTCAATACATGTGGTTTTTCAGTGCTTGATAAAGGTATTAAATGGTCTTTTTCTTTGCTTTTTTTATAGAATCCAAAGCACACGAGTGCATTTTTTATCCCCCTTAACTATCATTTTGATTCTTTAAGTAAAGTTAAAATGCTCCAATATTCAATAGGTTTAAACAAATATAAGTGGAAGAAAACCTTTAGAGTACATTATATTGAGTAAATATAAGCTAGTGCCAGAAGACGAGCCATTGAATATTTGTCATGGGGGAGCAAAATAATGAAAAATAGACAACCTTGGGATGTGAAAATGCTGCTCATAGAAGAGCTGCATAAACAAATCATAAACTTAGGATGACTATGGATAGGATGTATGCATATTATTGTTTACATAAATTAAAATGTTGTAGCTGTATAAAAAGATCACATTCCTACATGTGATGTTAGTTTTCAAATATTTAAAATCACATGATTGATGTTATCATGGCACTAGATGAAAAAGTGTGCCTGGGTGTGTGTTTGGGTGTCACTGTCAGGCTGCCGGGAAGCCCTCTCTGAGGTGTCCCACTGAGCCCTCTGGAGCTCTGAGGCATGACCAGGTGTCACTGGGCCGCCAGGATGTCTGCACGCTCAGGAGAATTTTAATAAGCCAGACCACACATAAACATTAGATAGAATGCCCAAAATCATTCATTTATGCTGTAGGTTATAGAGATATTGAGAAAACTAGAGGTAAATCTATAAGCAAGCACATACACAGAATGCAGTAATATTACATATTTTTTCAGCCTTGATTGATGGGATGATAACATTTCACAGCCAGTAAAACATTTATTCACAGGCATCTGCAAAACTTGTGAGCATATGTGGAGGCCCAAAGATAGATGTGGGCATGACAACACAAACATAATAACACATAGTCACACATCAAGTACACAAGCTTACACCCCCACAAATAAGCTGTGTATAGGAGCAACAAGAGAATGGAAGAAATGAGACATGGTGTTGCAAACTTAAATGATTAATAAGGCATCACCGCCTATAGATTCGTAATTACAGGATATATTTCTATCTTTACTGTATGTGGCAGTAAAGTGCCAGTGGTACACTAAAGTGTCTTAACTCTGCGCTTGAACATGAGCCAGAATAACTTCACAACTGCTAAAGGCTGTAGCACAGATACACTTAAACTGTATTTGCTTCTTCTGAACACTATTTTGAGGAGATTCTTAAGAGTGTAGCCTGGATTTTAAGAGCTTATGTCATAAATAATGAAGCCGTCAGTGGTTGGGGACAACGTCATGTCCTAATGAGACAGACATGATAGTGTGTATAATCCAGAAACCACGTGCATGTACAGTACAGGCTCAGCTGGTGCTGTGTACTACATGTGTTGTGGATCTCAGTGTAAATCCTCTGTTCGTAGTTTGGAATCAATCCACATGTAGTGGCTGCTGGGATTAATGTCCCTGGATTATTTCCCCTTAGATCCTTGTATAAGGGTCTTATATGTAGACCATGCTGTGGTGCACATGTATCAACGCATCTTACTCTTTTTTTGGATAAACGTTAATGTAGGGCACTGTACAAATGCCCCTTGTGAAAAGCCTTTTTCCTCTTTCTTGACTTTAGGGATTTATAGAAATCCCAAAATGTTGCTCACTAACCTGGTTGCTCTGAAGCAAGTTAGGTAATGATTCAAAAGCCCTTTTAAGATCTCAACAGAGAAGCCAAGAGGAAGAACTAAGTTGAAAAATGAGACAATAGAAGCTGCATTAATATTTTGCACTAAACCTGTCTTTGCCTTTTTCATTATTTTCTGAAAATAAACACACACCTGACCCACACTTCCTAGTGGATATATCTGGGCCAATCTTATAATCTATATTTGTAAGACTATAACAAATACTGAGCTACAACTGAGACAGTTCATGGAACTTTGCTGCAAGAGGGCAATATTTACATATTTACATTTTTGTTTCCTCTTCTAAATTTTTCTCTTCTTGTTTTTTTTTGTTTTTTTTGTATAAGAGTATAGGTTGAATGCTTTATATAAAACAAACATCTTCTCGTTTGATAACATAACATAACATGTTATGTTATGTTTAATGCTATTAAATGTACACAGAATTGTACCTCCCAGTCTCTTTCATATATTTGTTTCTGAAAAATACATTTACAGCACAGCACTGATTTTTCACAGTCCCAGACTCTAACCTGTTTCAGGGCTTAGGGAAATCCTTTCTTTTGAATGGACCTAAAGCTATAAATCCTTCTCACAGCAGCCTGCCTCTTCAAGTCAAGACAGCTTGATAGCACGTGTCTTTTTGTTGAGGTATTATTGATACTTCACAGAGCATAGTCATTCTCTTTAGAGTGATTCATTGCAGCAATTCATTATTCGCTAACACACATACACTGTTGTACACTTCTGATTACTTCGAAAACTACTCTAGCTCACTCTCTCATGACTGCCATCCTGTACAGCTAAGAACTTAAGGCCCACTTTCAGCTTGAACAGATTTAGAGCTTTCATAATTCAAGAGTAGGCAACAAGAAGAAGCTTTATCATTAAGAACTAGGACAGAATTCCCCCAAAGTCATGTTGAAAGTCAGCTACTGGGCCAAGGGTCAAACATTGATTTTAAGAGTAATGCAACACTGGGCTGGCCTGCAGGGGGATGGGTAAGGTCAATAATGGTGTTTATGTCTGTTTAAATAAATCAATTACCTAAGTGGCACAGCATAATAGACTAATTGTAATTTAATGAGTAATAACTATGTAGTTGCTACAGTTTTGCCATGTTATTTACTGTATTTATTTATTTATTTTGACCTTTTTAACTATTATTTACTTGAAAGAGAGAGAGGAATAGAGCACATGAACCCAAGCCAAAATTAAACCCATGTTACCTGCATGTGGTATGCATTCTACCAGGTGAGGGGAACCACAGAGGTGCTAGCCTGGTATACAAGACCGTTTTCCTGTTTTCAAAAGAAAGACAGTCTGGTCCCTTTCTCACACCAAATCCATTCATCTGCAATTTTGTGGATGTTGATGTTTTTTATAATATCTTTGCTTGCTGACATTAAGACCACTAGATGGCGCTAAAACACCCACATAGTGCTGCTTTTTTTAGACTTACACACACACATTCATTCACCAGTGTAGCAGCTGGAGCACCACTGGAGGCAAGGTTGGTTATATGTTTAGCCCAAGGACTTAACAACAGTATGAAATGGGAAGAGCAGGGATTGCCCCTTCAAAATTCCAATTATAGGAAGACTGCTCTACCACTGAGCCACTGATTATAATAAATTAATAAAAATAATCAGTTTTATCTTTCATCTACACAGAACCGCAAAATACAAATATCTGACATTTAATAAATGGCCTTTTAAAGTATAAATCAATCTTACACTCTGTCCACACTTTCCATCCACATTCCCCATTAGAAGTAAATTATAGTTACCTGTTCAACTACAGTTCTATGAGTGTTTGTGCCTAGCCCACCTATGGGCTTCACTATTGGCCACTCCTCTGGCACATACCAGCACCTCTGAGATAGATCAAAGCATTCACCGCGTCAATCGTGCCCATGGCCTGGCACAGCCTCAGGGACTATATTAACCCTTCAGCCTAACATGCTATCTTCTAAAACCAGTTCAGCAGAGAGAGGAAGTCCAGCTGAGTTTGGGAGTAGCACACATTGATAGAACTGTACTTATCAGGTAACTATAATTTCTACTTCGTGTGTACTTCGCCCACCTACGGGCTTCCCTATTGGTTACCCACCAAGGTGAAGGTTGAAGGGCTAAATGTACTCCCAGCTGGACAGGCTCACCAATGACTGGCGTGGGACAAACAGGAGATATGAGGGTCCACTTGTACCAAGACTAGCCATCCATGCTTCCCGGCAATGGCGTCTAAGAACACCTCTTCTAAGAGAGGTCTTCTAAATTCCATTGCTAATAGGCCCAACCCAAGCCATACCCCGGACTTTCTCTCCAAAGAGCATCGTGGCACTATGTCAAGCCAAATAATCCCAGTACTACTGCATGCAGAGTGGCTACCTCTCCCAAGAGTGTCCGTAACACCCACCAGGCCCATGACCGCTTCTCCCAAGAGCATATGGCCAACATGGCTGCACAGACAAGATCTGACAAAAATGAGAGCCACCGTCCCACGGTAGCCCTCAAGAGTGCCACATGCTGCGGCAATAACACCGACATGCAACAGACGCCAACCTAGGTGACGAGACTCTGGTTCCCACCCAACATCGAATGGGTGACAAAACCAGTGGAAAAATACAAGAGATAAGAGATAAGCCTGTGTCCTCCACAGAAACACCCCTACACAGACCCCCCAGGTCAAATGTGCTCTGACCTCAAGCCTCGTAGGCTGCCTCAATGCCTCCCCTGCTTCCCAAAACATACAAACAGTCGGTCTGAAGCACAAAATCTCGCCGTGTGTTCCACATAGCACCACAGGGCCCTGACTGGGCACAGCAGTCGTGGGAGGGCAGAGAGCCCTAATCCTAATCACCCTCAACCATCTTCACTGAAGGACATGCACGAAGGGTGGAACAACAAAGTAGACATCCAGTAAGGGAAGCATCTGTGAACAGGCGCACTCCCTGTAGGAGACAACCCTGGGTGAGCCAAATCTCAAAGTCCAACCGCACCACTGAGGACAGCGAGACCTGCATCTGCCTGTCCCACATAGGATGCAGTTGGAGGCAAACAAACCAACGCTGGAGCCTGTGATGGAGCCCCAAGCGCTCCACTGAGATGGCAAATGCCATTATGCTCTGCAGAGACCGGACCAGTAGAGATCAGACCAATAGAGATCGGACCAGTAGAGACCGGGCAAGGTGAGACCGGGCCAGGTGAGACAGAGCCGACGGGGTTACCACTAGCCTCCGGACCAGCATCATGAGCGCTCCCTTCCTCTCCACGGGGAGTCGGTTATACTGAAAACACCCGTCCCCAATGGCAAACCTGAGGAACCTCCTGTGTCACAGCAGTATGGAGATGTAAAATTAAGCATCCGTAAGCTAAATTAATGTCATCCAATCCCCCCGATGGATTCTCTTTAGGAGGTTTCATTCATTATGCATAACCTCCTGGTGGCCACATAGCTGTTGAGGACGCTCAGGTCCAGGATTGTTCCTCTCGGGAACCAGGAAATAGAGAGAGTAGAAGCCCCTCACCACCTCCCTCGGGTCCAGTTCCGAAATTGCACCGCGGTGCAGGAATGAGGACACCTCACCTTGGAGAGCGGAAAACCCCACATTGAATCAGTTCAAATCCATCTTCAGTCTTGAGTCTTTTTGCTCTTTTAGTAGAAGTGGATGTCTATCTCAGAGAAGCTGAGAGAGAAGGAGGGAGAGCATGGGCTGGGCTGGAGGGCTTATATAGCCCCTGAGGCATGGGCATGATTGGCGCAGTGAATGCCTTGATCTGTCTCAGAGGTGGTAACCAATCGGCCTGTAGGTGGGCGGAGCACACACAAAGTAGAACAGATAATACTGAAAGACCTATTATCACTGTATTGTAGTATGTGTGGCGCTCTTGTGGGAATGGTATTGTAAATTATTTTAAAAATATCTCCCATTTAATCACTATTGGTTTGAGAAATCAACTGATGAGTGATAAAACATTGTAAAAGTTGTTTTGGAAGCAAAACCCAATATAACCTTTAGCAACGTTTGTGCTTAGCATGGGGGTTATAAAGCTTTACATCTAACTGCATGTAGGCCAACACAAGTATTTTTACACATGCTTTTCTATTTGTTTGTCTTTAATCCAAACATAACTGGAGCTTTCAGGCCAAAAAAGGATATTTTAAAAAATTCCCTCAAAAAGAAGATTTTTTTAAAACACCAGATGCAGTAGAGACGTGTGAATGGACAAAACAGAGCTTTATTTACCCAGGCTGACATTACGGCTGTTGTATTGAGCAGGTATATGTATCAGTGTTAACAATGGCAATAAACTCAGCAGCTGTGAACCGGGTTTATACTTTTGTCACTGCAATGTCACTGCAAAACAAATTACAGGTGAACTACAGGAGAGCGTTATTACATCACTTGAATCAAATATCATGAAGCTGCAGACTTGGAGCCTGCAGTGTACTGTATTACCTAACAGCCATGATACAAAGTCATGCTTGTCACAAAGATTCACATTTAAGATGGACATTTAAACTGTATGAGCTGTATCTAAGGAAGGGGACTATATCAATATTAGGCCAAAAAGTAGTAGACTTCTCATCACTTTTGTCCAGAGAGAGGCCATCAGGGGAGGAAGAGACACGAGTAGTGGATGAAAATGGGATGAGACAATGACTCTGTCTCAGCGGATCAATACACTTTCACAGAATCAATCATCATTGTCCCCATCAGGCACTAGATGAGCAACCTAAACCTAAAGCCTATGATTTGCAGTGCACAGAAAGCCAGCCTGTGACCCAAAGATGTCTTTTTCTGGGCCATACGCTGTCTACTTGAGCATTTGACACTACAAAACCTAACACAGAAATTACTTTTAATACTCTTTTAACTTTTAAGATTTTAATATATCTCATCCTTACCACAATAAAGAAAACAAAACATTATTGCAACACTCTCCAGAGCAAAATACTCTCCAGAGAATATAATTCAGTCAAAGTCTGTTTTTTTCTGATACATGAACAGTCCTAGTGGAATACTCACAATAAGAAATGTTCTGAAAGCAATTTAATCACACACAATAGAATTTCTACTCTACAAAAAGACAAGCTTTCATTACTTCCTCTAAAACATATATTACAAACATTTATGTAACTCTCTTATTTATATTTGGTTGAGCTATTTCTAATCAGCTGGTACACAAAGAGACAGAAAAACATTCACCATTATAATAGTTTATTAATCTTGCAAGAACGCACAAAAAAACAATGTACAATGTGATTATATTTATAGCAGTATAACAGCACATTGTAAAGGAGCATGTTTTTATTTTTACACATCGAGCACATCTCCTCACATCAGTCACTCCCTGGAATAGGCTTCCCTTTGCCCTCAAACATTGAAACCCATACAAACAAATATTCACAATAAGAGCCCGAAGTGCGGCTTTCCCATTGCCCCTGCTCACAGAGTAACATGTCAGCTCCGATTATCAGCAGCATTCCCTGTTTGCTCCAGGAGCTTCTATTTTCGACCTGTTTTTCTCTTTGTGCGAAAGCACACATGACACTGCTTACAATTGGAACTTTACTAACAGGAATGTATTTGTACAGATCCGATCTAAAGTGCGGTATGCCCCTATGCTTGAACTGGACAAGTCTGTTGGAGGTGCAAGATTTTGGCTATTTAAAGCGAAAATAGCTGAGTTTCTTTTCATTTTTTTCATCATCAAAGAAGAGTATACAGTGTGTAAATTGTATATTGCAGTTGCAGCTTCCTTTCTGCAACTTTAAAGCATGTGTTATCCTTCTGAATATTTGGCAGCTGTAACAAGTAGCAGCATAGCCGTACTAGACAAACAGACAAGCATGAAGTCACAAGAGGCAGTGACACCGAGGGGGAGATCTTAAGTGTGGCAGGAACAGTACCTAAATGTGACAAATGCACTTCATTCCTCCTCACTGTTCTTTGTTGCTGATAGTGCTGTGGGACACAAGTACATGTGACAGCAGAGAAACACATTCGGAGCGAGACACACAGCCCCGAGACGGGCCTAACCCCAAAGGGAGAAGTTAAAGATTAAGACATCCTACAAGACAAAGGTCCAAGCTGAGTGCTGTGTGATTCATGGGGACTTTTACTGCTTCGGAAAGGTATCGCCTCCCATCAATAGCTCTGAATCGGTTCTGCGTGCAACGTACAGTCAAAGGTAATACCTTGCCCTGCTCATACAATGCACAGAAAGAGAAGATTAAATGGAAAAAAGAGAGGTCCCAATGCAATATAACTTCAAAAAAATTGAAAAGCACTCAAAGAGCATTCTTTTTTGTTTTGGTCTTCAAAAGAAAGGTCATAGTGTGACTTAGCAATACTGGAGAAGCATCAAGGATTACAGACTGACTGTAGTGCAGGTGCATTCAAAGTCAAGGGGATTTCAACCTTCATAATAAACTTTGCCTTAAGGGAAAATCCAATAGAAGAATTCAAATTACTTCCACAGACTAAAGAACACTGAGGCAGAGAACAAGGTATCAACTTTTAGTTTAAGATGTTTCACAACTGTATCCAAGACCCGTGATATTCTATATCTGTTTTATCTGTTTATTTTTTTATTCTTTACTATGAGATATATTTAGGGGCTTTAGTAAATAAACATCTCCTACATTAAATGATCTCCATAGTTGAAATAGATACAACACTGTATTTAATAACTCCAGATCTCAAAACAGGAAGTGGAACACATTATGATGCAGTGACACCCATGATAACACGAGTCAAAAAAAACTGTAATTACAATTGTCTTAGAGAGATACACACCAAATATTTAGGATGTTTTGAATAAAAAAAAGCTGCAAATTTCTATTTCTGCCAATAATGGGGACACAGTGGCTCAGTGGTGGAGCAGTAATCCTTCACCCGGAAGGTCGGCGGTTCGATTCCTGCTCTCCCCACAGTTCATATTGTCGCTGTATCCTTGAGCAAGACACTTAACCCCTCTTGCCTCCAGTGGTGTTTCAGCTGTAACACTGGTGAATGGAATCTTAATGTAACCTTTCAATGAAAGCGTCATCTAAAAATGTAACATTGGTGAATGTAAGTCGCTTTGGATAAAAGCGTCTGCTAAATGACTAAATATAATCAGTAACTTTAAGAGAAGCAGAACCTTTATGTAAGACTGGACCAATGGGTCACAGGCAACAATCAATATTTTAAAAAAATTCGGTGATAGTTAAACCAAAGTTGAGTGGTTTTGACCACTAAAATGGACTTGGGCTTTGAAAACAGTGCTATGCAAAGAATAAAGTACAAGCCTTAGTTAATTGTTTTCCAAAATGGAATTCATCTGTTTTTGCAAATGAACTCTTCGAATGCTTCATCACTGATGAAATGCACAACACTGTTTTGCCATTTAATTATTAAACATTTAAGACATTTAAAGATTTCCTTTTACAATTGTATCTTCCCAGAACATTCTCAGAATCAGGTTAACAGATTAATTATGAACATTTGTATTAAAGCATCATCATCTGGATATTTCATTCTATTGAGCAACATCCCATGCATTGAACCATACAAAGTCATGCAGTGACCATATTAAAATAAGCATATTAACACACTTTTCATTTACATTTGACCAGCAGGAAGTTTTTTTTTGCTGTTATGCCCAAATGGCTCCGAAGATTATTGTGTGTTGTAGATTATTAGTTTGTTATTAAGTGACATATAACAAAGCATATTCAAAAGAAGATGCTTTGGCCTAGAACAACTGGTACCTTATTATAAAACTACAGGCTCTTGCCCTACATTTGGAATTTACCTCCCTTAATCCTTAAAATGAATCTTCTTTTCTCAAAAGCTCCTGTGGTTTTATCTTAACATTAAAACCATCTCACAGAAGTTGCAGTATGATGCTGTCAGGATGGGGATAAACACAGGTGAATATCTCTATAGCTCTTCAAAGTTTGACTTCAGGAGATAAAAGAGAAGTTCCCACACCCAATATGCTTATGCACCTGTGCCAAAATCCACTAATAACCCATCTAAAAGCCTTTCCAATTGCATTTGCATGAAATTAAAATGCCAGGTGTGTGTCAATACTCTGTTGTGATTACATTAGGTTATATTATGATGAACTGGATTAGATTAGATAACATCAGATTGTGATATAATCATGTTTGTGACCCTAATGAGATGTGAGGATGTTGTATCAATCCTACAAAGATCAGGATATGTGCAGCAAACTATCCTATGTAAAGCAAAGAGAGTATGGCCAGCATTCACAGACATGGTTGATGTGTCAATGCGAGTAATGTCTGTTGTGGTTAGAGGTGGATGGCATGTACAGATGGCATTCATGCTGTGTGTATCAACAAAATGATTAATAAATACCGCTGCACAAAAAGACTCAAACCGATGGATAAGTACAGAAACAAAGCATGTGTGAAAAATAGTCTTGTGTGACAAAACTAGTGCAGCACAAAGAGACTTTTCCAGGGCAACCTATGATATATGTAGGATCTGATACAGACACACACATATTCACAGGTAAAAGAATTTAAATAGTTTTGCAAAGAACTACAAACCATTGACTTATTTGGACCAAAATCTCTGTTCAGAGCCCCTCTCTTTTGTCTCTGTTGACTCTGATGTTGTGGCTGAAAGAATCCCAACAGCCATAAACCCTTGCCTGTATTGTGTCTTTTTGTCTGTGTGTAAATGTTTGCTGTCCTACGCGGCTTTTAATTGCCCCTAGAGGACAAATAAAGTAATATGAATTTAATTGATTGTAAAGTGACAATGACAGTTTAAACTGATGCATCTCATTTCAATGTACTATAAACCAGCTGTACTAGCACTTTGGTGTATTTGTGGGGGGAGCAGGGACCTCAATCATGTCACAAACAGGAGACTATAGCTTGTTTCGATGTGCTCTCTATGTACTTGGGTGGGTTTCCTACAACATTAAAAAAACTGGGTGCCCCCTGGTGGTTGCTGGATAATAGGTTCTAGGTAAATATACATTGTAGCTTAATGGCCACACAGTAAAGTACCCAGGGAGGGATAGACTTTTCCCCAAAAAAGTTTATAGTGCTGTCGTACAAATACGTACAGAGAAAGAGACTTCTGTATATTATTCTTAATTTAGACTTGGTGCATGTTGTTACTGTCTTTACTCACTTTATATTGTGAATAGTGTCACACCTTATTAAACTACTGTTGTCAGTTTAAATTGTAAAAGTCACTGTTCACAAAAACCTCTAAATATTAAAAAAGTATATCGACTGTGTCTCAGAATCTCAGGATTAAAATGAACATGGGGATATCTGTTTTATAAATTTTGGGAGTAATGCGGCACAAGTAAAAGGCTGAGTGCATGTCTGCATTGAAATAGGTAACTATGTTTGTGCTCCAGCTTTATTTGCAGAGAATTTTAAGCACATATAATACAAAGACACACTGCCACTTGTTTAAGGGTGTCTTTCATTTTGCAATGTTTATTGTTAAGGATAACTTCTGCAAGCACTTTCATTTTAGAAGTGTAATTAAAATGGCACTTAGACGCCTTCCCTTACTGCACATATTCAAATTTTTATTATGCATTTGTATTTGTTTTAGCAAACCATAAAAAAATACGATCGTTGGATCCATCGACCAAGACTTTGTAGGAGTTTTTGTACAATATAATTTCTTGGCCACTGCACTTAATTTCACTGCTCCGTGCTAATAATGAGCAGTGGTAATTGTATGAACCGGTAATTGCTTTATTATGACATTTAAATTCATTCTTCGTAGTGCAATTACCTTTTTTTTATATGTAATATTAGATTACTACCTTTCAATGGAGGTACAACAGGAGCCAGCTTATAGACTTAATTAGCCATAATGTTTCTATGATTACCTCATTTTAGCAAAATTGTGCAATTGCTAAATATATATATATATATATAATTATATTTATATATAATAAAGTAAGTGCTATTACTAAATAAAATGCAGACAAAAACAAACAGGATGGGGGCAGAAAACATCTAATAGAATCATTATCTACAAAGATTCTGTGTACACCATTTTATTTTAATCCGGTTCTCTTGTATTAATGGGTGCATTGAAATAAAAGATGAAACCTTTATTCCTAAACATGCATTATCATCAATTTCAATTATTGTAATATCTGTTTATCGAAACCAGTGAAGCGTAGAGTGCACTTACAGGCTTTCACAGAATTGCACTGTGGAGTCTGCAGCTTCTTCCTGAGCTCGATAAATGAACAAAAGAAAAGCAGGAGGAGGAGACCTACAGCACCTTGGCCTGAAGAATGCCCAGGGCAACTATGGCTGAGCGATGTGGAAAGAACAGTAGTGCCCTCTGGTGGACACATGTGTTTACATCCTCACGTCAGGGGTCTGCAGTGTCCTCTTCCCCTCAGCTCTGACCAACCAAGGAGCACAGCCTTATTGCCTAAGGTAGTGTCATACCTGATGTAACTGCTATTTTATACAGCTGCCCGTATAAATAACTGGACCTGTAATAAATTATAGGAATGTCATATGTGATTACCAAAATGTATTTTCTGGTACACTGAGAGGTGTATAGACTGTATAAAGAAACTATTAACTGATGTGTGCATTCTTAGGTTTGACCACTATATCCCTCTGAATCTGCGTTACATCCATTATAACGATAACGTTACTACCATGGTTATAAGCTCTCCTTTTCAATAAAACATCTCTCTGCCAGGTATACCACTCATCGATCCGACTTGTTTGCCCTTTTTTTTATGCCTTACTATACACGCCACTTTGGAGTTTAATGCTTTTCATTTGCTACAAACCACCCACAAGAGATGTACTTTTGGAGTTTTTGTGATTTAGTCTCATACACAACAAATACTGACATAAGAGTATTACAACATAGTCAAGAATAATCACTTCTGGCTGGATAAGGTGATATCAAGTACAATGAATATAAAACAAACGTGACCTTACAGTTAATTTATACAATGTTTCTGCTTAATTTGTAATTTATTATTAGTAAAATGAGTGATACTGTTTTTTTTTAATCAGCTCAATCATATAACTTGTGCTTTTCAACAGCCTCTTATATTTCTTATTAACACTGCAGGGTGTCTATTTGCTTTAGGCTACAACATTAGTATTTTCTACCCCAGACTGAATATCAATATCCTGAGCAGCTTAACCTGCACTTTGATCTCCCTGGCAGGAAGTCACTTTCCTTGAGGGCATCACCACACAGAGCAACACATCACTTTTCAGTTAAAACTAAAATGAGTCATGGGCCTAGAGTGAATTCAGCTGACAAAGAGCAACTAGGAACTCAAATATTTGACACATTGTGTTGCAATATTTTAGTGAGAATTTTTTTTTTTTTTAGCCAAGTTGTCAATTTTGTGACTTTTGGAGCTCCCGGGTGAATACTTACATTTGTCTTTATTAAATGTCCCCTGGGTCTTCCAGCATCTGCCACTTGAAATACAAAGCCAAAAAGCAACTATATTTTTTATTTCAGTGACAGAAATGCATGCCCCCAGCTTTTATTCTAACCACATTTCCAAAGAAAGAGCAAGTACACACTGCATATTAGCATATTTGTTTGAACATTAGTGTTACAGTATTTACTTTAAAAAACTGAGCGCTGCTGAGTAAACCTTTTTTTATAATGCACAAGCAGCTGAGTGTCAAATGTTGATGCTTTACAAAATAAAATTCAAATGAATCAAATTGAGGTGCAAGGATGAATCAGTTCTGTGCAGAGTTTAAACACTAAACTATACAGTGTGTGCTGCAGGCGTACACATGGATTTACATTCTAATGCTGCATGCTGACATTTGCTCAAGAAATTAATCATGCATGCAGAGTGCCGTGCATATTCACAAAGTCACCAGGAAGCCATTCCCTGGGTGTCCTCACCATACAGCCAGATGCAGAGGCTCATGCATACGCTCACATACACACTAAAGCATAAAATGTCTAACAGATGGTGCCATGCCAAGCACCCATAAAAATACATTGTGATCCTGTTTTTAGCATACAACGTGGATCTGCACATTTATTATTTTGAAAAACTTAAATTAAATGATTTATGTGTATAACTTACTACACCTTACTGTCTTTGTGAGGGATAAGCTGCAAGAAATGCCCTCCTCTTGTTGCCCCTAGAGGACAATGTTTAATTAAAGCTCATAGTTGTTACCTGAACTTGGAGCTCCCAACCTAAACCTTTACATTTTAGACAGGTGTAAAGAAAGAAAGTTATTTAATTCTGTTGTTTATTTTAATTAATTTGCAAAATGCAAGGTGAGCAATCAGAATAAGAAGAAAAAAAAGAAGGAAATCTAAATCAAACGATATTGTTGGTGAATTATCCGTAAATAATGTCCTTAACCTAATTTAAGATCTGTATGCTAATCTGTGACAATCTCTGTTAGAACTGTGTGTTCTGCTCAGAGTGCCTGAGGAAGCCTCTTTCATGCCAAAGCTGTGATTACAGAATCCATATCTCTGCAGCTCTGTCCCTGTTTAGCAGAAACAAGGGCAAGGTTAAACAACATTGCCTAATCAATGACGCAATACGTAGCTACATATGCTGCAATGTTCCAGAGGCATTTAATGTCAGTATTTGTATTGAATGTTCTCTGTCTCCAGGCCAGTTTGTTGTTGAATAAATCTCTCCTGCTCTAAGTCATACAGTTGTGTCTTTTAGTCTATCTTTGTCTCAAGTCCGGTTGGCTCCATAGCTCCATAAGGCGGTCAGATGTTTCCCCACGGCCTTTAAAACAGCCTTCAGTCTTAAAAGTTTTTTAAGGAAGTTGACGAAAATCGAAAGGTAGAACTAACCACAGATCACAGGCTCCTCAAATCTTAATATAATTCCAGACACACTTGATTATGTTGGGATCAGTGCTCTGTGGGAACCATACCATCAGACTCCTTGCTATTCTTTATGCTAAAGATAATTCCTAAAGACATAATAGGATCAAGTTAAATCAAAATGGAATTAGGTAAATTTACAGAAATAGATCATTGTATAATTTATAGCATTTTTACACACTCTACACATGCACAAATCCTTTGCACAGTGGTGTAGTGTACTTATGAGATACATGTTATTAGACCCAAGCCATGCAAATAAAGTTTGTTGTACATCAATGAAATTTGGAACTTACAATACTCGTGTGTTCTTGACCAAGAAACTCAATTGGACCAATGAGATAAGTAAAACCGTGTTACCATGGCAACACTCCAAAATATGGAGCGTGACACAAGGCCTATGGGGCGCCACAGAGTACTTTGTTGTAAATGAGATAAATTTGCTGAAACACATTCACATTTGGTGATAAATCCAACTGTCTCTAGGGATCATTAGCTGCGTGTCACACAAAAGAATCAGATAATGGAACCGTGGAAAGAAATCTTAATCTTAATTATCTTAATTAAAAATCTTAGTTTTGATAAATACATAGTCACTTTCAAATGTGTGACTCAAAACTAAAAAAAGTCTTTTTTTTTATAAATATAAAATAAAAATATATATTTATATAAATATAAAATATAAAAAATACATTTTTTAAATATATTTCTTTCTTTAACTTGGAGTAATGCTGTTATTTAGTCGTACTCACTGATTCATATTGAAATATTTTTTTATTTTCATTGCATGATATATAACAGAAAATAATAGTCTTAATGTCAACTAAAGAGACCATTTCCACAATTTATTAAAGCTGCAACTTAGTGACATAGTACCCCCCACACACACACGCGCGTCCACACATACACACACACGCGCGCACACACACACACACACACACACACACACACACACACACACACACACACACACACACACACACACACACACACAATTAGTCCCCATCCTTCCATCACAGCTGAAATGACACTGTTTGTCCACTAGGTGTAGCTGTAGGTCCATAATTGAGTCACAATTGCACGAGCGCTGAAACAGAGAGCCACAGTTAACACCAATGGACACCATTTCATCATTACAGTGTTATGCTGCAGAAATGTTTCACTCAATATAATCATGCTTTTCAAAGCGCTTAAAGGATTCTTCCTCACTGCTCCACTTGCGTTAGTTTTCAGCCTTTACACACCTATGAGTCTGGATCAATGTGTGCCACAGGAGCAGTTATCAGCTCTGCCACAAAAGATGGGGGATAAGTGCCTTGAGACATGTAGTGCAGCCAACACTTTTGAAGGGACACTGTTTGACACGTTCCACTGCAATGACAGGTACAGCCCCAAAGAGGTTTATTTTGATGATACTGTGCAGAGAGGTGGATATATAAACTATTTTTGAGGAATAATCTGTTAGAATATGATACAGTTCAAAAAGCTCACATATAAAATGCTGTTCTTTCTGGTGAGAAGAAAATGCATTGATTCTGTCTGTTATCTTGGACATAAGTTATTTCAGCAACGGGCCATTAGCAATGCTTTATTTTATTTTTTCATTTTGCAAATAAGAAACAGCCCAACTTAATTTGAGATCTGTAACCACTGTTTACATTAGCAAAAGTTCTATAAAAATGCAAAAGGTAGCCTAACTATAACTCTCGTTGGTGCGTTTTGGAGCTGAGGTTTAACTTCACGTTTCTCTTTCCAAAAGTAGAGATATTATCTTTTTCTCTCTTTCTCTTGTGTGAGTGTTGACAACATTATTGAAATAACTATTTTTACAACTCTATTGTTTTATGATTTTACCGATGCCTACCCATTGACATAAGGCTTCAAATGACTAAATAACAACAAAGCTTGAAAGGACATATTTTTCTGACAAATTGTCTTATGAGCATTTTTTTTTCATTGCACTTATTCACTGTAGAAAAATGTAATAATAAAAAATTAAAATATATATATTTTTTTAAATCAATTTCTAAAATGTCTTGTTGTATGTTTGATAAAAATACAACTGAAGTCCAAAGGTGAAGAGCTGTAAATGACTTGTGCACACACAAAAATGGAGATGAGGGTGTGGGACTAGGAAAGATGAAACCCTGTGTTTACCCAATCCGACAGCCATATAGTCATTAAGACGGCTCCTAATTGCTGAGTAATTTTCTGATTGTGCGCAGCGGCTACCTGCAATCTGTGTTAGAAGCAAATACTTTAATCAGGTTTATATCAAACAGTAGCCTGTAAAAACATGACATTTACAACAGAGCGCCATAAAGCTGTGTAAGCCAATCAATAAGCACATGCACACGTGGACGCACACTTAGACACATGCACAGGCAAACAAGCACAATGCATGATTTAACGTCAGCTTCTCTGCATGGAGCCAAGTACACACACAACACGCTCCGAGGCTTCTCTTTGTCTCTGCTTTAATTCCACGAAATGAATAATATCTACAGTTTATTGTACATTATTAGTCCTCAGACCAAAAGCTAATAAATTATAACTTGCTATTGATGAAAATGACATTAATATTAAATTGGGTTTGTTCATTAACAAGTTAGAACATTGGATTTTTTAATATTTGATTCAATCGCAGGATACCAGTACAATAGTTTATATAGACTTACTGTAACTAATCTGAAGATTTGTGGAAATTTAAAATAGCTACAACAGCAAAAACCAAACTTGAAAATGCTACAAAATATAATAACAATAACAATGTTTAATAACAATAATAATAACAATTCGCTACTGTTTAAAATGATAGGATTTTCTCATCCATTAATAAGTAAATATATCATCCAAAATCCAGAAAGGTCTCCTTTATGATACATTTTTTTCAAATATGTACTACATTGTAATGAATATATGTGTAAGTAATTACTTTTCATTTAAAATTGTAAAACCTTTCTTAGCATATACCTATCCACTGAGTTGCATACACATCCTGATTGGGCAAATATTCATTCATGGACCACATACATGTTATTATGTTATTGACTGATGTGGGATTTGTGCGGCCCGTATAATCAATCCAGCATGTGTTTAAGTCTATTTGGCAAACAGCAGTTGCTTTCATGTCATTAACTTTCCCTTGCTCATTATTGGATGAGCAAACACACCATAGTGAGCATATCCTGCAAGAGGCCTGCCATAAAGTCATACACTTAAGCCCCACGCACTGATGACTCGAGCCACAGGTGAAGCCGCATTGTAAAGTTCTACGACTTTAAATCACTGCTTTATGGTGGAACAACAGTGAATGTAGTGCTTCTGGGTGTTATCTTTTCTCTGCCAGCAGTGGATGTTCTACAGCTGAGCCCATGTGCCTATACAAGTTGTATAGTGGGAGAGTTTTATCTTATTGTATTTGACTTGTAAACTATAGATTACTTGTTATCAGAAGGATATATTACACAATGCTGGTGGATGCTACAATTTATGCTCACATTATATTTAAGCCAAAATATATCACTGTTCTCAATAATATATTGGTATGAAGTTATTTATAAAAGTTATTTATATAAATTTTTGTGGTACCCTACGTTCTTTAATAAGACTGACAGACAGCTCAAACAACCTGAGAACTGTTTCACAATTGCTGTGTGTGTGTTTTTTGTGTCGCTTAACTCAATTCATTAAAAAGGACTGGTTATGCCTTTTCTTTGTATGATACATATGGCATTTTTTCTATTTATATATATATAGAAATAGAATAAATGTGATGAATCAACTAATTGTGTATTATAGTCCCTGCTTATACTCATTCATTACATTAGATACTTACACTATGTTTATTGTTATAGTGAGATCATTTACATATTTTTAGTTGGCTGCCACTCTGACTTTGGCTGAGACAAGGGTAACTGTGACCTCAGGCCTCTTCTCTTCAGAGTGTCCTTTTTTTAATTTCAGCACAGGTCTATGGCTAAACCACAATCCTCTGACAGATCATAGATACATCTCCCATTGTAAAATAAATAAATAAATAAATAAATAAATAAATAAATAGACAGATTTAGAAAAAAAAAGCCTTGTGGTGTAAATGCTGCAATTTGCCTCTCAGCTGGTAGAGGCAGCTTTGACAACGGCTAAACAGCTCTGAGGCACAAAAAACAATCAATACAGATTCTCTGCTCCATCCCGAGCCCACCTGCTCTCTGCTCTGAGTCCCACACAGGGAGGCAACCCCCACCTCCAGCAACACACTACCACAAACACACACACATACACAATATGCAAACACGCACACACACACAGCCCTGGTGTGTCACTGTTCCCTACAGATGGAACGCCTCACCTGCTGAAAACTGTCATTGTTTTTCACCTATTGTACAGCGTTAACAGGTTGATTTTCCATATCCGCACATCAGTATTCACTGTTGGTGGTCCCTGTGTTCCCACACAGTCACTGTTATTTGTGCTGTCTGACGCCCACTTCCAGGATTACAGCTCAGCTCGCTGTCAGACAATCAAGCTGACGCCAGACACACACGCTGATTCCTCCCCTCGCACTCGGCCTACCATACTCTTTGACTCCTCTTTTTCATATTGCAATGTTGTTGATGCACCCGTGTTCATACTCAAGGTCCATTTGATGCATGTGTCAGGCGTGAGGTGGAGGTTTAACTGATTACATCAAACTCCAGTGTGGTAAAAGAGCACAAAGGTGTCAATCTGGGCCCTGTGATGGGAGATCAGTGGAACAGTAATGCAATGGTAGTGAGTTATTAAATGAATAAAGAGGCAGAGCTGCCGAAGAGTATTGATTTTTCACAGCTCCCTGAGGCTCGAAGGGCTTTCAAGGCAGGGAAGGACACACACACACATCACAGACATAGACACAGACACACATGTATACACTGACACACATACAGACAGACAGAGAAAGGTTTAAGAGTGAAAGGATAATGGCCTCAGCAGTTGCAGTCTCACTTAAAACACCGTTTGGGCTCTCAAGGTTTCCCACTGGGCGCCGAAGGCCTAATAAAAGGACTCATTCGGAACCGACCGGGTTTTGTTCTCCTTTGCTCACTCCAGCTGTAATGCACTCGCACATTTTTGTACAATGCCCATGTCACAAGCTAACCTACATATCAGTGTTAGGTTAGCTTCCTCTTAGCCACCTGAGGCTTGGAGTATTGAGAAAAAAAAAAAAAACGCCTTAATCATAAAAGGATGGAGTGTAACAGGTTTATCAAAAGCTCTGGTGTGATGAATGGCCTTATCTGATTAAGCCGAGCAATTTACCCTGAAGGTGAGTGAATACCAAGAGAACCACCGTCCGTCAAAGTCTTTTGTTTGATTCTCAGAATGCACATTACTCTCCAATCATCTTCATAAAGCACAAATCAATGAGTTACCTAACAATCGCAATAATAAAAAGCTGTATGCATTAATAGTTCTCTGGTTGTTTTTCTATGAACTACGTTGAAAATACACAATGTCTTTGCGTGTGTCATTGTGATGAATGTCCAGGGCATTTTCACAAAGTGCAAATGTGAGCAAACCCAGATCCATCTTGATTTCAGCAGTCCATCGAAGTCCGTAAGGGGAGGGTCAGTGTCCATCTGTTAGCCTGACGTGACACTGAGTCTGCACAAAAAAATACACACCACTGACCCCATACTTTGACTCCTGTGTGTTTTTACATAGAATCTAAAGGAAACAGAGACATCAACGTGTCACTTTGTACATCTTCTTACACTGTAAGTACTCTTACATATTCTTGTTAAGAAGCAACAATGGCCTCCTCACAATCCATAGACATTAAAAGTGATTCAGTCTTTTGTGATGCCTCCTGAAGGGCCTCTCGAGTGCAGGAGCATGAAAAAGAAACAGGGAGTCAATGGCGTCTTGTCTCTATTAGATGTTGGTGCTTAGTCTTACTGATAAAACCCTTCTTCTCAGTAATGGTGCTAATGTATTTTCTTTCTTCTTTGTCAATCACTGCAGATGTACACAGGTCTTTCAACACATTTATCACAGTGTGTTGGCCAACAAGGTGAAATGTGCATTCACAATTCAATAAAATAACAGTATTAGGTTGAAATTCATACTTGGGCATCTTTTATAAAGTGGTTCACTGTGCTTTTGTTGAGAGGTTAAAAGGTGAATCATTTGTTTTCTGTTGCTCTTATTGAATTCAAGGTTATACAGTAGAAATAACTTTTGGATTTGAAGCTCAACTAGACATAAGCCTAGTTTCCACTTTTTTTTGTAAAATCATAGTGTATTTGAAAACTCACATATTTCTGAAGAGTCATAGCACATTGCTCCCCTAAACAAGATTTTGGGACCAATAATAAGCCAATCAACTTTTTATGAGTGGTGTGCATGACAGCTGTCACAGCTGGCTCTCCAAGAAAGACACATGTCAAAGCTTCTTTTGAAAGAAAAGGTTCATATTGTAAACAGATCAGACTATGGTTAGGGTTGCGCCCAAGCTGGACATTTCTAACAATGGTTACATTGAGATGGCATTTTCATAATTAGCTTAGACTTAGGGATAGGATCAGTTTAGTACGACACAATTTGGCACACATAACACCTGAATCACAGCAATGGATTTGAATGAAAATCCTTCAAAAAGGAAATATTTTTGGTACTAAATCAACAAATCATTTACAAATCATTTTGCTTTGTTGGCTAAAATTTCTCATTTTGTTTTAAATATGCATTTTTGTCTCTTTGATTACTTTTCCTAACACCACACACTTTTCTGAACTGCTTTTATTTTTGTAACTGTTTACTTAGTCAATATTCTGCTCTCAAATTAACCTCTGTGGCTTCAGTATCAGTTAAAGCCATATTGAAAAATATATTACTGCATCTCATTTTTCCTTGCTTTATCAAAAACAGAAAAAATAAATTCTGCCCATAGTGACCTAAATGCTTTGTCAAAAACAGCAACACCACAGAGAGATGTGTTGTCTACATAAAACAGTGACACACACAAGTTGTCATTTCTAAATGAGAAATGAATTGCATTTGATAAAAAACTTTCAAATCTTTGATGCTTTAACATCAAGAAAATAAATCCTTGTGGATACATTATACTGCTGCAACAAACACTTCAAGATATTGTTTGTTTCTGGTTTATTCCTAGCAGTTTAAACTTTAAATTAAGACAGCTGTAAAATTCTTTGATGAACTATTTAATATCATGTTATGATCACACTTAATGCAATATTAATAGTAAAAATAAATTTTTAGATAAATGAATAGAGACTTCAGAAAACACTCTGTTTGTTCTTGGAACGTGAACTCTTATCACAAGACAAGCTTTATTAGACAAAACGTTCTCATTTTGTGTGGGTTCTCAATTTCTCAAGTAACAAGTATCTATTGTCCAGTCAACAGACTGCTGTGTTCTGCTCCTTCTGACCTTTCTAAAGCGGACCACACCAATGAAACCAAAGAAATACGAAAGAAGGAACGAGAATTTTATTTAGCACAAGAGTAACTCCAAGTGCTTTAATAAAAGATAAATGTAAAGCACAGACAAGATTTAGAATAAGAAGTAAGTACAATATGCTTGTTTGGGATTCTTATTTTTGTAACAAAAACTCACCTTTATTGACCCAACCAATCTGTTCTGCTGGAAATTAGATTAGACCTCTAGGCAGCCACTTTTGGCTCTATAACTGTGACTAATTCATGAGTTTTTTTGCATGTTTTTATTTGTGATAATACTAGCATACTAAAGTGCTGAGGATTTTGCCTGAGACTCTTGTCAGTATTGGAATGTTCTTTCTATACCAAATTAAAAATATGATGTATCTGATAAGTTTAATCAGTGACATCAACCCCTAAGTGGTAAATGTGACATTTGGGACCATTTTTTTGTGGCTCTCCTGAGTGAATATTTCAAGTAGCAGACTAGAAGTCGAACCATACACTCCTCATTGCAAACATAGACAATATAAAGACACCAACGTGTAGAAGCTCTGTAAAAAGTCTTTGTTTTTTTGAATGCAAGGTAAGAGATGCATCCAGCTACACTGATGCAAATCACAGCAGAACTTGTATAAACAGAGGAGATGGAGAGACAGATGGCTGCGAGGACAGGCAAAAATCCCCACTTGTACTTCGCTGTGCTTGGTGAGCACATTCCTACCATTCAGACTGCAGGGAAATCAATACTTTTCTTTGCCACATACAGATGAATTTTCTGGGGCGGACTTGTGTTGTGCTGAAACGTTCAACCTTTTATACATTTAGAAGGAACTATGGCTTGTTGAACATTGAATAGGGAATGATAACAGAGAACATATTTTCTCAACAACACTAGCTTGAAGCATCATTGTTGGTGATGGAATACTAACAGAACATCTATAAATGTATGTACATTTGAGTCATGTGGAATTTTTAAAAAAAGTTTCAACACTTCATGTATAGAAAAGTGTGCCGATTTTTGTGTATTCTGGGGTTCACAGTGAAAAATAATAATAATAATTAGTTTGTGATCTTCTTTTAAAATATTACACATTTAAGTAAATTTAAATTGGGCTAAAAGTACATTTCCTACAGGTTTCTTATGTATTAATCTTATTTTTTATTATTTATTTTATTATTAAGTAAAATATGACAACACCCTTTGCTCTGCTTGAATTATGAAGTTTCTGATTTCTGAATGTGAATTAATTTAAATGTGTTTTTACCGTTTTTTTTTTTTATTACAAACTGTTATAAGAACAACTGGAAATTCTAATTATATTATGTATCAGTAAAAGGCACAAAAACATAAATACTTGTACAGCTTTAAGAGAAGGCTCTTTAAGCATCAGACAAAACGCTTATGTCCAGACTTTCGATCAGTCTGCTCAGCGTCCAGGTCGTTGGGGGAGGTTTCTCAGATCTGACTGAATCTGACTGCTGCCAACATGCATTGCTTTGTTGTCCCGACAGTAATTACAGACAGAGTGAGTTGTATCCACAGGTGCTTTATATCTAACAACAGAGGAATTAATGCAGTTAGTGCTGCTTGCTGTAGCACTGTCTGAGTGTAACCCAACAGGCCTTTAATGCAGAGTGGAGTTGTGAGCAGCACCAGCCACATGGTTAGCCTCCCCTCCTGCCTGTTTTAACACAGGATCCTTTAATGCAGCCCTAACAACATTTGGGGTGTATTTTTAAACAAAATGAAATTGCTGAGGCGCCACCTCCGTCTGCCCTGGTGCAGCATGGGATACAGTTCCCCAGCCTGAGAGAGGCTGCCGGAATTTAAACTCCTGCTAATGAAGACGTGGGAGGGGCGGACTGCTTCTCAATGATAGAATTACATTGCCATACAGTACTATATTTGCAACAGTACGATGGCAGAGAGTGCCATGAAGCACAGAGAAGGGTCGGTGTCAAACATGCTTGACTGTGTCGAAAAATCTGAGGATATTCTGCACATTTACAAATCAAATAAAGACAAGGCTATTTGAAAGGAGAATAGTAAACATCTGATCAAGGTTCAAGAATGATTGTCCAACTTTTTTTTTCACATTTTGTGGTAGTTACACCCAAAAGTGTGAAAGTTTTTTTTCAAAACAGCCATATTTTTTATAGACAGAACTTTTATGTCAGAATGAAAGGAACAAAAGCAGACCATTTTGTGTCTGCTCGGTCAGCGGTTTTACACAGTACTGGCTACTGGTGGGATTTCCTGTCACCACAAAGGGGCAGTGCAATATCCAGTTTTAATCTTGATATAACAAGTTTGTGTAGAATTCTCTGGCACAGTTGCTGCCAAATCTGTCCAAGATTAGTTTTTTAATAAAAAAGCCTAAAACATTACACTTTACCGCTTTTTTCCACAGACCTGTAAAGACATGCTTCAATTGCTATTCCTGTGTTGAGGACGACTATCTGCAGTTGATGTGTGATAGCAAAGGCATAAGCCATCAGGACACCTCTGGTGCCCATCTGTAGTCTTCTGGTCATCTCAAATCCCTGTGCGTGTGTGCTCATACACGGCTGCCATATGTGTGCCTTCATACTGGATGTGTGTCTCAAGCCGGGCGGCTGTACTCACTGAATGTTTGATGTGACCACTGGTGTGAGGAGAGGATCTGCAGTATTGAGGTCAAGAAGGTGTGCTTTGACACACTGAGGAGAAGTAGCACAAACGAGAGGACTCCTTGACGTTTGTCCTGTCAATAGCTTGGCTCTGGGGAATATTCAGTCCAACGGCAAGGGGATCCTTTTTACAGGGCCCCCATTGCTCTGTGCGAGCTATCAGTGTCCGGTGGCTCACTTTCTTACCTGCTTATGTTTACAAGATAACCACTGTCTTTAATGGCTTAGCTGCAGTGGGGCACCAACAAGCAGCAGGCGTCACACTTGGGATCCTAGGGGTTTTGGTGAAGGGAAACATCCCTGCCACTGATTGGCTGTCACATATGACAACGTTTTGAAAGAAAAACACAACAGTCCTGAGCTGTAAGCCCAGTGGTGGCTGCATGTGCCAGCTGTATTTTTGCAGCTCTGGTTCAATACAGAGGGGGAGCTGTGGCTCTATAGGTCCTGTTATCTCCCTGCTATGTGTTATCACACATCCAGGTGCACGCACAGAAATATATAAACTGACTGCTCTGTGACCACTGCTTTAGATGGGGAGGTTTCTTCTGCATTAGTCTGACAATTGTAGCCTTATTCATTTGACAAACGCTTGGTGCAACGTGATAACACTGGGCAACGGTTTTAAAATAAAGATTTAAGAATTAAGCCTATTTCACATTTGAGAAGTAGGCTACGTAATAGCTTTAATCATAGGCAGGTAAAGTAATACATTTTATTAGTTTTTTTTTACTTGTGATGTAACTTATTCCATCTAAGAAAACAGTGGTTCTTATATAATGTGTTATGTTGATGTCAAATTTCTCCATACTGAATTTTGTTTTATAATAATATTGTATTTATTGTATTTATTGTATTTGTTGTATGCATATTTTGAGTCCATGTGCATGTGCTGTAGATGGATGCAACTAACCTCAAAAAATCCAGAGAATTTTCAGTTGCAGAATTCAGTTCAGTGGGAAACTGTATGATAAATAAATAAATGCAGGAATTGATTTATAATGTTAGGAGCCAGAGGCTTACAGAAAGCAGGGCCCTCTTCAGTGTTGAAAGTTTTCCAAGACAAAAGTAGCTTTAGGGTTCTCAGCGTCCATTTGTTTATGTTGTCCTAAAGTGTAGTTCAATAGCAGTTACATGGTGAGCACTTATCAAGCACTCAATATGACTGATAATTCTCAAGTATCTGAAGGTGTTGAGCCTGTGGAGGGGTAAGGCTGGTGGGCAGATGGGGTGT
Organism: Neodontobutis hainanensis; assembly: GCA_024349245.1. Lineage (NCBI taxonomy): Eukaryota > Metazoa > Chordata > Actinopteri > Gobiiformes > Odontobutidae > Neodontobutis > Neodontobutis hainanensis. Next base: position 8,765,135 of record JALDNG010000002.1, on the reverse strand, counting down.
GAGCTGTGGGAGTCTTTGTGTAGAGCAAGCAAAAGGGAGAGGGGAAGTAAAGAATAGTAATCCATTAAACAATCCCTCCATCTACGGATTAGGTTAGGCCATCAGGAGATGGCTCCTTCACTCTGAGAAAGGGCTGAGGTGCAGGTCAAGCATTTAGTAATAAGCTCAACTGTCCTATTGCAACATGTTACCAAGGTTACCAGAGATAACTCTGTCCTGGCAACAACCATACGTCCTGCATCCCATCACAGGACTTGTCCTACTCATGACATAGATCCATGTTTCTAAACTGTAACAGAGAGAGATCATGGTGCATTTCCCCACTACTGTAACCTGATCATTCTAGAGTCCTTTCCATGCTTTTGTAAATTTGCGAGCTTGTCCTGGAAAAACCCGAGTGTCACACAAAGCGATAGGACAGCTCCTCTTTGACACTCAGCAAAATAAAAACCTTTTACTAAAGGACACTGCCAGAGGTCAGTTCAGGTGTCTGATATCAAGTGTGATATAACTGCGAGGTCATCCTTCTTCTGGACGCTCAGAGACGATTGTAGCCCCGACCAGGAGCTTTAGAGTCCAGCAACAGTGGCGTTAGGGCCTGCAGAATGCTGATGCACCATTTGTCTGGGGCATGTTCTGGTCTACATGATGGATGACATGCGCTGATGCACAGGCTCTAAGTGATTTGGGAAGATTGAAGACTCCCAATTCACTTACAGAAGCTTTGCTCTCTATTCTATAACCAAGTAATCAGAGCAATGGGCACATGTAAAATGGACCACTAGGTGCTGGATATAAGAAAGCTGCATAACTTCACTCCTAGTACCTCACTCTGATGGGCCATGGACAGCATGTGCAGTCAGTTTGCATGAGTGTACTGTAAGAATGGCGTGTCGATTCATTTAGGCATGTGCTGTAACATTTCATGATATTACATTACTCTGATCAATACGTATGTTCACTGAAAATATGGACTATTTAGTCAGATTGATTGTCACTGTATGGATCCAGGGTTTTATCAAAGATGAAGCTCACATAGGCTTTAAGTTAGACTCAGGTAATAGTATCTTTCCTTTAAGTTGCCTCCCTAATTACCTGTCTAAACTCTATGTAACAGTCATTGCATTAAGATGTAAAATGCATATGTGACTTGTCCATGAGCCATATGTGCAAACTCCTATGCTGCTCTTCTGGTCAAGTGTGTGACATTAACAGCACCAAGGACTGCTTCCTATTACATAACTTATATAAGTTATAACTTATATAAGTTATGTAATAATTATAAGTTAACTTATAACACAACTCAAAAAAAATCTCAACAAACATCTGAAATAATATCAGATATGTATGAATGGTCTTTATTGGTCTGTTTTCTGAAACATTTTAAGAATAAAGATGGATTATATATTGACAATGGTTTTGGTTTGTAATGGACACTGTTTGAAATACAGTGCAGAACATTATATTCTGACACTTGTTCTCATCAAACATTCATTCATGTGTGTTTCCGTTCATATGAGTAGATTTTTTTCATTGTGATGGGAATCAGGAGCCCCACCTCTGTCTACCTCCTATATTTCCTGTCTGCCTCTTTAATGAGGAAACATATGCTTGGATGGGTACTTCCTGAACGAAGTGCTACAAGATGTTTTGCATCCTGCATTACACCAACAAAAAGATGATAAAGTATTGATCAATATGTAGCAGGTCTCCTCTTTTGAAGAGTGCTGGATAATCACCTACATCTGCTTTTTTCTTTTTAGGCTCTTTTCAGAGGCTTGAATGTGATAGTCACTGAATGTCCTTGATAATTTTGTCATTGATTTTTCTACACAGTGCCACACTGATTTCCTTTTGATGAGCCATTGAGTAATTCCAGGGTGGACGCGTCGACAGAAAATTATGAGGCATGACTAACTAGCAACATGTGTTCCCTGCACACACATTTGCTTTACTGTGAGTTTACCTTAGTAAACACCTGTCTGAACAAAGCTTCAGTCTTAATGACATTTCCGTATACCATATCCGTGATATATTTTATTCCCCAAGTTTGTGTAATGCTTTAGAAATGCCATCAAAACAGTCCAGACAGATTTTATTTCACTGTTAATCGAACTGGTGGCCCTTTTTCTGAGCTTGTGCTTCCCCAAGGCCTTAAAAGCCACTGCTGAATGTTTTAATCCTTCTTTAGAGTGTTGAATGTGAATGTCATTGAGTGTCCTTCATGAATTTGCCATTGATTTTTCTCTTGCATAGAGCAGTTTTCCTCGGGCTATACGCCAGTAGCAGCCACAGGTAGTAGTCTCAAACAGGGCCCCACATACACTGCAAACTGAGTGAAGCTGAGCGTTATTGCCACATAATCCTTATATGAATGTAAAGAAGAAAAATATATATATGACAAAGAAAATGACTTGTTACAATTCTGTTCACTCAGAAGAATGGTGAGGGAGATATGAGCGTATTTCTAGTGGCATGGCTGACATACTATAGGTCTTTCTGTCTTTGATATCTCATGGCCGTCAGATCTCTGGAGCGTAGCGGCTTTAATGCGGAATTTAACACAAACATCCTTTAGGCATAGAATGAGGGACAGAAATGAAACCTGAAGGTCCAAATAAAAAAACTAATTTACCAAAAGAGCGACTCAAGGCCTTAAAAAAAAAAAAAAATGTAGTTTAATAAAGCCTAACAAAATCCGCCCTCTGACAATTAGAAACCAGTGTCATGATGTGACAGGTCTGTCTCCCAGTGGTCTGTGGGGGCCAGGGGCTTGTCAAGCAGCTCGCCTCTTGGGAAGAGGATGAACGAGAGGCAGGACACTGGAGACATGTGGAATGAATCCTCTTCCTGTCAGGTTGCCTCATTAGCAGCAGACACTCACCAACACAATACCCTGCTCATGTCCTCTCACAACTAAATGTTTAAAATGCTGATTATAAAATGCTGTATATGGCTCTGCGTTAGAGTGTTTTGCTAATTTTGTAATTATACTAACATTTAAAGACACAGTGAAGATATATTTTTTTTGTAGATCAAAAACAACTTCTACCACAAATTAAAAACTAATCCAGTTTCCAAACTTCAATTATTAAATGTAAGTTGTTGTCACTGGCTTAACATAAGAGCTGTCCATAAACAAATACAGGATTATAAATTCAAAAATTATTGTTTGTAGAATTAAACAATTACATTTTTATACAGATTAGTTTCAGTTTACTGTAAAGCAAAACACATCAAGCCTCAAAATGAGTAAAATAAGGTATGGTTTATGTCAGTCTGATGGCATTTACAGAAAAGAATTAAGGATCAACCAACCATCTTAACAAATCAACCAAACTTTCCACACATTTTTAAGCACTTTGAGTGCCTATAGGTGGAAAAGCACTTTTTAAAATCTATGCCATTTGCCATTTTTATTTTCAAGATACAGTTCCATGGGAGTTTGCAGCAGCGCAGATGCAGACAGAGTCCAGCAAAGGCTGAAAGTGTTGCCTTGAGTGTATATATAGCACCATTACACCATGAATTCTGGTCAGCCTGGTGCACTATGGCTATAAAAGAAGGGTTATTCTTCCTTTTTCATGTTTGAAATCATCAAAATACCTTTGAGGCTAAATAATTTAATGATTTAAAATATTTCGATGTATTGTGGCAAAAAAAAGTTACATAGTGTTGCTTTACATTATTAAATCTCTAAATCTTCTTTTAAGTTAGACATTTCCAATTATGTTATACATAAAATTAGGTGAGCTGCAGAGGTAACAGTAACAGGGTATGCATTTGAGATATTATAGTTACAAAACAATATCCTAATGGAATGACCATCAGATTTTCAATTACGCAACTTTAAAAAGAGAGAGATGAGACTGGTCATGAACCAGTGAGAGGGTGGGACAGAAACCAGCTTGTAGGCTTGGCAACTCTCCCCTTTCGTAGGACAGGAGCCCTGGTTACCATGGTGACGCAGTATTTCTCCAGAATTGCACATATTGATTTGCAAAGGCGTCAACGGCCAAGCAAGAGTGAGAAAAAAAAAATTGTGTGTGCGCCGGGGGGATGGGCTGCCGAGGGAAAAGGAACAAGAGGGAGTCCATAGTTTGGAATAGAATCACAAAACAATGACTGCAGTGCTACACAACACTTAATATACACACCATCTTCATAGGATGTCCACTTACAACTATGTTTATTTTAAGACATTTTTAAAATGAAATATTTCTGTATGAGTTTATTCTCTGACGAGTTTCTGTGTCTGCTCAAAGATGCACCGTTACCTTCCCCTGGCTTTAAAAACAATAGTTTGTACAGCTACGTGCACATCTGAGGTCTGCAGCAGCTAACCCAAAAGATCCTGGCTGAAACAGAATTCACATATGTTATTCCTGTATGCTCGACAGTTTAATCAATAAGCGCGCACATGAAAAACTGTCTCCTAAAGCCGGAAACTAGAGAACCAGAGACCCATCCGTCTGTGATGTAATAAAAATAAAAAAACAAAGCCCAGAGCTGTTCTTTTTAGTGATTATTATTATTATTATTATTATTATTATTATTATTATTATTATTATTATTATTATTATTATTATTATTATTATTATTATTCAGTGAATACCTGCCACAATTCTTACTTTTACAACTTTAAAGAGGTGCTGAAATGGATATTAGTGATAACTTTTTTATTTGGCAAAGCTGAGGTACAAGTATTACTGTAAGTGCAGTTTTCACAACAAAACCATTTGTCTAGAGGAAAAAAATACACAGACAGCCTTTCCGCACAAGTCCTAGTTTCATAGTGTCAGGTCTTAAGTAAATCGGAGACACTTGGTCTGCCATGTTTGTGGTATAAACGAATATGAGTGCCATTAAGATGGCAAGCAGAAAGAGATAAAGGGAGCGTGGAGACTGTTTTGAAAAGCCTTGTGGATTCGAAAGCTTGAATTCCTTGAACGCTGTTTGAAAACTGTAATCCCAGCCGAAAGGTCAAAAGTCTCAGCAGGTTTTTATTTGTGTCTTTGTGCTGCTGTTTTAAGCCCAGAACACACTTTGTACTTCGTTCAAAGAGCAACACGAGGGGTCTGTGAGGGGATTAGTCTGAATGATGACGGCGGAGGCGGTGTGGTGTGTGTATGTGC
>JALDNG010000002.1:8690000-8755000 GCA_024349245.1 Neodontobutis hainanensis | reverse complement strand
TCCTGTACTCTTTTTGTTATTTACCTTTATTTGATAAGACAGTTGTCAGACAGGAAACGGTGAGAGAGAGGTGAATGACACCGGGCCCAAGTCTCTCAAGTATATGGTATGCACTCTACCAGCCCCTCATTTATATTTCAAATGATTGATATTACTTTTTAGTAACTGCAATTTGCTTCATATGCAGCTACAAAACAGTAATACTTTTTCAAGCCTTGCGTACGTGCTGCATCCGTCAATTTTCTCCTTTGCTGACCTTTGGAGCAGGTTTTAGTCAGTCAATAGTGCAAGTGCATTTCAGCTCCCTAACAGCAAATGTGGCAGACCATGCCTCCTTTTAAAGCAGCTTCTCAGATTGATGCAAGTCCAAAAAAATGTGCCATTTGTTATATGGTAAATATTACTTGTATGACTGACCTATGGGGATAGTCAGGTATTTTGTACAAGGGAGTGTATAAGATGATGTAGTTGTCAGTGCACCCTCAGATAGGACAAGCAGGATTTGTGCTATGAAAGATTGCTAATGCTTAAGAAAATATTATTTTATAACAATTACCAAGGCTTCTAAAACTTCAAAAACTGCTATTAACATTTTTTTTAGCAACATTAATTCAAGCATGGCAGGTTTGTGTCCATTCAGACTTTTCAGTCATAAAAGCTCCTGAAAAGTAGCCAAATTTGTCCTGACTTGAGTCTATTGATGTGAAGGACAGTCACACAATAACAAATATATTCTCTGATTGTATTCCGCTGTCATTTTTCTTCGTCTCCTTCTTTCTGCTCTCCCTCCTCATTTCTTTTCCCCTTCCTGCTGTCCTCATTATTTATCTTTAGTCTATTCTATTACCTTCCCCCCAGTTCGTATGCCTTCCTGCCTTCTTGTATTGATTTTCATTTATAGGTTTTCATCCTTTTCACTCCCATATCTCTGCACGGATGGCACCTTGCAGCTTGCCTCTCACTCTGCCTCTTCCCTCACTTCTCCAACAACTAAATGCCTCCCACATTCTCTTGCGGTTCTTTTGTTATAATATCAGATACTTCTGGGCTCTGCAATGCTGAGAGGCCAAGTGGCGACAAAGAGCACGCACTGCAGGTGTAGAAGCCTTGGTGGCCTTATTCAAAAGTCAGAAAGGTCACTCTCCTTCTTATACATCACAGTAAAGGAGTTGTATGGATTCAGAAGGTTTCCCAACAAAAGGAGACCAACAAACCATCAAAGATTTCTCATGGGGCGATGCAGTCTGGAAAGTGTTTACTTTACAGATCTTTTTAATTTGAAATGTGCACTGTAACTTATTTCTACAATAAATCAAAAGCCTGTTACTTAGTAGTACGAAATACTTCACTTTTTTATACAAATTCTCTCCTTTACGCTCTTAACCCTTAGCCTGACCATCCAGACCCATTCACTTTCTAAGCAAAGTGAAGTGGGTCTTGAACCCTTCCCAGTGAGCGCAATTTCAATCGGAGTCAATGCATAAGTGTTTATCAAAAATGGGCAGGCTTTGTATTGCGTTGTTTCTGTGATTGGTTGTGTTGCGTCGCTCCAGAAGCAGTTTATTCTCTGTATGTTGGAACTGGTTTTGCTGTGTAGGCAGACATAGCAGGCCAGACACTTTTACAGTGCTACACCATTGAGAGTGCCCCATATACCCCTTGTACGTTAACTGTGGCACTGAACATTTTCTATTCTTTTAAATTCTGTTTTTTCACAGGTGATTATACATTATAAATACAAATCATCGCCCAATAACCGGAGGGTTGGCTGTTCGATTCTCCCCACAGTTCATACTGTCAAGTGTGTCCTTGGGCAAGACACTCAACCCACCTTGCCTCCAGTGCTGGTCCAGATGTGACACTGGTGAATGGAAGCTTAATGTAAGTAGCTTTGGATAAATGAGTCTGCTAAATGTAAATGTGAATGATTTAATAGAAGAAAAATGTATACTGAGGATCAGACAATAATTGCCTGCAAACTGTAATTGATTACTTAATAACTATTAATTTACAAGGAAGGCCAACATTTCACAAAGAACACATTATTCACACACCCTATTAGACATTGTGTGCAAAGCCAGTGTTTATTTTGACTCTTCAGCCAACAAGGAAGCATCGGAGTGTCAGTGGAGCAAAATGTCAACTTAGGAGGAGAGATAAGGAAATGGTGGCATAGGAAATGTATGTCCTTATTCTTGCACTCCTTATACAAATACCCTAATATCGACATGGGTTATTAATTGACCAGACAAAGAGTCATCTGAGGAAGCGGGTTGTTTCACGTTGATAACGATGGACAGCAAATACTCCAGCTACTCAAAATCATTTTGAAGAAAAAAAAAAAGAAAAGAGTCAAAGAAAGCTTTGTTCATTGACTTTCTCTATTATGAAAGTAGTGCCCTACAGTGTGCCTGTTATCTGTCAGACAAGAATTGATGGTATCAACGTTAAATGACTGAATCATAACTAACTTTATTGATCTACATTGTCTTTGTGTAAATATAGTACAAAGACAATAATGAATGCTATCAGAAAGTATGTTGTCTAGGTGCCAATATTTGTGTAAGCAGTTGCCCACTGAAGCATGTAACCAACAATTTAAAGACCGCTTTTACATCACATTTCCAAAGTGATGGTGACTCTTTTTTGTAATATGTAAATTCTATAGTCATCAAAACACTATTTGATGTTGAAATAGGAAAATATCTTGAATGAGAAGAGAAGATTTATTTTCTAATTACATTGATGACTGTTAAGTGGGGCTGGACAAATCAAGCTGAAACCCTACAATTAAGGTGAAGATCATTTTTTAATTAAATAAAAGTAATTCGTTTAAAAATATTTTTAAAAGCAGGAAAAGAATGGTGAACCATGCAATAAGTCCTTGGGAGTCTCTGCTTATTTCACGGTACAGATTCAAATAGATCAGCATCCACAGCCCACTCTGTACATGTAAACCCGTACAAAACTAGGGGGTATTGTTGGGAAGTGGGAGCAAACCTTGTGACCCAGGAGCACCTCTGAAAAAATATAGGGATGTTAGTGTGGGCTATGGATGCTGATCTATTTGAATCTGTACCGTGAAATAAGTCTATTCCGAGCTTAAAGATGTACCCACCCGGCTGACATTCAATATAAATATGATTACTCTTACCAAGATCAACCAGAAATCAACCCCTGTTTTTACTTTTGCCCCTCCGCAGGTCCTCACCAACACTAGCACTTTGCCATTTTCCTCTTACTGATTGAAAAAAATCTTAAAGTGTCCAGTAAAACAGGGGTCTTAGCCCTTGTAGCCTGCCATTACCAAGAGTCCTATTATCCTCAGTGATAGCTCTGAGACATAACTTGCATCAGCGTGTGCACACGTATGAACAACGACACCTCGATCACACATCACTACATTCTGACATGCACAGCCGCCCATACACACACAGAGACACAGCCACAACAAAAACATTGATTTGCCCCCTCCCTCTGCCAAAAAAAACAGTGCCAATCTTCACCAAGCTGTAATTTTATGGCACAACAAATGAAAGGGTAATTTTAGCGGGATAGTGAGGGAGAGGCACAATCGGAGATAAAGGGACAAAGTTTGGTGTCTGAAAGGCTGGTGATGATGATAGCAGCTGTGCAGGGAGGGAGAATGGAGAGAAAAGGCCGTTTGACAATGCTGACAGGCTCACGCCTCGCTGCTCCGCGCAGAAAGACAGGCGCTAAAACACTGCAATTTAGATAGTTTACTGGCCATTGTCAAAACACTAGAGCAATCTGTTGAGGGTTTAACAGGTTTAAAGTCACTCAGTAAGACTCCTGCCAGCATCTTCTATTCGTTACCTTCTATTTCTGTTTTTCATCTTACATTTTATATGTCTCCTGGTTCTTTCATTTAAATTGTTTGTGTGAGATGACGTTAAACCAGGAATATCTTTGGTGATTTTGGTGTTAACCCCCGAGATTTTAGTATCACAAAGCTGGTTCACTTCCTATTGAGGTTAATCTATTAAACCTAATGTATATTTAACATCAAACTTGCTCTGTTCCAGATAGAAGATTGAAACATAGTCTTCTGACCAATCAACAACAACAAATGAGCTGTGTCACAGAGGGGAAAAAATTGCTGAGTGGGAAAAAGAAGTTAAATTCTCCAAGATGCATTTTACTTTATATGTTTTTAAATATAATATTGAATTACATTTCTGCTCAAAACAGCAGATGCTATTTTGTCTGCATTATAGTGAGACTGATAAAAAGCTTCTGTAATAATGATTATAACTTGATTGAAACAGTTTTTAGATGGTGTGTATGTGCATATCAGTGTTAATGTTACTTGTTGATTAGTCATTTAGTGCCGATCTGTTGCCCATTAATGTGCTCCAAAAAGAATCCCTGGGTTAACTAAACATGGTAGTGCCTGCATTATATGTGTACCACTTATACCACTTTACAGTTAAGAACTTTTTTTTACTCCAGGTCTGTGATGTGTTGGTATATTTGAGCTCACAGTTTTTTTTTTTTACGTGCTGCTACTTCTCACCTTCTGACTAGCACACAACATTCCTTGAGGAAGTAAATCTGAGTAAGTAAGTCTCCTAAGTCTCAGCACAGGTGTCCCTCAAAGCTCACATCTGGGCCTCTTTGTCTTCAACAAATGAAATCATAATCCCATGTAAAGAAACAGTACAATTACATGTGCTCAATTTTTTTCCTATAGAAGGAGCTCATACTTGCTCTAAAAGAACAGCAGAAAGTAGACAACCTGGCCTTTGAAAACCGCAGGAGCAGATTATGTCAGAGATAGTTCAGTCCCATTTTTGTAAACCAGAGGATTTGATTGCGATTAGTCACTGTTGCCTCCTTGGGTTTGTCCTCCTTTTTCTGCCAGATGATATCAGTTTATTGTGTAGCACCGATGAAGAGAACCCATACTTTTTATTCTGTTTGAAGGAAGCCCAAGATAGATTGATATTGATAACTTCAAATGGAGGCTTTGGACTGTGGTTTGCAGAGGGGAAGATGTCCAACATTTTCCACTTTTCCTGCCCTCAAAGACAGAATGGGGTGCTGTCTCAGTATTGATGAATACACTCAGCAAAGCCAAGAACTCTCTGACAGTTAATCAGTTTTTCTTCTCCATTGTCTTTCCTTTCATATCATTCATTACTTCCTGTCTGTTAGGTTGTTTGGCTCTTTTTGACACATAAAAACAATGAGTTTGTGTGTACAAAAGCAAGGTTTATGCTACTCTGTGCCATTTAAAATGTATGCAGACTGGCTGTATTTGAAAAGTAATGTTCCTTGTATGGTCTTTTGAAATACCAAAGAGCGAGAAAAGGACTGAGAAATTCCTTAATTTAGTTCTTTAGTGCTGCTCTTTCTTGAACTGTTATCGACATGAGAGACCTTTCTTCAATAGCCAAACTCACAAATACAAATGTTTTCAATGTGTCATATTTTTACTTTTTTCATAGACGGGCATCTTTAGTTAAACACTTTGTGGCCGCTGGTGATAAAAGATTTATAATATTTTGCTTATTTTCTTTTCTCAATGGAAAACCAGTCATAGTTAGTGTGCTTCTATTGAGCATTGGGTATACCTTACCCTAAATCATGATACTCCTGTTAAACTCCTGATGATGACAGTGTAACTACTGTTGCTGAAAGTGTTTGGCCTGTTCCAAGTTCTATAACCCTATTCTTCTCTTCAAGTAATCACCCTATACCTTTGTTTTGTAAAGAAGCAACCAGATTTTCCCATAACCCCACTGTTTGACTTGAAGGGTAGGCTGTGATTTTTGACAGCTATAAAGAATCAATCACAAAGGATATAATGACATGATAAAATTTTCCCAATTACCCAGGGGCACAGCTCCTAGCACCTCAGGGCATAACTTGAAGAAACCAATTAAAGAACAGCATCAAGTCAAAAGGGAGACCTACATACACACTTAATCTGGCAGCCCGTGACGTGGAAGTATTTAAATAAAGATAAACCAAATAAAACATTTCTATGTTTTATTTGCCCCATATTCCCCAGATGTAAACAGGTAAATAAATAGACAGGCATCTACTTATCTACCTACCTACAGTATCTACAGTATATAAGCATGCATTTTCAAATTCTTAATGTAATTTTAATGCTTAGTACAGTTTGAACATTGTTTTACTATGCATTTTATATAAATATTTGGGTCATATCAATTTTAAGATAGAAAAGAATGCATGTTTAGATGCAGGTTTGATTAGATCAGCCTTTTTTTGGACAGTTGGGGGGGCTTACACAAAAAAAAAACTCTTGTTGTTTGTACAGTTGGACCAGAGGAGAAGTTGTTCTGTTGTCAATTTGTTTTTAATAAAGATCAACAGCAGTGAACACAGTTGTTTGTACATGCTGAGCCACTAAATGCATTCTACCCTCCATCTCTAAAGAACATTTTTGGAATTCACTTACCTATCTTTTTAATATAAGTCCATTGTGTCACTTATTAAAAGCACATTGTAACAGTGAAAAAAAAGGTGTTTCAGAGTTTCAGGTTGTTTAGCAAAGAAACCTGTGCATGACTATAGATGCACTTAAAAAAATTGTCTAAAAATTGTAATTCCTTTATTGCTTTTTTTTTTCTTGCCTATGGGCTGTTATGTACTGTTATGTAATCTGGTTTAAACAAATCATAATCACTACTTAATGACAGTTGGATCAGCAATAGATAGATAGATAACTGGGTGTTAGACTTTGGGATTTTGGGGGAGGGTTCACAGTTTAGAGGTCGTAACCTTGAGTATTGATCAGGTTTTGTCATTTCCATGGCGACTGGAGGCCCTTCTCTCTGACCTGCTGGAGTACATTAGACCTGAGATCCATAACGCCTGTTAGTTCTCTCTTTCCCAGCCTCACTTCCCTCTCTCTGACATACCTACACAGGGGTTCAAACACACATCCACACAGCTGCTCATCCAAGCACAGGAAAAAACTGAATTAAACCTTAAAAACAATCTGGGCCTGCGGAGAGGACAATTCATCATGATCTCTGCGTGTCAGAGGTGTGTATGGGAGTGGGTTTGGGTTTGGTGGGGTGAAGAGGTGGCAGCGGCTGAGTGTAGCCACTGACCACTTGTCCACAAGCACACTCACGCCTGGGCTCACTTCACAAGGCTGATCTTTAAACACTTATCCACATTCGAGTCAAGGTCAGCAAGATTGTAAATGAAGCAACATAACTGGCATGAGTGAGAGAAAGAGATGAAACACAAGCCCGAAACCAATCAAGGGAGCGTGCAAGGCATCAGTTAATTCATCCACATTTTTTATCCTCTCTCGAAGCCTGGAAGCATTTACTTTTAACTATCTCCTTTCCTAAAACCCCATTAAGAGATTCACTAATTTGTCAACCTGTTCTCTTTCCTTTCTCTTTCAGGATCTTGCACTTGAGCATATCCTGTGCTCTAATTCAGCCCTTTTCTCTGTAGTTTGTCCTGTATATGCTGGCAGGGGCCTGCAGAGCAGAGGGCCAGCCTTTTGTGAGGAAATTATTTTTGCTGTGCTGAGGAGGACACTCCAAATCATCTCCAGCAATCTCAGTAATGGCCCTGAGACGCTACTGCCTTTGTCCTGTAATGGTGACAGATGACTGGCTGGTCAGAAGGGGGCCGTCCAGACGCCTACTAGAGGCATGAACAAAACCTGACATGCACACACACATGCACACAAACACTTGCATAAAATGCCACTTCACCAGTGGCTGCTGTGATTGCGGGTAATTGTCTCTTCTTGGTGTGCGGTGTTAGTGGTTATCCTTAACGATCACTCTCAAAGAGGAGTCCTAACTATCTGTCCTTTCAAAAGGGAAGATGATTCCACTTTACAGAGTCACCCACATGAGACCCCCACCACCCCCTGTAGACTTAAGAGCAGGGATAATACCGCTTTTAATTTTGGTGGCAAAAGTGTTTGGACTTTCTGTCAATCCCCTGTAAAGATGAGCATAGCAACAGATAGCATTAGCAGCACACCTTATATTTAGAAATAGTAAATGAGACCATAAGTGGGGCGCAATGGCTTAGTGGTAGAGCCAGGAGGTTGGTGGTTCAATTCCTGCTCTCCCCACAGTTCATACTGTCATTGTGTCCTTGGGCAAGACACTTAACCCAGCTTTCCTTCAGTGGTGTTCCAGCTGTAACACTGGGGAATTGAAGCTTAATGTAAGTTGTTTTGGATTATTATTAGATTATTTTATTTCTTTAGGACAGCGCACAATGTACATTAAGCCGGAACAGAGGAGGAAACCGGAGGAAACCTACGCAGACACAGGGAGAACATGCAGACTCCACACAGAAAGGCCCTGCCTTGGATGGGAATTGAACCCAGGAGCTAACCTCTCTGCACCACCGTGCCGCGTGCGATGGAATCACCTGCTATGAATAGCATGAATAAATAAATGTTAGTAATAAAGCAAATTCTCCTCAAAATTGAGAAGACATGCTACATTCAGCAAACTGCTAATCAATCAACCTTTAAAATGAAAACACTATTCAGACAAATCTAACCCATCATTCTCCACAGGTGGGTCGAGACCCAAAAATTAGTTGTGGACATTTTTTTATGAAGTGTGTGTCTAAAAAACTGCATTAAAAAACACTGCATTCAAAATCATATTCTTCTTTTATACAAAGACAAACCTTTGTAACAGACAATTCATTGAAAGGTGACAGGTTAAGTTGTTGACAGGAATGTGAAGCCCATGGGGAAATTTATTTTCGCCAACCACCTCCAGGGGGCAATCAAGTACCCGGTTCATGTCAATAAGTGAAGACTATAGCATGTCATGTTGGTTCTATAAACTGCAGGACCCAGCGAGAATCTACCAATGCATGGGGAGAACATGCAAACTCCACACAATTTCCATACAATATCAAAATAGTAAATTGTAAACTGGGTCACAATTAAATGATCAGAAAAAAAAAAAAAATTGGGGTTCCAAGATGAGACCCGAAAAATCATTGCATTTAAGTACTTAGTGTAATAAAGTACTTAAATCATGCATCAATTGTCACATGACTAAACACTTGCCACTCAAGCTCTGGACAAAGAAAGGAATATATAAAGGCAAGTTTGTGCAGCAAAAATGTGGAAGTTAAAAATCTTCCTCTTTAGCTTCGCCTACGTTCATTTAGGACAGACAACTGAAAGTGTTTTTATCTGCGCTCTCTTTGTCTTAATTATTTTGTTTCTTATTGTCTATGTATTTTAAATTTGTGTTTTATTTCTGTAAAGCACATTGAATGACCCAGTGTATGAAATGTGCAATATAAATAAAATTGTAATGCCTAGCCTACCTTGTATAAATATAGGCCCCAAATCAACAAATAAACTTTATGACACATTATCTAGAATTGAATTTTTTTGTAGTCCACTGAGTTTGAGGTGGCGCAGAGTCCTGCCATTGTCTCTCTCTGCAGGACATAAAAGGACAGTTTTCGATCAAAGCAGTTGAGAACATGAACTGAATGGTTTGACGTGTGCTAAAGTTCGACTTTTAGCCAAACAAGACTCAAACACATGTCAGTGACAGAATCAATTGGTGTAAATGGAGAAAGCCTGTCTTCTTGTTCGGGGCCTGTTAAAGAAGAGGTGTGAGATGTTCAGTGGCACTCCCTATGGTTTTGCGTGTTACCTTCACTTTAACTTGTTTGGTACCTACTGTATCCATCCTCTGGCAAGTGAGCAATGATCCAAAACACGCTATTTAATCTCATGTGGAAAAGTGCTGTTAGCTGAAAATGAACCTTTGGATACCTTTGGATAACTAATCCCCAAACGCCTATCTATTTTTCAAGTACTTATTAGCAGTATAGATCGGTGCCTTATACTTAATATCCCTCATCTTAAATCTATCCCTGCCTTTGTCTATTGATCTTTCATTCCACAATACAGAATCCTATTAATGGATGTCACCAATATAGGGATCAGCATGGAAAGAATATGGTCAATGGGCGACCCCTCATTAGTAGATACCCGCCAGCAAGGCCTGAGGGCAAATCTAAAGAACTGCTCTGAATATGGCTGTCACGAAGGCTCCTTTCTCCTCTCCTTTCTCCTCTGTAGTTGTGGTGTTTCATTCTAACGAAGATGCAAGTGTAGCACAGTGTGAGGCTCCACCTGCAGAGCCTCTTTGTGGAGATGTGGTTTCAAAGGAACATGCACTGTATTGTGCATGTGTGCGCAAGAGGAGAACACAGGAGAAGTCATTTAGAGCCACATTACTTTTGTTTTATATTTTGTTAAGAGTGAAAGACACACATTAGGATATTGTTTGGGTTTTTGTGTGTGTCTTAAACTTATTGCTGAACAATTTAGATAAAGCCAATGTTGAATTGAAAAGCTAAAAAAAGTGTTAGGGCTGCTGGTATTAAATCCAAGTCATAGCTCTTATTATCGTTTGGATTTTGCCCCCCCCAGTTAGGCTTATCACTAAAGTTGTTCACCTAAGATTTTCCAATTTTTTAGGATTGTATTAGCTGGTTTTTCATTGTACTGTTTATTATTTAAATTAAGTTAGACTTCTTTTTTATTTTGAACCTATTCTGACAGAACCACAATGATAAGGCTGGTAATATGGGTAATCTGGTTCAAGGAGTTTGGTGTCTTTGCTATCAATATGAAATAATGCCAGCAAGGTTAAAGTTGATTCAGAAAATTAATTTAAAAAGGGAAGTGTAAACAAAGCAAGCAGACCTTGGGTTGAAAGATGCCAGACAGACAAACTCCTCCGGACTGAGACAGCTATATACTTTTAATAAAATGTCTGTTTCTCTCTCTCTTTTAACTGAAAACCTGAAGTTTCATCCTGTAGAAAATATAATACTTTAATGTATCATCAAAGGTAATGCGTAAAGCTTTCTGGAAAACTGAGCTGTTTAAGAGGTTTCTTGGGAGAACGCTTACAGCAGAACTGAGGATTAACTGCACTTACTACAGACCGAGACAGTGGGTTTTGTGTGTGGTGCATTTGAAAGGAGTGAAAAGTGGTTGGGGCCAAATAGCTTTATCATTAGTTGATGAATTAAATAAAGTAAGATAGGGCTTTTTGGAAAATTTACCGCAGGATTCAAGTAAAATTGGTAAGTGCAGCAATCTCCCTGACATTTTCAAGATCCTATTACAAACCCACTGTGCAGCCATTCAGGCCTGTGATGGAAAATAATATATAAACTTGGGAGTAGTGTAACTTAATGCAGGTCATAACAGTCTTTTTTTTTTTTTTTTTTTTTATTATATCCCTGTAGGGAAATTCCTAGTCAGCAGCTGGTGGGGGAAACTGGAGTACACGGAGGAAACCCACCCAAGAGAATATGCAAAATCAGAAAGGTCCCACCCGACCATGGAGTCAAACCTTGGACATTCTTGCTGAGAGGAAAGCAAGCTAACAACCTGTGACAGACAGAAGTGTAAATTCAGCCTTTTATAAGGCCTATTGTTGTATGCAATTAAAGGTTTACGGCGTAAGGTGTAGCATAACCATGCGGGACAGTTTGGTGAGGTCAAAGGGCCTCGTCTTTAATTTAGCAAAACTGAGGGATGAAAGCACACTACCATTTCCCTGTGTTTTACAGGTAGGTAAGTTAGATAAAAGCATACTAAATGGGTCAAAATAAGACCAGAAAAAAAAACTTCTAAAGGTAGACCAGTAGACTGTTTGGTACGTTTAGGTATTTTAGGCACCATTACTGACAATGAGATCTCATTTAATGCCCTGACATAATATTAGTAAATGTGTTGTTAGATAAGTTGTTAATGTTTATGCAGCTGTGTACATATTTTAATATGTTCAGGAGCAAATGTTAATGCTAAAAGTAAGACATTGCTAGCTCACATAATTTTCTATGGGTCCTTCCATTACAATTGAGTAGCCTGATGCTAGGCAGAAAATTAGTAAAAAATCATTAGTCAAATAACCAGTTAAACTGGATGTTTATTTTAATATTTGCTAGAATTGTGAAACATAATAAATGCTTAGATTGATGATATTAATAACTACTGTATGTGTTCAGTAACATGTTAATATGGATGTGAGAATACAGAAAAGTATTTAGAACACATGTGAAGGTATTAATAAAAATGTTGCAAAAGCGAGACATGAAAGCACACTACCATTCCTCTGTCTCATCATTCCCCTGTGTTTTACAGGAACATTTAATCTAGTTGCAGGCCCAAGCCTAACCTGACTCCGCCAGACAGAACTGCTCACAGAACATAGTCTGTTTCACAGAACTATCTGTTAAAGGCATTTGCAAAAGGGAGGCGCCTTCTGTTGAAAACCTTTTATGTAATTGGATGAAGCACCAACTAGTATCCTCCTACCACGAGACTTGTTTATCATAGCAACAATTCATATGACTAAACAAGAGTGCGGCAGTTTCTGCACAGTGACTGCGAATAAAAGGAACGTTAACTAACAGTAAATTAATAAATGAAACAAGGACTCATGAAAGGAGCGTTTATGAAAGACTACGACAAGATATGCCAAAGCCAGTAGGAACAAAAGCACTACCATCTTTTTATTCCAAAAAAAATTTTAATGCCACATTGAGAAATGTTTCCCAATTGACATACCTGGTTAAATATAGTTTAAATGAAAAAAATGTCTTGCTTATACAAGCTATGCAGGTTTAGACTCTTGGTAGACAATAGTACAATAATACCACTATTTATTATCAGATAATATAGTGAGTTTGTAATCAGTGTATTTCTGCTATTCTGCATAGTGCAATTACGGTCATAATTTAAAGGTTAATCACATAGACCAGGCACAAATGAAAACACAATCTAAATCAATATTTGACCTATAACAAAGGTGAATCATCAGTTATTATAATCTTATTGGCAGGAAGGCCATATTTTATAAAGAACAGCAACTCATTACAAATTACAGCCACATTTTTTATATTTGATAATTTTCCAAATTGTTAATGTTTACATGATATTACATAACTGTGGACAGTTGGTAAATAAGATTTTGCTAAGAAGTCATTGTGTGTAAAAGTCCTTCTGAAATAACACTGGCTGCAGGACTGGTGACAGTGCAGGAGTCAAGTGTCTGCTCATTATAATCTCTTTCATTAAAATTTAGATTATTGCATAAGTATTTGTTTTGTGGATTTTAGGTATTTTTGTCTAGATGTGTGCGTGCGTGTTTGTGTGTGTGTGTGTGTGTGTGTTTGTGTGTGTGTGTGCACGCGCGTGTGTGTTTGCAAGGTGGGGCAATTTGATAAATGATGCCAAAGTAGAATAGACTGGTGTTCAGATGGCCTCAGCCTTGTAAAGATGTGACAAATGACGGAGCCGAAAGTATTGATTCCAATTTCTCTCTGGTGCAGTGTTTCACTGTGAAGGCCTCATATACACACACACTCACTCACTCACTCACTCACACACACACACACACACACACACACACAAACACACACACACAAACACACGCACGACATACACAAGCAACGAAGCACAAGGACAAGTATAGCACAAGGATAAGCGTCCATGCACCCGTGTTACTGGTGAGTGTATTTGAGAACATGTATTGTCATTGTGGCTGCAGTGAGAATTTGTATTTGTTTCAAAAAGCTTAGGCATCCATATGTTCCTGTGTCATGCACTGTGTGCCATACATTGATGCTTTGTGTTGTGTGTGTGTTTCCATTGTTAGTCTTTAGTGTTGGGATGCCAGCAGGAGCCCCCGTCACACACATTAAAGACTCATCTCAGTGTGTTTTAAGCCAGCTGTGTTTCTCCACGCTGTCAAGAACATTCAGCACTGCAAATCATTTTTGTGTGGATGTGTGCGTGTCAGGGTGCACAGGAGTGTGCACCATGTTAGCATGATCACACAAGGGTGCAAAGGTCAAACACAGCTAACCAGAGGAGGAGAGGAAAGGGGAGTGGAACTGATCAGAAGAAGGACACAGAAAAATAACCTCATAATAGATGTATACAACATGGGAGAGACATAAAAACATAGTGTTTTTTTGGGGGGGTCAGAACAGTAATGGCAGCAGAGGTTAGGGGAAAGGGACACTGCGCCCTTTTTGTGGTGAGTGTGGGGTTTTCATGTTACATGAAGGCACACATTAATTATTCAATCAACAGTGTCCTGTGGTTGATTTAAAACAACCTCTTAGCCCCTGAATTGCCACAAAAATTCCCCTGAGCCCCATTCTGCTTTCTAGCAACAACTGGCTGGCTCTTTGAAAGACTGATGTTTGAATGTACAGTACAAATGTCTCAACAGTAACATCTGAAATGAAAGTATACATATATTAAAATATTTGTTTTAATATATTATATTTGTTGCCTTTTACAGTAACCCATGTCTTTTCACTTTGCACTTTATAAATTATATAGCAGTTTATTTAAATAAATAGTTTTTGATCATTCATGTACGGTGGCCGAGACAGCTCAACACGCTGCAAATGAAGAAAGCACCAGCAAATCAAGAAAACATCTTCATCAGTTTGACAACACGCGCGCTGCAAAAGTTCCCAACACATGCAAACACAAAAACGCGCTGCAAATTCAAAAACGCGCTGCAAATCTTCACAACACATGCAAATACAAAAACGCGCTGCAAATAACACAGACCACAACGGAAATGTTTTAAGGGGACTCATTTGAGTGACGAACAATATATTTAGGCCAACAATATCCAAACGACTAAGCAATTATACGATCATGATCTAAAAGTAAAAAAAAATACCTCACCTTTCAGGTCAGTGACAACAACACGACAGTCGAGCAAACAATAAGCAGGTCCCATTAGGGGTTCGTCACTCAAAGGAGTCCCCTTAAAACATTTCTGTTGTGGTCTGTGTAATTTGCAGCGCGTTTTTGAATTTGCAATGCGTTTTTGTATTTGTTGTGAGGATTTGCAGCGCGTTTTTGTATTTGCATGTGTTGTGAACTTTTGCAGCACGCGTGTTGTCAAACTGATGAAGATGTTTTCTTTATTTGCTGATGCTTTCTTTATTTGCAGCGTGTTGAGCTGTCTCGGCCACCGTATATTCATGGGATTTACTACTGATCAAACCTAAAAACACATAACATCCAACTCTCTAAAAATATATATGGATATGAATCAATAAGAGCAGTGCTACTCCAACAAGCAGTCTGTTTACTTTTCTTAGCATCCAGCATTTAGGAACACTAAACCTATGGTGTTTAATAATGCCTTGGGCACTGTCTTTGCTTAAAGCTCTCGGCTTGTGTGGAGACGAGTTACACACATTTGTCTGGACGTAGCTTAGCACTGGTTTACACATGTGGACATCTCATTGAGACCATGTTAAGTCAGTTCGCACTGCAACCATTCTCTACCATTACTGTGAAAAATTCTATTCAATACCAGGTATATAGTCTGCAGATTAATATAGATCTCTCTAAGCTCGATAGCTCTAGATGGGCAGATAATCCCCTCCCCACCCTGAAATTACCATGAAAACACCATTTGTTAGCGCATACAGTGACTTGTACACAAACCCACACAAAGGCGATCATTACTGTCTATCAGTCGGTGCAGGAGGAGAATGTTCGGCAGGAGGTCAGTGCAAAGGTCAAAGGCATTCAGAGGACCAACAAACCCTCTCCCATCCCAGCCTCCACAACATCTTACATCACCCCCCGTTCTTTCCCAATCAAGCCCTTCTTTGCTCTCCTCTCCTCTTGCAATTTCTACTACACTGTGTGTGCAAGTGTCACCCAGGCATGTTGGAACACAGTTCATCCTGCTCCTGATGCTACTGCTCCTGACGCTTTGAGGCTTTTTGGGGACAGTGGGAGGGGCATTACTTCTGACCTTTGACCCGGTGCGAATTAACTCTTCACCAGGCCTGTGAGGTCATTCACCCTTGACCTTAGAGGGCATCCAGTCAAAGCTAGCCAATCGCCATTCGCTTTAATTCACTATCTGACCTTCCACTTGGAGGAAAAGAGCTTGGCCTGATGGAGGTGGGGGGAGATGACCATAAAAACATAGAGACGGTCTGTGATGGAGCATATGTTGGAGCATCTGTCAATCATTGCTGATCTGTAGGGTTTCTGTCACAGCAGCATTTACAGGCCTGTGGTGTGTACTGGGCTATTTACTGTACCTAACTATTGCAATGCTCCAGGAATGCAACACTTGTAAAAGCAAAACCACACCAACATATATTGTCTTTGCAAAGCCACTTCCTTCCAAAGTCTAGGGTGCCATCTGGTACTCTGAAAAGAGATTGGCTATTTATAAAACATCACATGTGTATAAACGTACACCAAATTCCATCTCTGGGCTAACATTTTTTTGTATAATATGTTCCAAGGTAAGCGTTTCCTTTGAGGTATGTAGCAAGTCTACACCGTTCTCCTGGTCTGGTCTTGGAGAATGGAGTTTACTGGAAAGTGATGGAGAATCCTTACGGTCATGACCGTTGGTGTAATCTAATGACCGCTCACTCAGTGGAGGAAGGAGATGATGGGGGATGGTCAGGCAGGATGGGTGATGGGGTTTAGGGTGGAGGGGGTGTGATCTTCTGTCCTCACGACTGGCTGACTGGTGTTGACCTCTATCCGATCAAAGCAGATAACCAGCACGCAGTCAAAGGCATTGTCTTGTCATGTGCCACTAAAAATGTGATCCACACAGGACTTTAGGTACACGTTTCATCAATTATTTATCACAGACATTTTGTAAGTCATATTAACCTTATACTCTCTCAGGCTGCTTTGAGGTGGTTTGTCCTGGTTTAGACATTTTGCAGTGAGTTATTTGTAGGTGAGTCAAGGCAAGTAGTAGCATTTTATGTGCCTAAAATGCTATTAAAATCATTTATGTTTTGACTTTAGACAAAAACAAGACTTTTACATATGAAGTGACACAATATTAAAGGTTTTCATTACTGTGGATTTTTACTATAATTTTTTATGTGCGTGTGCGTATTGCCTGCTGACCTCTAAGGATTTATGGGCTGCAAGTGTGAGAGCTTTGTCACAGAGATATATCTGCAGGAGCCATTGTGTTAATGCAGTGTGTGTTTGTGTCTCAGTCTCCCTGGACGTGTGTGCACGTGTGCGTGTGTGACAGGGACTAATTCCATTAGTGGTCGAGTGCTACAGGAGATGAGCAGGGATTGACAGAGCTGCAGTCGTAATGAATTGGCTCTGGCAGCATCACTCAGCCTATAAGTTCTCTCACGCTGCCCACCCTTCCTCCTACCAGCGTCTCTCTCCCGCTCGCAACACTTTCGTCCCATTGCCTCTCAATAAACACACCCTCGTTAGGCCAGACTTGCTAATCACTACTCTTCATTACCGCTGTGTTCGGCTTAACTAGCTGCTTTTATTGCAAATGCTGTGGTAGCAAAACTTCCAGCTACCTGCATTTGCCCATTTCCTCTTTTCATTACTGTCTGCCCACACTCACAAAATAACTAATTATCTCAGAGGCACCCTATCATTCTTCTGTTTAAAGGAAGGAATTCTCTATTTAAAGCACATAAAAAACAAGTTGCTAACCACTTGAGTTATACTGTATTTAGGTGCCTTCAAAATAGGCCTCACCTTGATTTCTCCAGCTCCATCTCATCCTTTACTGGCACTTCTGGAGCCTTTTGGCATGTCGATGCATCTCACACACAAACACTGGATGCACTTTTTACATTTTGTACTAATAGCACATTTCAGACTTGTAAGAAAAACTTCCAAACCCAATTCCCAAAAATTTGGGACACTGTACAAATTATGAATAAAAACAGAATGCAATTATGTGTAAGTTTTAAATTCCAATATTTTATTCAGAATACAACATAGATGACATATCAACTGTTGAAAGTAATGCCATGCAAGATATTGGCTCATTTTGGATTTCATCAGAGCTACACATTCCAAAATAGTTGGGACAGGTAGCAATAAGAGGCCGGAAAAGTTAACTGTACATATAAGGAACAGCTGGAGGGCCAATTTGCAACTTATTATGTCAACTGGCAACATGCTTGGGTTTAAAAGCCTCTCAGAATGGCAAGTCAAGATGGGGATTCCCCCAATGCTGCGTTGAAAAATAGTAGAGCAATATCAGAAAAGTGTTTCTCAGAGAAAAAATTGAAAGAGTTTGAAATTATCATCATCTACAGTGCATTATATCATCCAAACATTCTGAGCAGCTGGAACAATCTCTGTGCATAAGGATCAAGGCCGGAACACCAGACTGAATGCCCGTGATCTTCGGGCCCTTAGACGGCACTGCATCACATACAGGAATGCTACTGTAATGGAAATCACAACATGTGCTCAGGAATACCTTCAAAAAACATTGTCGGTAAACACAATCCACCAGACCATCCGCTGTTGCCAGCTAAAACTCTATAGTTCAAAAAAGAAGCCATATCTAAACATGATCCAGAAGTGCAGGTGTTTTCTATACAATTCTATATTTCTATACTTCTATACAAGTACCGTTTATTCTGGATGTTCTATAGTGCCTTATGTTTAAACTGTAGCTGGATATCCTTCAGAGGTACAGAATGGACACAAGGCTAAAAGCCTCTGGGCAACATTATTGACCTTTAGGAGGTGAAAGCTGTGGCTCCTGTAGAGGGGACACCCCACTGGTTGCTGCAGAGCCATCCAACCCAGTGATAAAGGAAACCAAGGTTGCGGGGGGTTCTAAAAGGGCACACAATGTCGATATAGAAGGAGGAGTGCACCCCACTGGAGCAGTGAAGATGAACACACTTAGGGTCTGTAGGTCTTTATCTGAGTGTCTTGAATCTGGGCCCTTTGTGTCTATTGTGTTGTGACAAAATGTGATACAGTGTCAAGATCATCAGCTCTGAATGAATGAACGAATGAATGAAATTCATGAATGTTGTCAGCTGATGCAGATGGCTCATTCAGTCAGCAAGCAGCTTAATTTGGAGGAACTGAATGGCACCATGAAACAAGAACTGAAGAAGAAAACAAATGAAATGGAGAGTTCAGCTGGTTTTCTAATGTTCTATAGAAACTCTGTGTTAAACACATTACCACTCCCCAGTGCACACAAAATAAGGAACAGTTTACATAAAAACCTACCACAAAGATAACTTTTGTTAATTGAATTGTCAGGAATATGAAACACTGCTTTTTTGCGCTGGTTTTCCTCTACTTTTATTAAAACACCAACGTTACACAATAATGCTGCAGTCAAGTCCCAGGAAAAAATATAAAGGTGATATTTTAGGGGTTACATTGTTTTAAAGTGTGAGGAGATTTGGACACAAGTTCTCTATCAGGTGCTTTAGCTGTAGTGCTATAGTGCTTTAATCAGGATGTGATATAAAATTATGATATCAATTAATACTCAGCATTTTTTTTAAAACCAAGTCAAAACTTGGTTCTTCCTTTCTTTTCTAAAATAAACAGTCAGTGCTTTTCAGCCTCATTGCCTGAAGCTATCCATTCTTCGGATCTTGTCGTTTGCTCTTTTATAGGGACATTGATTGTGTAGGCCAGGTCTTCTGACCAGTCCCCTCCCCCACCAAGAGACTCTTTCATGTTCCCAGCAGCAACCTGACACCTGTTCTGGACCTCAGCAGTCAGCTTCCATAATCCATACATCACACATACAAACAAATGTGCACTCAAGGCACACAGAGCCACATGTACAGGCATGCTGCAGGTGCAAACACACCTTCTTCTATCAAAGTCACCATTATTGACCCTTTGCAGAACACCAATGCTCTGGGAAGGATATAAGTCCCAGTTGATGGAGATGTTTGCAGTTTTGGTAAAACTTATTTTAGTTGAGAGCATCCACATCACTCAAAACCTCATGGAAGTTTGAAAAAGAAAAAGAAAATAATTAATAAATCTTTTGTGAATTTTTTGCCAAGGATACTTTTCAGCATTTGTACATGCTATTTTCTGTTTTTATAAATTCAAAGTCATGTCAAATAAGACAGATTCAACACATTATTTGCCATTTGCAGTTAAACACCACATTGGAAATCAGCTCCAGAGCTCAGCAATCAAAACACAAGACACTTTAGTAAAAGACCATAAATGTCAATCAAAAATTAAAATAAAGAGACACAGTTAGATAAAACCCATATTTACATTGTTAGATAAAGTGCAGGTAATGTTACCATGGACGATATGCCCAAAGACAAGTGCAAGAGCAGCAAGCAGCAACAAGTAAAAAGTCCATAGAGTCCGTTCCAGGACTGGATCCCTGATCAAAAGTGCAAAGTGCCCACAAACACAAGATAAGTCTCCAACACATAAGACAAACAGGCCAATTAATGTTTAGCTTTATATTTGTTTAAGCTGAGTACAGCACGCGGAAAGAAACTATTAGCGTAGCGTGAAATCAAACATTTAATAGAACAATAGCGAGTGCCAGAGGGAAGAGGAGTAAAAAGACTTGGGTCATTCACAATATTAAGGGCCCGCGACAGGAACCTAGAGCTATACATTTTTTCAAGTTGTGGGAGGAGACTACCTGTTGTCCTGCGAGCACGGCGAACAACTCTGTCAAGTTCTTTTAGTGTTAGGTTACCAAACCACACTGTAGAAACTGCTTTACTTTGCTCCAAAAAATAATGAGTCGCTGCTGTGATTTTTTTACCTATGAGGCTGGTGTGAGAATGCTGCTCAGATTCACAGAAATAGTTACACATATAAATTCTGCAGACGCCCTTTTCTAACTTCCATCCTTCTATGATTCCAGCTGCAATCAAATATATTTTAAACTTACTCAATAAAATGAATCAACAATGACTGTTAATAATTACTCATTGTTCATCAGCAAATGACACAAGTCTCAAACCTTCTCTGTAAAACTTGTATGTCGCTGAACAATGCTGCAGACTCTTAAAGCACCAGTATAGAAAGAAACCCCCATATAGACCCCAGGAAGTGAAAGCAGTATGGAAGGGGGACACCTGGACACTGTGAAATTGTGTGCTAATTATGTCTTTAACTACACTTTCCGGTGATGGAGCAACTGTGGAGCCTTTGCGCTGCTGGTCTGGCACCAGGTCCATATATGAAGTAGCTTGTTAAGCTAAGGTGGTCGATAGCGTTGGCGTTGTTTGTGTGTCCTCATTAGCTGCAGGATGTCCCTCAGTAGGAGAGGGGAGGTAAGGAGGCCCTATCGATGATGAGCCTGTGCGTTTGTGTGTGAACCATCACATTGATCGATCCCACTCATAATCTCCCATGACCCCCTAGGCAGCATGAATTACACCAGTGGGCAGTGTGTTTTCTGTGTGAAGGTGCCTGTGAGGCTGAGAGAATGGGGGGTGGGGTCTCTATAATTACAGAAGATGGAGATAGTATCAGAGAGGCCAGCGCGCAGAGGAAGCTCATTGAGGCCAAGTGGATTAAGTCAAGAGAAACAAGAGGTGTGAAGCGGGCGGAACAGTGGAGGACTTCCTTCTGTGCTTTCACTTCTCTGCATTACGTTCAATAGAGGAGACCCACTTGTGCATTCACTAAACATCCTTAAATACAGACTAAGACTAAACAATGAGTGAGAAAACCTAGAATACAGCTTTGTGATCAATGCAAATACTCCAGCAAACAGAAGTGGGGCAAATGTATTGATGTGGCATGCCCTGTTTGGGTAGTATCTGTTTCTGAATACAAATATCTAGAAAGGCCTAGATAGTTCACATTACAGATTAAATACAGCTATTTTAGGTTTTCCATATCCTAACCACTGGCATTAGGTTAAGAAATACTATCTGGCAATGTTAATATGATTTTAGTTGTATTTAGTTTCAGTATTATGTGAGCCAAACAAAAAAATCACATGTGTTGTAAGAGCCAATATAAACTTAGTTGTATTACACTTAAAAAAGGTTTAAAACCACACAAATGATGGAAGACAATGCCTTCCTAAATTGTTTAAAAGATCTGTTATATCCACTGGCCTAATAAGATCTATCTCTCACTTTCTGTATTGATCTGCATAGAAAAACTGCCAGTAGAATTATTTTTGGTTGGCATAAAGAAATGCATTTTAAAATGGCAGATAAAAAGATGCTTGTGATGAATACCAACTGGTAAAAGAAAAAGAGGAAGGAGAAGCCCTAAGTTAGATAGTCCCTTCCCAGAACTAGAACGAATGAATGACATTACCAAACCTTAATCAATGTATAAGAAACCCTAAGTACACTGGTCTATTTCCTAGTGCAGTAAACTAGAGACTCCCTGATTTACCAAACACTCCCACACCACACAGAAATGGTGTAAACAGTACACACAGGTGGCTTTTATTACGGCTTTATATTTTTATGAGACAGGAGCAATATCACAAATTCTCCTTCAGCCTTTTCCGGATAATTTTCTCAGGGAGGAGAGAAGGTTGGAGTTATATGAAGGTTGTCGTATAAGGCGACTCATACATCAAGCAGGATGACCTTAGCCTTGGTGACAGACAGGACAGCAGTGTGTGTGTGTGTGTGTGTGTGTGTGTGTGTGTGTGTGTGTGTGTGTGTGTGTGTGTGTGTGTGTGTGTGTGTGTGTGTGTGTGTGTGTGTGTTGGTGTGTCGGTGTGTTTTACCACGCAGTCCAGACTTCTCCAACTAAAAGTTTTTTCCCAAATTGGTGCTGTATTTATCTGACTCTCACTCTATGCTAATGAAAGATTCTGTAACTGTGAGTGAAATAAGGAAGCTGTGTTTGCGCTAAGGGATATCCTCAGGTATAGGATTACATTGGCTGAAGATTATTATTGATTTGCTCATGGAGCTGTCAGTCTGCACTCAGCTACTGAGCGTCGAGTGACTGACAGCCAAGCGACGGGGTTGGGTGGCCCGCAGCCAACCAGGAGGAACTAGTCCTCTGCGCGGGACGGGAAGGTGCAGGAAGATTGAGGATAAGGCGCAGGGATAAGGGTAATTGATGATTGTTTCAGCGGTGCAGTGGAAGGAGGGGATGAGAGAGCATAAAGCTTGTGGGGAATGAGCGAGAGAGAGAATCATTGATGAATGGAGAGGAGAAGAGAAATGACTGGGAGTGCAGAATAGCAGGTGATGAGCCAGACGGACTGTGGGGAAATCTTGGCTGTCTGAAGGAAGCAACGTCAACAAAGCAAACACAGAGCAGACTCAAGTTAAATATGAGAAGTAAAAAACACTTGTTTATTTTGTATTTACTGGTACAATCTCTGCTATACCTTCACGAGTTGTCAAAACATTTGTCATTTATGTTCTCTGTCTTGTGCAATTAAAGTGTTGCTGGAGTTTTCATTCTCAATGTTCTCTCAAATTCTCTCACCTTGTTACAGCAATATTATTTTACTTTTTACATCTGTTGTGTATACAATGGAGTCACAGTGTCACAAAAATGAGATATTAATCCAACGTAAACTTAAGCTGACCAATAGAAACTTGGACGCATTGTCAAGAATTAATATAAAAGAAAAGAATCCTGGTTTGTAGCAGCGTGAGAGGTGTATTTTGCTGCAGTAACTATTAAACTTTATAAAAAGTTATTAATAAAGTTATTCCCAGCTATCTGAAAGTTTAATGTGTAATGTTCAATAAATTAGAAATTCACCATTTAAGGCCACAAGCTCTGCTTGTGTTTAATGCTGTTGAGATAAAAAAAATAATTCATAAAGCGGAAACCGTATAACACAGGACACAGTGTTTGCTAATAAACACACACACCTGTCTTATCTTTGTCTTCAAAAAAGTGCACTTAGTATGTTTTCTGTTGGAACATGACTGAACAAGGCCTAATTTATTTGAAAATATTTCCATTTAATGTTTTTCCTTTCACTTATCTTTTTTTTTACTTTATTTGAAAGGACACTAGACAAATAGAAAACTGGGTGAGAGAGGAGAATAAGATCGAGCAAATAACTCAAGTGGGAATCAAGCCCAGGTCTATGTAGTACACACTCTACCAGGTGAACCACCGAGGCACCCTGGTTCTATTTTTCGCTCGAGTGAGGACTATCTTTTGTCCAGTTAGCTGACTGCCGTGATCAGCTGCTTTGAAAGCAGACCTCTTAGTTAGACGTCCCCAAGGTGGGACTGTACGAAGTGCTTTTTGGGAAAACCCAACCCTTTCCCAGTAAAACCCATGAGTTCAATTTAGCCGATTAATGTAAAGATTAAAGTGAAAAAGTATTAATGCTCTGATAAGAAGAGTGTTTTTTACACTACACAAATCCAGAACTACATTGTAGTAGTAACTACAATAACATTTTAGTTTTACTTTAAATCCTTCACAGATTTTGAAATTTCACTGTTAATGGAAACCTAACAAAAACAAACCGTTTTTACCTATTTATTGCTAGTAAGGACATATAAGCATAGATGATAAAATATACACTTCTTTAGTTTAGTTTAGTTTATTTCAGTCACTAAAAATAAACATATCTGTATGACTGTTACCTTAAATAACCACTTGAAAATAAAAAAACATATCTCTGCATATTAGTATACAGCACGACATCTATGCCCTGCCATTAAAGTGGAAAACAATAGAACAACTTTTAACCTAGTTTGTTAGCCAATGCCAGACATAATGTTTGCTCTGTCTTGTAAAACAGACACTCTGATTTGATTATCATGCACTAAGGTGTCTAACTCACACAGTAAAACCATACAGTCTGCTGTACATCATGTGTAATAGGGAGGCATTTACATGTCAGACATTCAGTTAAAGCCCTGATTGGCATACGCACAATGAAGAGCCACTTTGATATATTAAAAGGGATGACACCTCAGTTAGCATTCTGTGTGTAAATCTAGTTTGTTTGATAGTTCCAGCTTCTCCGTCCCCTCAGCCAAGCACTTAAATCAAGGCTCTACAGAGAGACACACACATGCACCACGTTTCTTTTGCACTTCCAATTTCTGTGATTCTTTCCTTCTGTACTGTCTCTTCCTTTGTCTAATTGTCATTGTGTGCACTCACACACAACACGGCAGTCGTTCCTTCAGAGTGCAGACGCAGGCACAAACAGTCACTCTGATGTTATTAGAGGCTGCACTTTGGAAAACCAAGTGATTCATGATTTTATTTGAGAACCATAAAACAATAAAGTATGATTGCGGCGCCCACTCCAGATGCTGATTTCTGTTGCGGGACAAAGACAGACGCTCATAAATGACAGCAGTCATTCCTGTTCACACATTACTTTTTGTTGCGTAATATTCATCTTACACTGTGCATCAGAGCTTTTAATGATACAATAACATGGGTTTTACACTAATGAGCAGGAAAGGCTGACAAAAACGCTTACATAGGTATCGTAGAATTTTATAGCAGGTCTATTGTGCAAATAAAAAAATGACACAATGAAATATATGTGTGGATTAAAGAATAAGTGTGCTGAGGATGCATTTGTCATTGACCTATTGATGGGAACCGGTTGCTAAGGGGCATGTCATTCATTTACTATGACCAATTCTACCAGTATTTATGTATACCTGGTGAGAAGAAGCCAGATAATTAGGCAAAACCCATGGTAGGAAAAGGAAAAAGTCTCAAATTCCTCTGAGAATAACACCGTATTTGGTACACAGTTTTCTATGGAAAAGCAAAAAAAAAACTGCCATAACAGCCCCAAGTGCTCAAAGTAAGCAAGGATCTGTTCTAAGTGGGAAGTGGAGCCTGACACCACAGAATCTGTCTAATGTCTGAGGCTCCAAACTTCTGGCCTTATCTGTGATGGAGCCCACTGGGAACCCAAAGGGCAGAATTCTTACAGCTTTATCCCTGGTGTATTCAAAGTCTTAGAAGTCTGCACAAAGTTCTGAACAGAGTGTTTTTACTCTAAGGACTATGAAACTCTAGTGAACTCAGAACAGCAGCTAATTATCCAAAATGTGAGGCTTAACCATGCTTGAGATAGGATTTGAACTAAATCCATCTGATGTTTTATATTAAATGGGCAAATTGTTCACTCAACATGGCAGAGTCTCAGTGGATCTGTTCTTCTCGCACACATTATTTACAGGCAGGTGGTGGCTGTCTGACACACCTCAAGGTGTTCATGTCACCACACACACACTCTCACACACACATGCACGCACACACACACACACACACACACACACATACACAGAGCTAAGCCACAGCGTGTCCCTGTCCCCTTGTCACACAACCCCTGGCCCCACCTCACTCTGTCCCATTAGCCTGCCACTTCACCAGCACCCCTCCCACAGACCAACTCTGCGGAGCGGCAGTTTACCTTTATGTACAAGTTTGTGTGTTGGAGTGTGAGAGTCTGAAATATGGCCATGTCTGGCTGCTCTGTATATCTTGACTTGTCCCTTCAACAGAAAAACCTTGGTTGCTGTTGATGGAAGAAGCAGCACCCCAAATAGCTTAGGTCTCAGGAACAGAAAAAAAACATGACATTCATGCAACAATCTTCAACCAAACAAAGATAAAGAATGCAGAAGACAACAGCAATAAAACTATTTTTGTCTTGGGTCCTCTATATTATATTGCACATAATATTTTGCATATATTCTCAACTGAGTGTTTAGTCATAACATATTGTGTTCTGGCCTGATATGTTATGCTGATATGTTCAGAGTTAATATTTGACAGGCTGTCCAAATGTCAGTTGTCCCTTTATTACTTAATCATAAATGTCTCTGCAGATCTTTTATGTAAAATCTAAGATAATCTAATTCAATGCAAATGTATTTGTTTATCTTCCATGAGGAGGAAAAATTAGATGCTCACTTCTTCCTCGTGTGCTTATGTTGAATCTTATCTAGAGTGAAATAAATCTATAGATGCTGTTGGAGCACAAAATGTTATAGATGTGGAAGAGACATGTTGTCAGGTTCATAACTGCTCTTTATTCTTCAAAGTGTGTTGTGTCAAAGTGCCCTGGGTGACATTAAAAACAGCTCATCCTCTTTAAAAGTGTTTTTGTGTTTAGCTTCAGCATGGGATTGACTTTCCCTTCACACTCTTATGCTTGTGCCCTCATTAGTAGCGCCATAGCCGACTGGAGCTTTGTTCAGGAGCTCTCGACAGGTCTTTGAGTGTTAACAACTAATGAGAGTATTGCACAGTAATCTTAGATGTGTCGTGCCGGGTCTCCAGTAGCACGGCAATGACTTGAGCATGATTGGAGAGGGTTTTGTCGCAAAATGGACCCACTCAGGTAAAGTCCCATTCAATCTCTGCTCCAATTGTGGCCTCAGTGATTGTCTCTTAATGAAATCAATTATCAGTTTCCTCTATACGATTACTATGTTAAGACGAAAGCTCAGAACAAAAAAAAATCACGAAAACAATAAATTATTCCATTTAGAGGAGCAGAGTGACTGGCTACTGTGTGGGATGTGTTTAATGAAATGCACCCGCTCATATGCTCGCACACACTGGGGCTGTCAACATATCGAACGGCCCAGGCCTGGGATACCTCCTATGGCTGCTTCAGAAACAGGATTTACCAATCAGCCTCAGGCAAGTCTATATAAATGTTTGTGCATTTGTTTGTGTCAGACAGCTTTTCCGAGCGTCTGCACTCATGCGTGCATGTTTAAGATGCAGGTTCATGCACCTGTATTTAACATGGTGTGTGTGATGGCTGGAGGGAACATATTAGGAAATGACAGAATTTTTTTCCTCTATGTCAGGTAGAAAGAAGGGTTGTGTTTGTAATGTTCTGCTGCATACTTTTTTATATGTTGCAGATGTTTCTGTTTAGGTCAGGTTTTTCCAGAATCCAAGCAGTGCAGACCATTGGTAAACTTTTTTTAAAGACATGCTAACAGTCATAAAGAGAAAAGACAATTCCTAATATTTAACCTGGCTTTATCTGTTTTATGCTCGTCTGTTGTGGCTTAACTGTCCAGAGAGTAATCATACATTTTGCATGCTTTTGTGAAATTGTATGTACAGTTATAAAATTAATACAGTATGATATGATATGATATGATAGTATATATACAAAATGTATACAGTTGTCGTTTACAAATATAATTTTGCAATGCTATGAAGGGGGTCACTTGGGTTCCTCCCCTTTATTTCCTTGTGAATTTAGTATATATACAGTATGTGATGTGTTATTTCCACCACAGCCATGTTGTTCTGAGGGTCCCCTTGCTGTTACAAGTGAACAGAGCTAGAGGGAGCTCCTCTCCATTTAAGTGGCATTTGTTGACCCAACCCCCCTCACAAAGCCACTGACCCCCTTCTCCCTCAGCCCGTAGGCACTGAGCATTGCTGCCAGGACCAAGGCCACAGCGCTGGACTCACTCACACGCCCCATGGGACCAGAGCGGGACCTGCCTGGGACTAAGCTATGGTCAGCCATGGCTTGGACAAAGAACCAGGATGCTGAATGCAATCTGACCCTGTCACTCACCCAGAGTGTGAGGAAGAGGCAGCGCGGTGTCAGGAGGGAGGCAGACAAAGATGGAGCACAACGCAAATCTTCTTCCAGGGCTGAACAATTTTATCAATAAGCTCAAAAGAAAAAGAAAAAGATTCAGGCCTGGAAGTATTTTTGAGTAAGAATAAAAAAGCAGCACTTTGCAGATTGGGTGTTTTGTGTAAAAAAAAACCAAGGTCTAAGCACGTCTGCAGTGTGCGCTCTCCAAAGCCATTCTCTGAATTCTGTTCTTTAAATGGGGAGAAATATTGATCTGGCTCAGCTGGCCCTGTAGTGCTCCCTGTGCATGTGTGTGTGTGCTTTGTCTTTTAGGAGCCACTGGGGGTGGTGGCGGGATGTTGCCATGGAGACGCACCCCCCCCCCTCCATACCCCTCCCCCCCACACACACTCACACACTCCAAAAAGACACAGGCTACATGCAACATACACAAATACTCTATACACAGACACTTTGTAAAGCAGCAGTGTCAACTCAAATGGACAAAGGGCCAACTATAACAATTAAATCAAGTGCCTTAGTTATTAAATGAACAGCTTTTGATCAAATATCTTACATCTTACATGCTTTACAAATAAAAAAGGTGTTTTGTTTATTTCTTTGCATAATTTTTTCCCTTCATAATATAATTTCTAAGTAATTCTTCATTCTGTTTCAGCTGTGATTTTTTTTTCACATACAAATATGAAAAAAAGACCCTAAAGTGACAAGAAACACAGACACGCCGCTTTAGCTTAAGGAAACATCACAGACGATCATTGTGAAAGAAAAAAGAAAAAGCTGCACAACACTAATGTGGAACCTAGACTCATCTCTCATCATTTCCTTTCAATTTAGCCTCTTTGTCTCTTCCACCTCAACACACCCCCTGCTCTCTCTCTCACACACACACACACACACACACACAAACACACACACAGGTTTTGTGGCTGTCTATATTGTCCTGCACATTCCTTATACCTTTACCCACTTAGAGCCACTTACAGACACAGCTATGTTCTTTTAGATTCTTTAACAGATGCATGGACATTGTAACACACAACTGGTAAAAACACACACCTGTCTCTGCGAATGAGACATGAGCAGAAGAGATCAGAGTGGTTTACTCCCAGGTAACTGATACAAATACCCCTCATTACAATGGTGACAGCAGCTTCTTTTCTTCACTGGCAATATAGCATCATTAGAGACGCACACAATGCAACACAGCCACCTGCTGCTAAAGGATTCACGTATAGAAAGAGCAAGGTAGCATGTATAAGTGGGAATCTTGTTAACAAACAGAAACAGTAATAGGGAGGATATGTGTTGGTAGTTTACATAAATGATGATTCCCATGTGGATAACAGATAGATAATACAGGGTTTGCTATGGTCACTGTAAGGCAGGAAGTACCAGTGCTAGCCGACATTCAGAGATCAATACACCTAGGGTCAGTTACAATATTCAGGGTCACGTGACTCCGGCACCAAAATAAATCAGGATGTGAAATATTGTTGTGTGCCAGGATGGGGCTACAACTCAAATGAACGGAAAAGACAGGAAGATATAATGGTGAAAGACTCAGTATGGTTACATGTCACCATAAAAAATCTAATTATTGTGTCTGTCAGACTAAAACAGGACATGTAAACGTCTTTGTGTGACTAGAATTACACTCATTTGTTGAGCAAACCATTGTTAATGTGTTTAGAATTAAAGTTATAGATGCATGTATGCAGCTTTGTCAGACTTGTGGGGCAGTTTTCACAACGCCCAAACACAAATGCTGGCCGGTAGAACCATCAAAATTATCTATATTGACACGGATATGCTCAGCAGAAAAATATGTTAACTTGGTATTTTCTGGAGAAGCATTCATCAACCCCATCAAGGCGTTTCCCACCCAAGCATGTCTCCCCATGCTTGGGTGGTTTTCTGCAGGTACTCCAGTTTCCCCCATCAGCATCAAAACAAGTTATAGACTCTGGTTAGTGACATGACCTGGTGGCAGCTGCTGACAATAATTTTACCTACAGGGATATTTAAGGGATAATTAAAAAATATGATACCAACAGTATAGTATAGTATAGTATATTATCAGAAAACAAGTAAAAAACAAGTATTGTTTACCATTGTTGTCCTACTCGCTGTGTTTCAGCCAATACTTTTCTGGAACCCAGCTGAGACATCAGTGTCATATTTACAGTTTACCTTACAACACAAAAGGTGAACAAAAACCTTCTCTGCCAGATTCAAAGGTTTGTTTGTTTTTTTGGTGTGAGAATGCCATCCGAGGGTGACAGAATAATATTTTTTTGTTCACAACCTGTTGTAGTGTAAATAGAACCTCAAAGTGCTCTGTGCATCATTATACTGCAGAGCACAGTACTTAAAAAAGGTTAGTTTGGTTGATAGCCCTCTATTTCTATCAGTGACTTTTATCATTTCTCAATCAAAGTCTGTTTAATGCTTGTATAATCGAAATGTTTCTCAACTCTTAACATCAAGCAACTTTTTGAGGTGACATCTGACAACACCAATATTTAGTTCAGAATGAAAAACAGATGAGGCCATTTGACATCCTACAGCCAAGTGTGTCGGGCTGTTATTCATTATTAAAGGTACATGGTACAATTTCACAAGCGCATGCAAAATGTATGATTCTAAATTCGGTTGTATTGCTACACAACCACAGCGTATACATTATTAATTGCAGAACACTTTTCTTCACAAGTAACATGAAAGTGATACCTCAGCTGTATTGTAAAAGGAGGTATTTCCATTCAGGCATTACAGTGGCATTTACAGTTTGTTTGGCAACACCTTTTTGCAAGATAAAAGAGTGGACACTCTAAAGGCGAGATGTCACAAATCTGATTACATTGTGTTTCCTATGATCGGAAATCTCCCCTCTAGCTTAGATTTGATCGTATCCCACTTATTAATTTTTTTAGATGACATTTAGTGTTTTTTTTTTGCTGAGTAACGCAGCCACCGTCGAAGCGGACACAAGCAAGACAGATGAGCAACAAAAGAGAGCAATTGTATTTGGTCTTTATAATATAGCTTTTAAACTTTTAGCTGATTCAAACATCCTTCGGTTGTGTCTGTTGTGCAGCCAGAGGCGGGGTGAGGAGAGAGTGATAGATGAACCCAACGATCCACTGTATTGCACTGAAAGCTGCTGTTTAGCTTGTAACTGTTAAGACTGTTAACCAATGTCTCATTTCCCATTTGTCTGTGACTGATTGTCGATTCACTGCCCTCACAGATTTAGATCCATTTCACTTTGAATGCAACGCGGTGGCTCCAAACAAAAATGTATTCGCTTATAATAGACTCCGCTCATACCAAGCCAAGTGTGCATGCTTTGTGTGTGTGCCCCCCATAAGCTGCGTATCTGTTTGTGTGTTTGCGTAATTAATTGGAGATTTCTGGGCCTATTCAAGAAACAGCCGACCTCTGACCTTCTTAACAAGCAGCAGCCACGCCCCCCTCTGGCCCCCGAGTCTCTCAATCTCGCAGCGCGTTAAGGGAAATTAGTCACACACTTAACCACGCACACCCTGCCCATTGTTAAGTGACTCCTAAAGTGTGTCACAGAGGGTTTCATGGTGGCCTTAAACAGCTCTCGTATCGCTCTGCTGGCAGCAGGCACGCTCGCGTTCAACACACAAACCCCCTCTTGACCCTTAAAAACAAACACACAGTAAATAGAGTTATAGTGGCTCCAATGCACAAGCTCTAATTTAGACTGGTTTGATGCTGTGATAAAGAAACCTACTTACATTAAAATATCTCAAGATTAGGGTTAACATTGGTAAATGAAGAATAGCAAAAATAATTGATTTCCTTTTTTGTACATTCTCTCAGCTAATAGTATTAAAAACTTCTTTACACAACACATTTGAAAGTCTTTGAAGCTAGCGGTAAATGGTCAGTTATGTTCATAATTCTTGCAGTGTGCCACTTTTTTGTTGAAACACCTAGCAGCATATTGTGATAAGGAAGAATAATGTGAAAAAGAGACTTAGAGACATTATCTAGGCTATATTATTTCTGGGTGTTTTTGCCTTTATTGACACTAGACAGTAGGTTGGGCAAGAGAGATGGGGATGAAATTGGGTAAATGACCCGTCTGAGATTTGAACTGTGTACAGTGTATGCGGATTTGTGAGTGCTCTACAAACTGAGCTAGAGGGGGACAACCCCATTATCAAGGATTTTAATAGATGAGATTGTTCAGCACCAGCTTTGGCCAATCATGCTCACATAAAAGAGGCACTGCTCCCATTTATCAAGAGATGCCATCATTGGCAGTTAGGTCTACACAACTTGTCAACATTGAATCAATGGTGGAGGAAAGTATACCCTGGAAAGAAAGAGACAAATGACAAAGAAATATTTGGCTTCTTTTTCTCTAATTATTGCTTACAGGAAGAAAGGGGTAACTGTCTGAGCGGATTGACTTAAAATTCATCTCATATATAAAATGAATTCTGCTTCGGTAATTTGTGTGAAGCAAAAGGTGGCTTCTGTTCAACTCTGTGGACTAATTTGTTGCCCTATTGATTTGCCTGACTGATTTTAGATGCAGTGGTTGGCACTTTACAACTGCCAGGGTACGTTTAAGGCTGCAGGGATTTCCACTTCCTAAAAGCTTCCTTCCATATCCACCGAGATGCCAACAACTTCCTGCTGAAAGCTTTATGTAACGCTTGCAGACGCCCGTATCAGCTAATGAGACAAATAACCGCATATGAACACATCCCTGAGGTGAGATGGGAGTGTTTAACGTCCTCAGTAGGGCTTGTAGTGAAGTGAAGCTGTATTCATCAAGGCACAATCAACACATTTCTGTGGCCATTCATTCATGCGCCGTATGCCCACGCTTTCACACAAATGTACGATTGTGTGAATTTGTAAGTGCACACACAGATGATCGCGGTGATTGAAAGTGTCTGCTGATTATTGATTTCCCAGCGAGAAGTTGCTAAAAGTCTCACAGCTAATCCTGGCGGGCCGAACGCGCCATAGATAATGACGTGTAATGAGCTAATGACTCGCTGAAATATTTAGTAGAGCCTCAATAAGGTTGCACTATTAGAGGTGGGAGAGGTCATTAGAGGAGCGTCTCAGGGACGGCCCTTCGATTAGTAACACCCAGGGCTCAAACACACACACACTCACACACATACAGGTACAGTACATACATAGACGAACACTATGGTCAAACACAGAAAAGGGTTCGGACAAAAAAAGCACTGCTGTTACTATTAGGAGTTGGACCATTGATCGGTCAGCTTTTAAGAGTGTGACCTTTCGCAGAGGGCTCCACTGGCCTTGATAAATCTGATCTGGGGGCCATCTGTGTCTGGGTGGGTGCAGCCTCTGTAGGATGGGACCCCAGAGAGCCCAGAAGAATGGGAAGGAAGAGAAAGGAAAAGAAAAAGCAGAATCATTGGCTTCAGAAAGTACATCAGGAAAACGAAAGACTAACAGAAAACACAAGTCAGAAAAATTGAAATCATAGAGAATAACAGAGAGAGTGGAAAGGTCACAGGCAAAGAATAAGAGGGGAAAAAAACACCAAGAAAATCTGAGACAGAGGTGGCAGAATAAAAAAAAATGTAATGAAAGGAAACAGGAGAAGGATAGTTATTAGTTACAGATTCTTAATGAGTGCTAGAGCAGTGTTTATACATGTTCAATAAGTCTTGGACCATTCACACAGCAGTTTATAAAGGCTGCAGAGAGCCATCTAATAGGCTATCGATGCAAACAACTTAATTGCACAATGGCTATTGACAGTAGCCTTAAACATGGCCGAGTTTGCCAGAGAGAGCTAATGATCAGACGTCTGAGTTCCCACTTTCAGAGTCAGACTGGGCCTAAACACATGGCGTCTGTCAAAGGCAAAAGGATGTTCTGTAGAGCCTTCCATCAAGATGTGTTTGAAGCTGGTACATCAAAAGACTGCTAAATTATATAATGTGTTCCTTCAAGTATTATACAACAAAAATATAACAGATCCCAGTTTTGTTGGCAAAAAGGTACTAAATTATGAAGTAATGTTTGGCAGAATATGTCAGTAAAAAGTAAGAGTGAAACTGTGAGATTGATCTGGTGTTGGCTTGAATGTCTGGTGCTGGTGAAACTGATGTTTAGTTCTTTGTGCAAAGTCTGAAAGTACCATGTAACAAACAATTTATATTTGCCCAGTGTGCCTTTAACTGATAACCTTCTTAAAAATACTAGAAATGTGCAAAAGAATGTACAAAGTAGAACATTTTAATAGCCAGACATTATTTGGCTGTTGTTTTATTAATATTAATTTCTCCATAGATACTTGTGGAAACACAAAAAAATGTCTCCATTCTCACATCTATTTGAGGCGTAATGGTGTAAATTAAATATTGTGTGTTTTAGAAGGTTCTGTCCTTTATTTTATTTCAAAGCTGGTTTAATAGAAAGATAAGCTCTGTAGAACAACATAAGATCTGAGAGTACGTTTTGTTTTTGAAAGCAGTGACTGTAACGTTTGGGTAGGGTCAATGCTTTTGGGCCTTTTTGCCTTTTTATACATATAGTTTTAAGAGGTACAATATGATACAGCAAATAAAGTAAAAGTTGTCTGTTGAAATAATAGATATTTCTACTTTAAAGATCAAGTCAATGTTTTTTCTGTTAATTTTCTTAGAATTACGTGTAAGGAATGGAGTACCTTAACCCTGTTATCTCTTATGTTGATCTTTCCCACAGCCTATACATCCCTAACTACAGGATTCTGATATGTTCTCTGGTTTACACTTCAAAGCTGAAGTAGATAGCATTTGTACGCAGTTCTTTATCACTAACAGTTAACTAACAGCCGCTCACCTGCCAAACCAACCCTTCCCACCAACCTCCTCTGCTGCTGCTGCTATAGCACAACTTCCAAACCTAACACACACACTGCGTAAACACACAGATGCTCACACAGACCATTACTCTTTCTTTCTCTCTATCTGCTACGTTTAATTCCCTTTGGAAAAGACAGGTGCAAACGTTGATTGAGCCTGAGCCAGATTTAGCCCCAGCTCTCAGTGTGCGTCCAGCTGTACTCTCCAACCTACAGAGATCAATGTCCAGCCAGCAAGCCCAGCCAGCCATCCATCCATCCAGCGGGCCAGCCGTGCAGCCAGGGCAGCAGCAGCCAGTCAAGCAGGCATTCACCCAGCGGGCAGAGGGGGCCGCACTGTTTGTCCCCCCCCCCTTTGGCCCCTGATACTGGCGCGCTTCACTGGGCTCATTGGGGGCGGACCGCAGCGGGGCATTGCACAGGCAGTGCCAAGCCCAATCACTGCACGGCTGATGCCGGTTTGCGCTCTGGGCGGGACAAGGGGAGGAGAAGGAGGGGACCCTAAACTCCAGCCCTTTTTCCTTTCACCGTTACACTGTTAAAAGCACCTTTCCTCTTTTCTTTGCATCTTAACGCCTGCACCTCCTATTGAACCCTCCTTCCTTTCCCTTCCTCCGCTTCCTCTCCTCGCTCCATCCATCTTGGAGCTACTTTGATTTGGGTCTCTCTCTCTTTTTCCATCCTCCCAGCCCCAGCCGTTCTCCAGCCAACCACAGTTTCCTATTGATTTATTGATTGCTGTCTGCCTGTGGGAGAGCGGCCGCAGTATCCCTCTGCTCTCCCCCAGCATGGATTTGTCTTCCCTTTTCCCCTCCTTTTCCTCCCCTCTCCCTCGCTCCCCATCAATGCAGCAGCTCTGAAACATGAATTAGAGAAAAAGCACGGGAGTCCAATTTACCGGGAGAAATCGGATTCACCTTCTCCTATATACGCTCATTTCTTCTTGCCCTCCCTCTTTTCTTTCTCTTATACTGTCGTTCTTGTTCTCCTCCATTTTCCAGGTTGGCTTTTGTTTTGACTGGTCCATTGCATTTTCTTGTATTGCATTAGTGATGCCTAGACGCTGCCTAAAGTCTGTAAATAATTTGACCGGAAAGACACTGAAAGAATGTAAAGTCTTCAAGGCATTGTATGAAATGTTTTTATGACATTTTTAATTAACCCTCACACAATGGATAACCCTTTTGTGCCACACCTTTGGCCTCAAAGAACAATATGGAGGTGAATGTATCGGTAGCACTTTGCCCTCTGTCTGTATTACACCTGACTGTATTTTTCTCTTTTGTTCACATAGGTTGGAACATTTCTGAGTGAGAGTAAATTTGCCTCATTATCTTGTGTGCCCCCTGCTTGAGTACCAATCCAAAATGCTATTGCTCTTTCCAGAAATCCTGTTGTCCATTTCCACATTGCATCACATTTGGCTTTGAGAGAGCTCCTTCCTTTAAACCATTCTGCAATTTTCCCCTGTCCACTTGCCCTGGTTCATTTATGGCCCTTGCAGCAAGCCAGCATTAAATGAGCTTCTTCTGCTGCTGCGTCCAGCAGTCTGTCCGCTGAACTGCAGGTTAGTGCGGGTCACAGAGGAGACCATCTGATTATCTGACCTCAGGGGTCAAGCTGCAGGCTCTCGGCATTTGGAACAATGGGATCAGCTGTAATGGATAGACAGACAGAATGACAGAGAGAAAAAATTGGATTCTCAAGCTATCAAATTTAGTCTGTAATTCCCACTGAAAAGAAGAAAGGATGCTTAGTAGGTCCTCAAAACATGAATGTTTTTATATTTACATTTACAAATATGAATAGACAGTCAAGAAGTCCTCAGTGATGTTTGATGAAAGCTTAAAAGGCTTGGCCAGTGCACTCGATATAACCTTCTTACATCATTTTAACAGGACTGGTTTAGGGTCAGTATAGATGTGTGTTAAAGAATCGGACTATCCACTGTGGTACTGGGATTAATTATTCCTGTTTACTCGTAGCCTGCAATGTAGGCCACCTTCCATAACAGTCACATAAATGAATTGTAGATTCATGTAATCGATGACTTCAGAGTTCACGCCAATGTCAAAATCAAACATACCCCCTCCTTTTTCTCAGTAAGATGTAATGTTTTGCCTGACATTGCTTCTAGTCGCTATATTACTTCTGTACCTGATGTGAACATTTCATTTAATCTGTATGGCCACTTCTATGACATTATTTTTAATGATTTGTCCTAACTAAAACATAAATCTCCACACTTTATTACAGCATATACTACACGACCATATGAAGTGGGTAAGATTTAAAGCAATGTACAAGGTATTAGTGTTAACCATTAGTAAATCAATAATACAACGCTCTCAGAGGAGTTGTTCAGCCTAC
Source organism: Neodontobutis hainanensis (assembly GCA_024349245.1). Taxonomy (NCBI): domain Eukaryota; kingdom Metazoa; phylum Chordata; class Actinopteri; order Gobiiformes; family Odontobutidae; genus Neodontobutis; species Neodontobutis hainanensis. The sequence continues at coordinate 8,717,362 of JALDNG010000002.1, read as the reverse complement.
TTTTCACTTGACACATTTTTTCTGATCATTCTTCACTATATGCCTTGTGATTGCTATGCACTTTTTTCCACAGTATTCAAGGTTTTGAATGCATTCCAGCATTGCACCTGCAGACAGAAAACACTGTGAACACTGCTTCTTTTCCAGGAAACAGATTCTTTATTAGAAGCAAAGCCCAAATGGGGATAAAGTGTTCAAGGGGGTGGGATGGTGTCGTGGTGAGGGGGGCTGTCAGTGGGTTGACAGCCGCTCTGGTATTGCCTCAGTGCACGTTGTCGCTGTGTGTATTGATAAAATCCATAGTGGTGAGGCGAGCGTGCGACAAGGAGCGTGATATTAGTTTCCTGACTGGAACCTAGTTAATTCCACAGAGAAAGGGACGCTCCACACCTGGGGCCCCTGGAAGATACAGGGCAGCGACAGGCAGACTACAGCGTAACCTATACACACACAAAGTGGACTAACGTACATGTGCACTGTCCCCCGCTCTGACGCCAGCATCCCGTAAGGAGCAGGGGGTTAGGTGTCTGCAGGCCAGAGAGTGGCAGCACAAGGACAGACGTCTCCCTGGCTGTCTGGCTGCCGACAGGTCTGATCGATCAATACGCAGCCTTCCCCTCTCGGCTCTTCCTCTCCTCCATCCACACTCATTTCTTCTCCATCTTCCTCCATGTTTTACTTTCTTGTTTGTCATCTTCTAAAGCTACTTTGCATTTGTCTACTTCACTTTTCAGAAGTCCAGCATCTTTCTTGTTACTTACTACCTAAACTCTTTACTCACTGCTTCACATCTCGGCCTGGGAGATATGATCGCAAATCAATATTAATATTCATTAAACATTTCACATTGTGTGATTACATTAATTATCTTGATAGTTCTATAACTCATTAATAAATCAACCTTGTAAAGCACTCAAACACACATGAGACTGATTCATTTTATATATTACTTTGTATCACTTCTTTGTAGTATTCTTTTGTGAATAATCATCAAGATTAGACAAGATTAAGACAATTTTTTGTTTTATATATTTTTTTAATTGCCCAGCCTTATTCACATTTCTTTTTTTGGACATAGATAAAATGAACAACAAGAGAATGAGTGAGTTAACACACTCAAGGCTCTCTCTGCCACCTGAGCCACAGCACTCTGCACAATGCAAATTGATTAGATGTGAAATTACTGGTTGTAAACTCCATCAGCAGTGTCTCAAAAAGAAGCGAAGGTAAACAAACTGGCAAAGTATAGCTGTTCAAAGAAAGATATAATGAAGGAAGTACAAAACACTGCATTAAGAAGCTTTTATACTGAAGGGCTTTCTGATATGACTAACAGTTTCCTTTTCAGGGTTGCATCTCCTCCTTTTTGTGACAAGACAAGACAAGTGAGGTCATGTCTTGTGTCTGTTTCATGTTTGCAGCAAATGAAGGTCACTGAAGGAAACTTTGGGCTCCAGTTGTCTGGACCTTTCACAAGATCTGTGGGAGATTGATATCTCCTTATCGTGAACCTATGGCTTTTACTTATTGGCTATCTAAACCTAATAATAATAATTGTTGTGCTTTTCCAACTGCCTTGAAGAAAGCAAGAGTAAGATTTTGAAATTTCAGCCTTTCCAGGAATAATATAAAAAATGTCTGTTTGGTCGAATTGGCCAATTTAAACTATGTACATGGTTGCATTTTGTTTCATTTAGAATGAAAACACACTCATTTTCAATCTGTGTTTTGGTGGCTCTTGTGTGTGCAGTTTGGTGTTTTTTGGCCATGACCTCACCCCAGCGATGAGCGCTCACACGTCTCTAATCTCTTTTAGATGGGATGCCTCTCTTTCCCATCATGTCTTTTTGCGTGTGGCCCCTGGGTAATAAATCTAATGTTCCAAACTTCAACTACATCTACTCATTGGTAATTCGCCCCAAAAACTATGGGCTTTATGTTCTCCTGAACTTCGTTACCCTGCACCAGAAAGGAATGATTTCAGAGGAAAATGTATATATCGCCTTTGATTTTTGTCTACTTTCTTGCAGAATGGTTCAGCTTTAGTGGAATAAAAATTGATTTTTTAAGCTTTTGGTGCATTAGCTTTTAAATTCCAAATTGTATTTGCAGAACCTGTTTGTGATCAATGAGAGGAATCAAGATTTATAGCTGTGATGTAATATAGAAGGAACACCTTGTCTGCCTGTCGAAAACATCCTGTAGCTTTTGCCTCTTCCTTTTCCTTTTTCATCTTATTTTCTTGCTCCAAACTCTTCCAGATGGACACATTTAATGTCTTTCCTTCTAATCTCTTCTCCTAATTACTCCCCTTCATCCTCCTCTTCCTCACCTGGCCTTTTATTTCAGTGAAAGCCTTTCTAATGACCGGGTTTGATGTCTTGCCTGCCTCTATGTCTGTCTCCAACTTCAGAAAGCTTCCTTCCTTCACGACCAGCCGGGAGACCTTCATAAATACGCATCAAAATACAGTAAACAAGCCCCTGCTCCAGACCCTCCATTGTGCCTGTGTGCAGCCTTGAAGAATCTTGAGGACTGTCTTAAAAGCATGAAGGGGGTCCTAAGAGGGACAGAAACTGACAGAGACTAGACTAATGGCCTCACATTAGCCATCTCACACACGCGTCTTAGAGAGCCTTCTTCTGAGTCCATAAGGAACAAACAGTTGGTAAACTCCTAAAATCACAAATAGCCTAAAGCGTATATGATAATGCATAAAAGTAACATTTTCATTTGTTTGCAGTTTAATGGTTCATGGTTTAAGTCATCATTGTATATTTGAACATAGAAAATAGTTGTAATTGATTGTGGTTTGTTTTTTTGTTTAGATTTTTGGTTTTGTTTTGTTTTGTTTTCTTCAAAATAAGTATGTGATCTTCAGTTTCATCAATAACTCTTTTTTATTTGTCAAGAACATCAACTGCAATAGTTTACTAATAGTTTACTAATTCAAAATGAATACTATTCTTGTAAATAATACTAAAGCATTCCAAATATTATTAAATGTGCAGTGTACTGTATCTGTTTTTCTTGGTGGGAAACTATTTAATAACTTAATTGCATAGTGTTATTTTAAGGTGGTTTACTTTTTAAAACATTATTAAAGCAGAAAGGCCACATTTCCTCATAAAGGGTACAAATTTTAACCAAGAAGTTGTCAGTGTGATTTGTTGATTAGCTACAATGTAGAGAATTGGTGTAGCTCTTTATTGCAGCAGTATATCGCCATACCTCCAGCCTTCTGCCCTGCCACCCACACGAGTTTACTCTCTTTATTGGCATCAAAGGTTTGAAAGTCCACTTCAAATACAATTTACAGTGGTGGCCAAAAGTATTAGAACACCTGACAGATCAGAAAATATTGACCTTTTTTGCCTCCAAAACATGATTTCATTTTTTAGAATGTTCATGAAGCATGCTCTGAGCACAACAAATATTAGATGAAGTGAGTCCTACTGTTTTTATCCACTTTAACTTTAATATGTGGTCTGTCTACCTTTTGCTGCAGTTACAGCAGCATGTTTCTCTGCTATGGTGTCAGTATATTTCCTGGAAACTTCAACATTAATGTTATCGGTTATAGGGCTTATTCTGCAAAGGAACACAATTGTTTGACATTGACAGTGAAATAGCCCTAGCTTGTTTTTTGTGAAAAAATACATAAATACCCTCGTGACATTCTATATATCATACTGAACAAAAATTGGCCACTCGAAGATGTGCCCATATAGAGCATAATGATGACTTTGTAGATATTTTATTTCAGGGTATATTAAAGCCAATTCAACAAAAACAACTGAAGCCTCTTAAATATGCCAAGTGTTCTAATAATTTTGGCCACAATATTTTATTATATAATTTTTTTCTGATGACTTTTAGTTTATTGCATACATAATACAACCAGTAAAGACAGTATACACAGCAACACGGTGGAGTTTGCATGTTCTCTTCGTGCTTGGGTGGGTTTCCTCCAGGTACTCTGGGTTTCCCCCACCAACATCAAAAAACATGTGGGTGGCTGCTTTGAATGAATTTCCCCATAGGAATAATAAATGGATAGTTAAAAAATAAAATGAAAAGCTACAAAACAAACACTTGTGACTGAAAAGGCTCCAGCAGAAGCTTATTAATGCCAGCCTAGCTCATGTAGATATATCTCACAGCTTTGACCATATTTCTTCTTAGTGAAGCTCTATCTATTTGAGCTTCCACAACGGGTGTTCAGCAATACTTCACAGCATAAAGCCGTATTTCTGCACATTTGATGCCAAGTGATAATTGATAGATGCAGTGTCATCTAAGAGGTCAAAGGTCACGGCTTTTCAGTGTACGGACCGTCCCCTCCTTTGCAGTTAATAATGCAAATACATGTCAGCCTATTTCCTGTACAGACAGTTCTACTGCTGATATAACACATGGAAAAAACTGTTTGTCCTAGAAGCTCACTGCCTCTGATTGGTTGATCGGCTCAGACACTGTCAATAATGTTTAAACAAGCAGCACAACCTCCAACAGATGCATGTAAACAGCACTGAATGGACTAAAAAATAAAAAATAAAAAAAATAATCATCATACTTCCCTGCACATTCATTGCTGTTTTCTTTGTTAAGTCTGTAATTAGTCTTAACACTTCTCTGTGGATTTGATGTTTTTCTATTATTTTCTTTATATAATTATTACCTCGTGCGTGTCTGTGCCATGTCATTATTATTTGAGGAATCTGTTGACCACCACAAAAGCATAAGTAATAACTTTAGCAGATACTAAGACCTGCTGAAAATTAAAGCGTACTGAAAGTGTTTGCCTTAGAGTTGTACAAAGAATAAAAACCTCTCCATTTTAACCTTGCTGTGTCTTTACCTTGTCCGGCGTCCTCCCCGTTGTAAACACAATATCCAGTCTATAGCCCACTACCTGTTCCCCTCAGTGCAGAATCAAATAATCAGATTTAAGTCACAAGGGCAACTTTGTGTGTTTTTTGTCTCCCACTGTCAGTGTATGCATTTGTTGACGTGTGTACTCGCTTGGCGGCAGCCTGCTAGGCTCAGACTGCTGCTGCTGATGGGGGACATTGATTTTATTTCTCCCCCCTCTGTTTTCTCTGGGATTTTGACAGAATCATAGCACCATGGAAACAAAGAAACTGCTTTGTGACAGAGGAAAACCTTTCATTTCAACTGAAGTGAATGGACGGCTTGCTGTTGATAACAGCATGGGTAATCACACACCCACATACACACTTACATATACCACAGAGTTGTCACGTATATGGTTAAGGTATGATCGCTACACGTGATTGTGGAAATAAACAACTCAAAGGTCCCTTTTCACCGAGCTACAGCTTAGACACACAATCAAAGCTAATACCAGCCTCTGCAATAATAAATGTCAGTGCACAGCTTAATGCCTATCTCTCGCATAGTGTACACATGCAAGCTCATCTGAGGACATTGTTCTAGAGGTTTTCTTTTGGGGGATGTGCTGCACACTTTCAACACAGTTTTCACAGTCAACTATAAAATTATTTCAATAGAAGTGCAAAAAGTGCTCTGAATGCTTCACAGCGTGATGTTTTGCAATCATCATATACTGTTGGTTAATTTGAACATTTTGAACAGGCCTTTAGTCTGTCCCTGAATCCATAGTTTGAACATATTACAAATAAGACATAACATGTTGTATTTTTTATTTTTAGTCCAATGAGGCTCTGGCAGATTAAACTTCAAACTTAATCCAGAGCATTCACTTTGCATATGATCAAGTTGCTTTTTTTCTACCGTAATAACTAAACAAGCAACAAAATGACCACAGCATACTACTGCATTATTTTTGTCTAGACAAAAACCTTGGACCCTGGATGAGAGCTTGTTTCATCCGTAGAGTTAAGTATGACCTATGGATTTGCAGAGTGATGCCTTATGACAATTTGTTTAGGTTTTCCAGTTTGACTCATGCTTTGATATCATTTCAAGCGGCAGTCAAAGACAACAGGCTATATTATCAAATGTGATTGTACACTTAACCCAGTTAGGTTAAAGTTCAATGGGCCAATTACACTGCACTGTTTTAAGTTTACTGTAATCTAACAAAGCATGTGGAAAAAAACAACCATCCTAATAGATAGCATGCAATATGAACAGTGAAAGTCCAGAGTCAGATTGCTCTTCATTAAAAGATTTGACCCCAAAATATTAGATTTCAGAGATTCTATTGCATTTAGCATCTTTTCTATCATTATTGAGATGACGAGGGATCAAATCGATTCTGTGTCAAATTAAGTTGAGGAACACCAGACCAGGTCCGGCTTTTCTTGCGGGTGTCTGTTTGTGTGGGTCTTAGCATGTGTGTGAATTGGCAGTATTTTTGCAGATGTGTTTTGGATCATTCAAATTGAATCAGTGTCTGTGTGGAGGCATGCTTGTGTTCATCGGTGCTGTGCTGCTCTGTTTTGGTTGTGTGTGTGTGTGTGTGTCCACTGCAGCACATGGAATTTGTCTCTATTGAGCTGTTGGCGTAATCTGAAGAGCTCTACTGAGAGGCTCCTGAACCTGAACCAGAACAGACGGACGGTGATCAGTGGTCACCGAGAAGCAATGCTTTAAAGGGACAATCTGCTCCAAAAACATGAGTGACTGAGTGGAGGTTACATAGACACCGCTCATTAGGAGCTACTTTTACCATCAGGCCGTCTCTAGGGAAAAGGCTGGATGACGGTAACAGTCAGCGGCCTGCTAAATATACGCAAAAATGCATGTGGGCTGGGAAATGATTGCTGAAACCCTGAATAAATCTTTTATGATTTGGAATTTAACACAATCTAACATCTCGCTGAAATTTGTAAGGTGGAACCTACCTCTAAAATGTATAAATGTTTTTAACAAGATTTTTAGTGTATACCTGTTGAGCCCATTTCAAACTAAGTTGTTATTGATCTTTTATGAGGTTACACCAAAACCTACACTGCCTTTAAATTAAAAGTAGGTAACTGTTTCAATATCTACCTCATAAAGTTGAGATATGTGAAAGTGTTGGGTTGATTTGTTCTTATGAGAAAAGGTAGAGTGTGTTTTAAAAAGAAGGATTATTCTTCAGTTATTCACTCTGTTCATTTTCTTCTGGTAAAAATGACAGTGTTGTTATAATGAAACAAGTTCTAAACCATTGCTTAATTTTTCTCTATTATAAATGCTAAACGGGTCAAACAGAGGTTCAGTCATAAACTGTGATATGCGAGGGCCATCATTCAAAAAAGCTGCTGTGACAGTTATTATGCTGCCAATGTAAAATAATTCTCTTAAAAAAAAATTTCTCACAAAAGTCTGTTCTGTTGCAGTCTTTTGACGCGGTTAAGGCTAAGCACTAACTTCTGGGAAGCATCGAGAGGCTCCATGGTTCAACATTACTGTGATCAAAATGGTCCATTACAGAAAACTCGGGTGTGTGTCTTTTAGTGTCTCTAAGTTAGGGGGCAACAGTTTTCAGATGTGGAAAAGTTAAATAAATTTGTCAACATCAGCCTGTGGACTCTGCCCCATCCTTAAACCAAGTTACGTAAATGTCTGTTTGGTGTCAAGTAAATATCTAACCATTTTTGTGGAGACTGAAACTGATATCACATGGTTTGCTACATTATTTCTGTGTTAGCAATTATGTGCAGAAATTGTAGGATTAAAATAAGTCAATGATTATTAAAGTTAGTAAACACATATTGCTTCATGTAAAAGCAAATGTTGTCTATAGTCATACCTGCCACATACGTTTTAGTGTTTTATTGGGAATCCTTGTAGGAAACCCTTGGTAGAATTTATTGTTTTGATGTGCATTGGCCGCATTTTTGTCCTGGCCTTTTCGAGGATGACTTGTCTCATCTGAAGCCACTCACAACTAAATGTCCCATCTGGTAACATTTCCACGTTTCTCCGCCTATAAATCAATAGCAATAATTTTCCTAAGACCCTGATGCACACACACACACACACACACACACACACACACACATACACACACACCCACACACGCACACACACATGACACAAGGACATATCCTTAGATCCACTTCTCTTTGTTTCAGCTACCATTTAATTTGATTGCCATTGTGTATCTATGTCCTTTGACCAGTTGGTTTTAAATGCAGACTTTAGTTGGAAACAAAACAGTGTGCCTGTTCTTCGACATTTCACATGTTTGTCTCACATTCTCATTTCAACAAAAATCATTGATTGTTTACCTTCCAATATTGTTGATTGCTCCATTGATCATTGCAATAAGGTCGAGACTCACATGCACTAGTCTCCATTTTAGTTCTTTCTTGCTGCAGGTCGGACTCTGTGATGGCGTCGGTCGTCTTCGTCTTCCGTAAGGCGCAGTAGTTTATCAATGCACAGGAATAAACACCCTCTCTCACTCTTTCACATGCATATGCAAACAGACCGTGGCATTGTGCATTGATTGATTCAGGAGCAATGGAGCTGGGCTAACGGTGAGTGATGCTTGGTAAATTAATGTATCCAGATGAGATAATTACTCAGCCCTTCTGCTCCTCCACTGGTCAGCCAGTTAGTTAAACACGCGTCGGGGATTATGATGTCAACCAGATTAAATGATCAATTACACACACATGGCAAAGTGCACACTCATTCTCACAAACACACAAGCGTGGATCAGGTTTGTGCATATACTGTATTGGTGCCCATTGGTCAGTGGTTGGGGGCTCTGGCTTTTTGACCTTGAGCTCAGGGGTCAGGCAGCAGACGGCCGGCCAGCTGGACATTTCCATCTCAAAGACCCCCGAGGACCCCCTCATCTTCGAAGATCCCCTCCCTCCTTTTACTTGTATCTCATTTTCTCCTGCTGTGGATGCTTGGATGGTTTATGAGTGTGCAGAAGCTGCGGCCATTCATTTCTCTCTAACTGGGGGTCTAATGGAGAGGTCTACACGGAAACCTGAGCTCTCACTGAGTAATGAGCCGCCCTTTACTGTCCACTGAGTGTGTGTGTGTGTTGCAACCAGCCGGCACTGTGCGGCCAGGCTCTGACCCTGTAAATGATGTCTCTCCTCCCTCATCCACAGCGGCTCTTTACTGCTAATAACCTCTGATCAGATCTTAAGATGGCCGAACTCTCCACCAAGGCCCTGGACTAATACGGTCCAATCAAGCGTGGGTTTCTCTATTGGAGGTTGATACGAGGGGAGTCCATAGCGGGGAAGGATGGGAGGGGGGTGCAGGACAGGTCACGCCCACATAGTCCCAGCTACAGTACCTCTGCCTTTTTTTTTGTTTTTTTTTAAAAAGCTGGGGATGAGGAGAAGGGTTCGATGCAGGGGGAGGGAACAGGAGCCAGCCACTTCTCCACAGTCTAATGTAGTTAGAGCCAGGCCGATCAGTCATGCCGACCAATACTAACCATGTCGCCAGGCCGCTCCTCATCTCCTCCACACAGGAGCCACACACTGCAGTGCTGTACATTTACCTGCAATTAGATTTGGCCCAGTATCCTGCTGGGAATGATGGAGGCCCCGCAGACACCGACATGGCAACGGTCCTTGCTCTTTGTGTGTAGTGGTCATGTGGTGCAGAGTGAAGTAAATCCATGTGCATTTTGAAGTCTGTCTTTATTTGTGCATTACAGTAAGGTCAGACTGGGATTTACTGTATAGCCTATGTTTTTAACTGTCATGGATTTACAATATGTCCAGGCTTTTGGAGCAAACGTTGTTGTTATAGATTTCTGCAAACCACGGACATGAGGGATCTCTCTGTTTAAAAAGGAACAATAATATGTACATTTCAGTATGTTGTATGTTGTTCGATATGTTGTTGATAACGCTAAAGTGTTTTGGACTAGTCTTTATCTCAAAGGATATGTCACTGAAATGGTCATGTTTTGTTATGACAGAACTAGGTACAATTGAGTGTCCCAAATCAAAAGTGGTCAGCAGCATATTTATATTAAAATGCATATTAGTTGCTTTTTACCAATCAAGTTAGGCTTGGAAAAGTTAGCATTTCTTTGAATTACACAGATAATGTTAAGAAGTGGCCCTTAATGCAAAGCCACTTCTAGCCTATCCAAAGCCTCAACAGATAATTTTGAATCCTCATATTACTGCTGTTCCAAAAACATTAATTAGCACGTTTTAAACACAAGGCTGAGAAAATATCTGTTTATTAGTGTGTTTGTCTAACATTAAACAAGTGGCCTAATCATAGCTGTTTGTATTAACTATGGCCAAAGACAAAAGGACAATTTCATAAAACATATACTTTTTTACTGAAAACATTTTCTGTTTAAGAAGCTGACGGTTACCTTGCCTTTTGGTAACCGGAGCCACTAACTGACGAGTGTATTTGTCTTCTGTGTGTGTGCTTCAGTAACATATTAAGAACAAGCACTGCTCATTGATAGTGCTTGCCCAGTAGTGTTTGCATGTCCCTCTGTGAAGGTGTTACATGGTAATGATTTAACCATTGAAGATTAGTGATCAGATGAATACAATGGAGCAGCTGATAACTCCTCTGGTCCGCTCCTGCTAACAAGACCTGCTCACACTTTTACACACACACAAAGACTCTGATGTTTGTACATACTCGAGGTTTCTTTCATTGCAAAAAAATGTAAACTGGACCATTTTTTTCTCTACAAACTAATATATTACACCAAACTTAGCTTTGACTTAAGCATTAGCACGGCAATTATCTCCCTAAACATTGCATGATTGAATTTTGAATATGTTTTTTTGGACTTTTCGGTCCATGTTTTTTTTTTTTTTTTGACCAAAAAATATTATTTTATTTGTGTTTTACGTTGTCTCTTTTTCTCTGTTGATGCTTTTCTTTTTTGTGCTGTTTTGCTGAGTTAAAATACATATACATGCTGGATTTACACTTTATTGGCAGCTATTACAACTTTCTGAAATGTTGTATGGAGCGCTCCTTTTTACTAGTTTTGCAAGCATGTGATTAGTCAAGGTTTTCTGTTCCTGAGTAACAGGTTCTCATCTATTAAACTTCATTAACAGTAGATGGCATCATAAAGCTTGTTTTGTTTTGTTGTTGTTTTCCCACAAATGTTTGCTTTTACAATATACTATTGAGAAGGTACACAGCAAGAAGTTTGTGAGTTCAAAACCCCCGGCCAACTCAAATATTCATCTGGCCTTTCTGTGAGGAGTCTGCATGTCCTCCTTGTGTTACAGTGGGTTCTTCACCAGGTACTCCGGTTTCCTCCCACCGCCCAAACACATGCATGTACAGGTCAATTGGCAAATCTAAAGTGTCCCTAGAGAATGAATGTCCATGCTGTACTGTACATTCATTCTCTAAGGCCTAAAGCTGCTGGGATAGGTTCCAGTCACCCGTCATCCCAAACAGGAACAAACAGAAGACAATTAGATCAGTGGGTAGAGCGGTCGTCCTTAAACCAGAAGGTAGGTGGTTCGATTCTCACTCTCCCCACGGTTCATACTGTCGTTGTGTCCTTGGGCAAGACACTTAACCCACCTTTCCTCCAGTGACTGTAACACTGGTAATTACTGTAGAACAATGTAAGTTGCTTTGGGTAAAAGAGTCAGCTAAATGAATAAATCTAAATTAATAAACATATTATTGGACTTAAACCATTTATCCAAAATTGAAGGAAAAAAATATCAGGTTAAAGCATTACACACAACTCCTTTAAGTAACAATTGTTTGTAATAGTTCTTTACTGCAGTGAGTGTGTGTGCATGGGTGCATGTGTGTGCTTGTGTGTGTGGGGGGGGAGTATAGAGGCATGTATGAGGCACTGTGTGAACGTGTGCTGTGTAAACATGTCCTCAGTGCAGGAGGGACAGCTCTGTGCCTCTTCAGAATGCACAAATTCCACTCCCTGGTCCCTAAACATGCAGCCACCTTCTCCTGTCCCTCCCATCATCCTCGTCTGCCCCTCTTTTCTCCAATTGCTTCTTTCTTCACCTCCTTCACTCCCCTTCCCACCCACCCCCCTTGGTGATTTACAGCCCATGGCCCCTCCCCGCACCTCGACAGCACATTAAGAGCATTTAAACTGTGGCCGTTACTAAACAGGGGTCTTTATGGAGCCGGTCCACACATCTAAAGGCCATTATGGCTACATCAAAGCGGGATAACAATGACTAATGAACAATAGATATCATGAGAGACTGTGCCAAATCAGTATTCACTGTTTCAGTGTTAGGGGTGTGTATTATTGTGTGCATGGGACAATCATAGCACAATTCATTGTTGAAATCATAAAGCTGTGTGTCTCCTGAGCTTCTTAAACATGTTTATATGCTTTTATCAGGAATAATTGAGCCTGTCAGTGTATTTATTGTGGATTTGTGTTGCTTTTTGAGATGTTTTCTTTTCATCCAACTACTTTCTACAGTTACACACAGCCACTCAGATTAACACAGTGGGATCCAGACCTTTTCAAATCCTTATCCTCTCTCGCTGTATCCTTCCCATTGACCCAAACAGGACCACCAGCACCCCCCTCTCTCCAGCCTGATCTGCTTCAAGGTGCAGTGGTATTTAGAAGGCTTTACCCTGCGCTGAATTGAGAAGGTGGAAGTAGTGTCCGTAATCCCATAATGGCAGGTACATGATGACAGGGGAACCCATGTAATCCTCTTTGAGATGCAGCTATCATTGTCCTCATAGCCCACTCACTTTCACTACTAATCTGTCAACGTGCCCCTTACTGAAACGTGAAAATACACACAAGTAGGGAACAATTCAATTTGCTTAAGTAACCACAGTGTCATGCATATGGTAAATGTGATTTTAACCTGTGTAAATGATGGTGTTCCTGATATCTGTTGCTTCCTGGTTCAGGGAACAATGCCAGGTCACAGGTCTGTCACTTAAATAAACCTTACATTCAATTCAGTTGGCTTAGTGTGCGCTCTTCCTCAGCCCAGTTTACCCACACTGTCCCGAAACACAATTGCCTCTTGCAACCCAGGACCAGGGTTAAAGCTCAGGAAAACATGTGCCATGCTTGGGCAACATTTAGCAGTTTTTAGTTTATTTAGCAGTGCTTGTGTATGCAGCAGCCTGCTTGATATATAAGAAGTCTTTCAAACCCAGAGATAGTAAGATTTGACCGATGTAATTTACAAATGTAATGTAATTTACTAAAACTTGGCATTACATTTGTTGTTCTAGCTTATGAACAGGATAGTGGAAGATAAAATAAATATAACAGGCAAAACATGAGCAATTTAAATCAACACACTCATCACTTGTATAAAAGAATCAGCCAAAATGCACACACACAAACAAAAACACCTAAAGAAGGATTTGTAAAATAGAATATTAAAGTTTGTTATGTTCTTACATTCGGTTCTTGTTTATTAGTCTTCACGGTGTGTGATGGACAAAATGGAAAGCACTTTGGGACTATTTTTGCTTGTCTTACAGAGCTATATGCTAAAGGTTTACTGGCAATTTATACTAAGAAGATCATCTCATAATATAAGGCAACAACTTGATAACTAAAGACAAATAACAAATATTTAGAGACATCAAAAGTACCTCTATATCACTCGTGCACACACCAAACTTCAACATCTCGATAACGTATAGTGCCCAGTGTTAAGGCTCTCACATCCATACACAGCCTGCAGACAAAGGAGAAGACAGTCGCTTTGTTGACACAAAAAATATAATCCTTCCCAAATATAGATTTTTCAGGAACAAGTAAAAGACAGGAATCCTTGACCTACCCACTGAACGCCTTGTTAAATCTGCACACACTGTGCACCGCGCGGACACATCGCTTTTAACAGGTGGAACATTAAATATGGCACTTTCTGGTGTGTGTTTCCAAAAGAGGCTCAGTTGATCAAAGCAAAGGGTACACAGCTCACTGGGCTTTTTTCTTCTGAAAATGCAAAACAATGAGCTCTTCCTGTATTTTAATTATCCTATGTTTCTAATTCACAATATAAAAAAGAAGATAAAAAAAATGTAAACAGCGTGTGAAGATTTTATTTGGAGGTTTAGATACTTGCAAATCCATTTGAATAGAATTCAAATATCAAAACAAATAACAGGAAAATACAATAAAGATTATGTCAAATCACAAAAGCACATACATATTTAATTGTACAAAATGAACCCCTTTATTACCTTTTAATCATAAGTGTCCATTTGCATCATGGCACTGTCGATACTGTCCAATCAATATTCCCTGTATTAAAAACATTTTCCTCCCTTCACACTTACAGCTGAACCAAATTTATAAAAGGCTTATTGCGTGACACTGATAAACACCAGTGTGACATATATTTATATCTCTGATTGGATTTCTTTATCTAACCAACACACACAAGCCCCACCTTCATTCTATTTAGCTTTTAATCTGCTTCAGGGTCTGCACTGACCACTGAGCCCCGGGGCCAGGGGGCTACATGACCCCTCACCCCTGACCCACTCAGCTGGCCACACTCTAACCCCAGGACAGATGGATAACGGATCGGCTGCTTTATCTGCGTCCTTCTTGCCATGGCCCCACACGCGCCGCTGCGTTCACCTCTCTGCCCTTCCCTCGCAGTTCCTTCATGTCTCTCTTGTTTGGATCATATCGTCTTTTCTTCCTTTTACACTTTACTCTTTCCTGCTTTCACACAGCTCTCTCTCACTGTCACCTGCTTTACCTGTGGCCTTTTTTACTTCCTTTCACTGTACTGTCTCTGTCGTTCAGCCTTAGACCAGAAGAGTTTACCATCTAAACGTTAGGATATAATCTCTCTGCATGTAATCTATTAGGTTGTTCAAAAGAAATTCATGTTATATTGTGATATATGTTTTATGCCATAATGCTATTGATTTCCTTGCATTCCAAAACTTTTTTTTAACCTCAGATGGTTTGAGAATAATGCATAATACTTAAGATTATGTTGCGGCAGTTTTAATATTTGGGAGAGGAGCATAAGGTGCACTGTAAATGTTTCTTGATATTAATGAACTTGAAAGTAAAATAATCAAACAAAAGTCTATATGAGTAAGAGAAAATAGCAAATGAACAGTTCACAATAAATAAAGATGACTGTGAAGATAGGACAAAATAATATCCATAAAGTCAGATACTTTGTCTGTAATAAAGTCTGACATTATTTTCTGACTGAAATAATAAATGGTTCTGTTTATATGAGAATTGACATTCACTTAGGTTGGTTTCGGTTCAGTTTGGGTGAAGTTAACTGTACTGTAACAACATATTTTACCATATACCATCCAAATAGCAGTTACAAAATAAAGAGGGATACTATAGGAGGGAGAAACTGCAGCACTGCAAATTCTGTGTGTAAGGAATCTGATGCAGAGAATAAAGCAAAGAAAGAAAAAAATAAATAAAATGCCAAAAATAAAAATAAAAAAATTAAATAAAAGGTGTTTGGGCCTTTTGGGAGCTTTTTGTCCTCAATTTCAAAGCACATATTTTGCATAATAGGTCTAGCAAGACACTGCTGAGTGCTTAAATAATGTAAAAAAAAATACGTGTATTAAATCAGGCTGAAATAAAATAAAAACAAATGCATGTATTTAATGTTTGTTATGGAAAAGGATTATTTGTATTTTGTAAAACATAAAAAGCGTTCCTTAATGACGCCCTTTTCTCTCTATTTACTCACAAATGTTCTCTAAAAGAGCCATTTAGTTACATCTAAACACGTCTAAGTGTTTCCTCTGCTGTGTCTGTGTGTTAATATATGGGATCATTATAAACATTTATGCGGCGGAGGAGCCTCTCGTGCCAGAGGGGGCTGACGCTCGCGCGGATCGAACCTTTCGATTGATACTGAAACAATTTGCATACTGATTCTCTTTCAGCGCGCACGGATCCATAACAACAGCGGCTCACTATTCAAATGCGCCTGCATCTGAGAAAAGGCAAGAAGCACGGAGGGAAGAGGCACGACAACGCGTCTACAAAACTGGAAAAGCGAGGAAATGGAAAGAAAATAGCGAAGGATAGATTCGACGAGGACGCGTGGAGGATGTTTGAGCGGGCTGCTGCGCTGTGGACGGGAAGCGGAATGGAGGACACGCGGAGAGACAGAGGGAGAGGGTGGGACGCAGAAACGCATTGAGGACGCGCACATTCTGCTTTTCTATATAACTCATATGTTGGAGTTAAAGAGCTGATGTAAATTGATGGTGGAGCTGTGTGTCCGCCGCTGGGCTGTAGCTATGGGAGTGACCTGTAACAGCCGCGTGACAGATCCTGCGGTAAATCCAGTGCACTTTGTGTGTGTGTGTGTGTGTGTGTGTGTGTGTGTGTGTGTGTGTGTGTGTGTGTGTGTGTGTGTGTGTGTGTGTCAGAGGAAGAAGAAGAGTTTTAACACAGACATGTTGCGCCCTGCATGAGACCTGGACCCAAAGGTTTTGACGCACTGTTCGTCTGGTTCGTATAAGTGGTAATAACTGCAACACCATTTTGCCCCTGTAATTTGCTTTAAGGTTTAAGTGCATTCATTAGGTGTCTGTACCGAGCCAGAATTTAAAGTAATAGACTATGTTAAAGGCGTGTAATGCATTCCGGAGACAGAAGGACAATAACTGCTTTGAATGTAGATCCCGACGAATTCATTATAACAAATCATATTTTATAGAAGATTATATAATGAAAATATAAACCATATAGAAATAACAATTTATCCAAATGTGTGAGAGTCATTAACATGTCACTTATGCATAAAATATTAATGCTTCTAAAAAATTGGCAATGTTCAGACTAAAACCGTTCATTAAGCTATGTCTCATGAATTTATTTGTTGGAGTAAATCCGATTATGGCGACAGTGTGTGATTGTAAAAGGAAAAAAACATGTTTCTTTTAATAGCCAGATCTGACGTCATTATCAAGAGCAAATGACCGTCTGAATTAATTCCCACAGACATTCCTTCTTGCATTAAACGCTTCAATAGCTTTGATAAATTTTACCAAATATTTAAGTTGTTATTAAATGATGTTTTAGAGGAAAAGAATGCAACAGTGCAACAAATGCTATGACTTCAAGTGCGTTAAAACTTAAAATAGTTTTATATGTATAATTTAAGCGATAATGCCAGATGTCATTGTAAATTATATAAATGTATATTTTATGATAATCCAGTTTTAGATTGCGTTTAAAAAAAATAACTAAAAAGTGTTTTAAAAGTTTTAAAAGTAGAAGTTTTCAAAAATCACTTTTTATATTATAACTTTAAGTCATTTAAAATAGCATACCCATGAGATGTTATTTCAGTCCAGTGAGAAGTTGGGTCGACCTGACTCAGGAGGCTACACTGAGGTGAACGGGCCTGTGGTGGACAGGATGACGTCATAATTGGAGTCTGTCAAAGTTAGCGGAGTAATAGTGGGGCATATGGACGTGTTCATGTAAAGTGATGCCTTATTAATTGCACTTGAGCGCGCGAATCAGAGCAAGTGACGCGGAATAACGCAGGGGCGCAGGCAGTTGATTTACTCCTGAGCAAGGCATCAGGCGCGCATCTGTTGTGCGCGCGCACATGAAGGCATTTTATTAATTAGGAAATAATACAACTACATTCCTTAATCACATGAACGACACCTTACTGTCAAACTGTGTGTGTGTTTGTCCTCGGGTATCTGTTACGCTTTCTTTAAAACTTTTTAAAAGCTCTGAGAGGATTTAGTGGATTAAAATGAGATGATCCGTGTTTAACTTTTAATTCTGGGCTTCTCCCACTATGAGACAAAATTTAATTTAATCCAAGAGGCATGATTTTCATTTACTTATTAAGAATTGAAGTAAATTAAATTAAAATAATTGCATAAGTTTGTAATATTGTTCAAATTCAAATGTGTTAAGTATTAAATAGAGAAATAATTTCCTTCCACGCATTGAAATGGATTTTTATTAAAAGTTCCATGTTTATTCTGAAAATTATGTTTTAGATACGAATGCGCCGTAATGGCCAGTGGCTGCAAATGTACACGGTGTATTTTTATCTTTGTTTATTCTATCAAATCAAAGGCCTTAGCCTGAGTTCCTCCAGGAATTATAATTTTATTCAGTATTGATTGGCGCGCGGTGGTGTGTATTCAAGGCCCATAGGCTGCTGCAAACCCGCTGCCAAAGGCCAACCGCCTACACTGCAGTGTAGAGCACTGTGTATGGCGCTCAGCACAGACAGGAATCATTCAGCCCCTCTCATATTTTATTAGCCACATCAACATTTGTACAATCAGGACACTGATAATCAGATTTTCGGAGTGGTGGCTTTGTGGGAGACGAGACTTTACGGCGAGTGACTAAAGGTTCAGGATAAAACAACTGCAATAGCCTATGTTTCATTTTCAAAAGGGTAATTCGGTTTCCGCTTGTCTTCTTAGTGGCCCTTCGTCCCATAGAAATGATCACTACGGGCCGAGTGGGCTCATTTATAAAAGTTTACTTTCACCACATGCCATTTAGCGAGGCCTTATTCCCAAACAGGCTGTAATTGTCATTTTGAACATCTATAACGCTTGCAACGCAGTGTCACTTTGTGGGGCTGCCGAAATATTGATCCACACGGCTCTCTGTGAGGGTTTATGATGTTTGTGCTGTGGATATGCTGCTGTGGGCTTCACACAATAAGGCACCTGAATAATAACACTGCGAGCTAAAAACGTGCGCTGTGCCACGGCGCCTTCAGGTGTCCACTACTGCTGACTTGAAGTTCAGCTGCACGTTTAAAATGTGCCAGTAAATGGGTATCTATAACAGAGAGAAGCCTGGCCTGTCTAAAGCGCCACCCTTTGGCCCTTGTTTTCTTTAAGCCTAATTGCAGTAAATTCTGTTTGAAATGTATCCTCTTCACGCATTGCGTCCTCGCAAAGCAAATGTCAGCGGCTATAGGGCATGCCTATTCTCGGCACAATGGCCACAGAGGCAGCACATAAACACACGGCTCAGGTCGTGGTGACACGGCAGCAGCCTATCGATCCGTATGAGAATGTGTAGATGAGCTCTGCTGCCATGTGAGGCCAAAGCCTGGCCTTTTAGCCTTCTGCTTTTACAGCTCTCTGTCAGTGCGCAGCACAATATACTACAAACAATAAGGTGATATTATTAAAGATAAAACATTAAAATGAACATTCTATTGGATGATTTTAAACATTTAATTTGTGTACAGCATGAAAAGGTATAGACAAAAAATGAGTTCGGGCGTTTGTGTATCCTTAGAGCTTTATTAAACTAAGTAAGTTGAACTACCGCAGTGTTTTTGATTGTCTGTTGTCAAGCATACTTGCTTCTTGTCAGTCCATTATGTGCATGGGACTACACGGTTGGCTAACCACATTTCGACGAATTAATGTCCTTTTGTCTCGACACACGTCACACACACGCCGTTGACATTGACTTCACATCAGAGACAGTTTAACTTCTTCTCGTTTTTTCTTCTTCTTTTATTTAACTCGTTCAAGCGAGCGCTGCCTCTATTGTGAGGGCCCTGACAGATGCAGGGGCCCATAGCAGGTCCAGGACAGGGAAAAGTCTGAAAGGTTAATCTGTCCCCCCGCAGATGTTGGCTTTGGGAGTCTTGAAGCGTCACCTTTGACATGTCCCTCATTCAGCGGGGGTCCAGCAGGACACTGACCGCTACAAGCTGTCACTTCGGCCTGGCTGAGGACGCCCTGTGCCATTGCTCCATGATAAACGGCCCATGACCTGGCCCATGGCCACTTTGGAAACACTTGTCTGAACACTTGCTCATGATACAGGGCACGTTGTCATACCACTTGGTGAATATTTATTTGTTTTATGTGTATTGTGCTTTTGTGGTGTAATTATTCGCTTGTAATAAAAACAGTTGTAACAACAACTCAAAGTGCAGCAATTTATTTAAAGGTGTTACTTGTTTGGTATTAGCCTAAAGTCACTCTTGAACTTTATTTTTAACTATGCTCCAAATAGGACAAGTGTGTGCGCCACACAGCCTGCTGCTGCGCGTGGTTCGTTAGGCCTAATGGCTGAACAATAGACACATCTGCTCATCATTTCTATCAAAAGAAAAGGTACTTCTTGGTTTGGTTAAACCGCCACAGAGCAGTGGGGGTGCAGTAGGCTATATCTGATCCAGCCTCCTTAAGAAACAACGTAGAAATATGCAACTTATAGTCAACTCTACAACTAAACCATGATGTTACCATGATCTGTCAAAGTCTTTGTTGTTACTATGCTTCTTGCAGATGTTTGTTTGTATCGTTGGAGGCCTTTTAGATTTTTTTATCCATTGAATTAACAATCAACTTCAAATGAACCCGGAAGTTTACTTCATTTAGCCTTAATGTTTTAAGGAGGACCGATGATAAATGCTCATTATACTCTAATGACTTAATAATTTGCAAATTTGCCATCGTCGAGAATGATATCAAACCCAGCATTGTGAATCTATGTGGTAAGTATTCCATGAGATGCTCATTTTTTATCTGTTTAAATTTCAACAAGCCGTTGAACATGGCTGATGTGAGGATAGCTTTTAGCAGGTGCTTTGATGCGTCCCGTCCTTAATAAGGTATGTGACGTCACAACAGATGGGCGTGTACATGGGAGAGAGAGAAGGAAAGCAAGCATGGAACAAGATATTTGCGCTCAGCGCGCATGCGCGGCCATTGATTTGTGCCGCGGTGGAACAGGAGCTGGAAACACACATCTAGAGATGGCGCGGCACCCGACCGGAGCGCAAGGACAGCTGCTTGGCGATGGGGGGGCTTAAATTATAGAAGCAGAAAAAATCAGGAAAAACATCAATAAAAAGGAGATCCGGAGTTTCCATTTTGCAAAACTGCATCCGAGGAAGGAAAATAGTGAAAGTGTTGAATAAAAACACCGGAGGAACAATCTACTGCGAGAAGGAAACGCAACAAAGACAGTTAAGTTTAGTGGACGTTCTGGACAGCAGCTTACTGCGGTACGTCACATAGATGGTTGGTCTACAGCGCTGCCCGGATCATGAACGCACAGCTGTCGATGGAGAATATAGGCGATCTGCACGGAGTGAGCCATGAATCTGTAGCCAGCCACGGAGAGCTGTTGAGCGGCCACAGCCCGCATTCCCGTCCCAGCCCCCGAGGTCTCAGCCACCGCGCGATGGGCATGGCAACACTGCTGGACAGCGGCGACTATCATCCCGGACACCCCGGACACCTGCACTCGGCCATTAGCATGTGCGAAGCCCCCCCTGGCATGAGCGCCAGCAGCACTTACACCACCCTCACCCCGCTACAGCCCTTACCCCCCATCTCCACCGTGTCCGATAAGTTCCCCGGGCACCACCACCACCACCACCATCACCACCATCCACACCACCCGCACGCGCACCCGCACCAGAGGATCCCCGGTAATGTCAGCGGCAGCTTCACGCTGATGCGCGAGGACCGCAGCCTGGCGCCTATGAACAGTCTGTACCCCGCCTACCATCACAAGGACCCATGCATGGGCCAGAGCCTGTCCCCGCTGTCCGGCTCCGGCCTAGCCAGTATACATACGTCCCAAGCAGGAATCCCACCGTATGCGCACCCTGGCGCCGCCATGCCCGGGGAGAAGATGCTTACTCCCAGCGGCTTCGAGGCGCACCACCCAGCCATGCTGGGCCGCCACGCGGAGCAGCACATGAGCTCCTCGGGGATGGTCCAGATAAACGGCCTGCACCATCATCCACACGCGCACCTCGGTGCCGCGCAGGGCCATGGCCAGGGACTCGGGGGCAGAGGGGAGCAGGCCTCCGGGCCCGGACAGCCAGGAGGGGTAGCCGCTGGAGGAGCTGCCGCGGGAGTTGGGGCTGGAGGACAGATGGAAGAAGTCAATACCAAAGAAGTAGCGCAAAGGATCACCACAGAGCTCAAGCGCTACAGCATCCCTCAGGCCATCTTCGCACAGAGGGTCCTGTGCAGGTCCCAAGGGACGCTGTCCGACCTGCTGAGGAACCCCAAGCCCTGGTCCAAGCTCAAGTCCGGCAGAGAGACGTTCCGCCGCATGTGGAAGTGGCTGCAGGAGCCTGAGTTCCAACGCATGAGCGCGCTCAGGCTCGCAGGTGAGCGAAGCCTCGGTAAAGCCCCCTTTTTGCTTTTTAATATTTCAATGTGATGTACAGTTACTACCAGCCTAGAGGAGCAGAGGTCCTTAATGTAAGACCAAACAAACAATTGAAGGGTGAAGTAGGTTGTGACATCACTTTTGGGAATCTATCTATGTAAAATTATGTGAAAAATATATATTATAAAAAACATGGGCATTCAGGACCAATGTTTCCTTTCGACTTGTAACTTGCTGATATGGCGCAATAATGTCACAACAATGCTCTACATTAATTGTCACTTATAAAAGATAAAAGTCTACTGAGTGTGCTTAAACAATAATGGAACAAAGAGGTCATGCTGGGCTACCCGTGTTTCTTGCTGAATGTTTTTATTTTGGAAAAGGAGAGCTGCTGAGTAGTTGGTTCCACAATAAACAGGCCTGAATAATAAATAACAGCCGAAGTGGCTTGGACAGAAAGTTGTTTCCTAAGCCAGTGGCTTGTTATCAATACGCATCCGTTTTCTGTCTTTACACTGATTTTGGGCTCGTGTGAAACAAGTGCTCATGTCATTTTACCTCAAAGTATCGACCGCTGGACTGTGTACGTAAGCTGATCCTTTGCGCAGAAATCGTTAGGAATGTGTTTATTTTGGTGTACAGGCCTCTGTGTCGTTGTCCTTGATGTAAACAGAAATAGGGGAAATGTATGTTGGACACGTGTTGTCGACGGTGTGGATTAAATAAAATGTAAACCCGAGGAGAGATTAAGTCATGCATTATTTACGAACCATCGTGGGTTTATTTAGCCAATATAGAAAAGAAAAGATTAGAATATTGTGAGTGGAGCAGTAAAACAAGCTGTCTGGGGCGTCTCTAATTAGCTCACGCAGCTATTCATTTGTCCCAGAGGTCCACACGACTCAATTAAGGGGCGCGATGAGGCTCAAGTCTGTTCACGCGCAGCACCCCGTAGATTTCTTAACGTTTTGTAATCGATGACCTACAAATAGGCTTTTTGACTTTTTTTAAAAAGTGAGGCCTCGTCCTAAACGCACTGTGGGAAGTCTGTGTTTGTGGGGTTTGGTGTGCGCTCTTGCCAATGTAATCACAGTTGATAGTTTTTTCACATCTGCCGGTTTTGTGTGATGCATGTGCAAGCAGCCTTGATTGTTTTTGGATTAATGCATTTCCTTTTCGTGAAGCAGTAGGCTACATAATGATTTTAAATTCTTGTTTTTGTGTAAACTGTAAACTTTCTTTGTAAATAAGTCTTTGGTCTAATTAAAATATTTTGAATGGTTGCTGAGAAATAATATAATCGAATTACAGTTCCACCTGAACTGTTTTGGAGGGAATCTGGGCTGAGAGAATGTATTGATCCGATGGTTTCTAGGTGAACTATGTGATCGGGTGCTGAAGTAGATGTGATATACTTATCGATTTTAGGCTTCTGAAATTAATCTAGGTCTTTTTCTCCTTTTCCCACGTTTTCAATTACCCTAGAGCTGAATAGAAAAGACGGGTAACGACTTGAACTGAAGAGATTGAAATGGGAGTCTTTGTAGGCAGATTATTGTATAGTCTTGAGCAGAACACGTCCAGTTCTTGTTTTTGGTTGGTGCCTTGACTATTACCTCTAACCCAGTGAAGTAATGGGTCGAGGGTCCAGTTGAATATTTGCAGCTACAGAGGTCTGTTTGCTGTTCCCTGTGTGAGAACGCGACTCTATCATCACAATGTCAGCTTAGCCCCAGACCTTATGTATCCATGTGAGTGTGGAGTTATCTGTGCTGCTTGTAATGATTAGCCGGGAGCACCAGCAGCAGCAGTGTGTGTGTGTGTGTGTGTGTGTGTGTGTGTGTGTGTGTGTGTGTGTGTGTGTGTGTGTGTGTGTGTGTGTGTGTGTGTGTGATTAGTGTGATAACGATAGCCGTTGTTATGCCGCCCTATGGCCTTATGGGAAAGCTGCCTGGGCCTCCCGTCCTGCCTTGTCCTGTCCTGTGTGCTCGGCAGGGCTCCAATGGCTGCTCCTGCCTTTGTGGAGTGGCCTTCATTTGTACTGATTTATAGCGGCCACTACCCGCGTCTTTCTGTTAATATTTACCAGCACAGGAGACAGTCTGCTGCCCTTACATTCACTGTTATAGTCCACTTTATGGTGGTCGCACTCACACTGTACAGTGCACACTGAGGCACACATCCACAAAGTCAGCCTGCTGTACTACTACTCTAATTGACATGATGAAATCAGGTCCTTGGCTACAACATTTTTACCTATGTTTTGTTACCTATGTTTTGTTACTATCGGTCTTTCTACTCGGATTATTAGCATGTTTACTATTATTTTTTATTTATTATTCCAATGTTTTCATTTAGATATCGGGGTTTTAATGACTTATTTTAATTCACCTAAAGCATTTCCCGAAAATGAATCAGCTTTGCCTTAGGAATATGACTCCATTGTCGTTAATTCCCCATGTGAGGCTTTTTGCCGAGGCCTCGCTCCGTGTGATGTTACGCAGCAGCCCACTTCTGCCCCCTCCTGGTCCGTGGGCACTAAGGAGGAGACTCTCCCTGGATTGGGTTTAGGGAGGAGGGGGAGAAACACAATACAATATAATATGATATCGGCTAAAGGAGGATTTGATTAACTGTCAAACGAATTCCCAAGAAGACCTCTCCAATATGCGATGATAGATCTGTATTGTGCTGCAGCTGTAGGTTATTGGAGCGTCACGGAGCTTTCAGCACCGCGGACAGCGCTCATTGTTCCCCTCGTGCTTGGTCTGTCTCTGAACGCGTCTGTGCGTGTTGCAGCTCCAGCACGAGCTCTTCACGGGGACGGTGGGCTCCCTCACAGAACCATGGGAAATAGAGACAACACAAAGAGGGGCAGCAAAGTGGACGTTGCCCTTATGCACAGTTATAGCTGGTATGAATATGCACTGTCATTGTTATGCAAGTAGTATTGAACTAAAACAGTCATTGGTTTGTGCCATGGCAGTGTTTTTTTTTTGTTTGTTTTTTGTTTTTTAGTATAAGACAAGAAAAAATAGATTTTCCAGCAGTATTAGAAAGTTCACACAAATGACTTTACAATGCCCTCTATTCCTAGACTGCTCAGAAGGATGATGGAAAAACACCAAGCAGGAGAAAAAAAAACATACAATAAATTTTTTAGTGGTATTATTTGTGCAGAAATTTGTGGGATCGGGGGGCTCTTTTTTCTCTGTGTACTTTGACTATCAAAAGATATACATTTTCATCCAGGAGTAACTGGTTTGAAAGGGTAGTTGAGTTTATTTGTATTGCATATTTGAATTAATATTGATTTGTTCTTGTGTAGCTTTTACATGCTGCAGATTTGTTTGTGCTAGTGTTGTTTTGTCTCCAAACTAAGAGTATGCTGAAAACTATCCATTACCTTTCTTGCAGTAGTTTTCAGTAATACAAATTAACAGTTTTTTCACTAATGTCTCTTTACTTTTCGCACAATGACTTCCTGTCTGATTCTTCTACAGCATGCAAGCGCAAAGAACAGGACCACGGGCGGAATGATCGGGGAAATGTATCCAAGAAGCCTCGGCTGGTGTTCACAGACGTGCAGCGGCGGACACTCCATGCCATCTTTAAGGAAAACAAGCGTCCATCCAAAGAGCTCCAGATAACCATCGCCCAGCAGTTGGGCCTGGAGCTGGCCACGGTCAGTAACTTCTTTATGAACGCACGCCGCCGCAGCCTGGACAAGTGGGTGGACGACGGATCTGGTCACTCAACCAACTCCGGCCCTAACGCCTGCACCAAAGCCTGAAGACGGACTGACTTGACCAACTCATGGACTGACTCAACCTCGGTGGAAAAGCTTTAAAACTTAAATGAAACAAAGAGAAACTTAAAGAGACCTTGAAGCAACGTTTTGCCCTTAAACATGTACTATATTGATATTTATAGTATCCAAAGATGAAAAAACAAACCAAAGACTTCTTCTTTGACCTGCTTTAAAATGTTTGTTTCAGCAACACGTTTATGTGTATACATACTGCAAAAAGACTATAGTTTTACCCCTCCAACACACACGTATTGTCACTGGTCTTTAGCTTTACTACACCCCCCCACACCTCCCCAACAAGTATCTGTCTATCATTCACCATCCTTATCTTTAATCTGATTGGTTGGTTTTAATGATGGGTCCCTAAATGAGGTTTAGTCAGCCTATTGGCAGTTTGATCTGCAGCTGTCCACGCCCTATGAGAAAACAGCCAGAATGTGGAGCTCCAGTGGGATTGGCCAATCAACTTCAATGAAAAACAAAATCCTACAGGAGCTAAAGGATTGTTAATGTGTAAACTATTTTGGTCAGTGGACTGTCTGTCTATCTGTCTGTCTGCCCGACTGTCTGTCATCCTATCAACAAATTTCAGACAGACAGTAGACTGCTAACCCAAAAAACAAACATAGTAGTGCTTTCTTCCAACATGCTGAAGCGTTGAATCATACAAAGAGACAAACCAAAGCCTTCTACACCCTCAAAGACTGTCTTGAAGCATACAATTAATCTACTTACACCAAGATGTAATCAGACCAAAGAGTATATTTTGTAGTTGATAATCTTAAGAGTATTTTTGCTTGTTTCCTCACTTACCTCCTAAGACAGACTGTTATGTCGGACATGTTTCCAGTCATCTATTCCACATCTATTTCAAACAGACATAGTAGTATGTGACATTATTCTGAGAATCATTGCCTTATAAATGCCTTCTTGAATCAATGAATCCAGTTGTATCTTCACAATCAGTCTATTGAATGTTACTGTGAATGCTTTTTGTGAAGATGCACATCTTTAATCAGTCAGTTCAAGCTTTACTGCTTTCTTTAATTGCCAGCCATGGGTTAATCCATCGTATAATAATCCTAATCCAAAGATTAAAAAACATATTAACACCATAAAGAGATTTCTTTTGAGAGAGAGAGTTACATTTAATAAGTATTCAGGGTGTCACTGTGGCCCTGTGCTTTATATGTATTTGATTTTATCTCCTCATCAAACATGTTAGATGGAGGGAATGATGTCAATGATAAAAATCACTTTCTGGCACTTACACAGCAAAGTCAGTTCATCAGTTGAATACCAAAGCATCCCCTAAGCCCCTCCCATTGCTTCTATCCTGACATTCCCGCACTCAGCCGGTAAAGCTATGCATTTCAGCACTAGGAGGAAAGCACTACACACACAAACAGGGTGCAGCGTAGCATTAGATATATTATCTGGCCCCTTTGCCGTCATCCTGCTCAAGGCCAGGGTTAGCAGCTCTACATTCAT